>CM062811.1:1010661187-1011142061 GCA_031772625.1 Pinus tabuliformis
TTATGCCCTTTTTCACAGAATGCGCTACATTTAAACATGGTCTTGGAACCATTGCTAAAGACTGGTTTGTTGGTCATGCACCAAGACCGCCTAAAGAAATTTCACCATGATCGGGTTGCTAGGAGGACCGTGACGTAGTGGGGGCACTGGAGAGTTGTTTCACATCATATATTGAGGAATTGAAGAATATTTTTTTGGAAACCAATCAGCTAGGAAATAACACATTGTGAATGTGTTAGATGTTTACTGAGCTATCCATTATCTATCAGAGCTTGTTCAGTTCTAGTTCAGTTCCAGATATCACTCTGGGATCCCTACCAACAGTCAAAATCTAATCATTGTACATTGCGATGTGGTAAAAAAATGTTTGGCCAGAGGAGAATGAAATTGAGCCACTGTGATTGGCTAAATCTATCCATCCAAACCCATCATAGGAACACCTTCGGTGTAAATATTAAGTCTTAATTTAAAAAATATTATAAAATAGAATATTTATAAAATATTTTGATTTTGAAATGAGTTATGGTTTTCTCACTTGTGGTATTTCCCCATAGTATTGTAACAAAGTCTATTTAGAAGTTAATAATATCCATGGTAGAAAGGAGATGAATATTCATGGTGAACAATCTTGTTATATTGTAACTATTAAATTTGAAGAAAACATAGTAAAAAGGAAATTACAGAGCAAAAAAATTTAACAATAACATGCCAACTCCAACATATTCATTATCAAGACCATGTATTTATACATGAGGATAGGCCTTCCAATCTTCCATCTCCACAAATGTCTCAATTATTTCGTATAATTTCTCTAAATCATTCCACAAATCACTCCACGAATCTCTCTATAAATCTCTCTCACATAAAATAAAAACTTTAATATTTAAAAAATGATTCATTATTCCATCATTTCTCCCCCATAATGATCATTTGGAAATATTCCAAGATCATCTCTGAATTTGTAGAAATTTTCCTTAGATAGTGCTTTGTTGAATATATCAGTGACATGTTCATTTATTCTGCAATACTCAATCTTGATCACTCCTTGTTGAACCAAATCCACAACAAAATGATACTGAATATCTATATGCTTTGTATTCTTATGAAAAATTGGATTCTTGGTCATTGAATAGCACTTTGATTATCACATATCAACTAAATGGATTGCTCTTGTTGCTCAAGTAGATCCTCTAAAATTCTTCTCAACTAAACTACTTCACATGTTGTTGTTTCTTCTTTATACTTTGCTTCTGCTATGGAGAGAGAAACTATGGGTTTCTCGTTAGTATTCCAAGAATTTGTTGTTGAACCCATACTAAAATAATACCAAAATTTTATTTCCTGCCATCCATGAATCCAACCCTATGTGAATCTGTATAACCAATCAACCTAAAATCTTCTATAAATTTGTATACCAAACCATATCCAACTATTCCATAAAAATATATTAAAATCCTCTTTACTACAATTCTTTGGGTTCTGCCATAAATCTTGATACCATACTGATTGCAAAAGAAATATTTGGTTGAGTTGTAGTTAATTAGATAAAACTTCCAACGAATTGATGATTCAAGGTAACATCAATTGAACTGGACATCATGTCCATATAAATTTAAACCAAATTCCAAAGATGTTACTACTGGCTTGCACCCCAACATTTTGAACCTCTTTAAAATGTTCCAACTATACTTAGCTTGTGACGTGAAAACACCATCTTCCTTCTACCAAACTTCAATACCCAAGAAATAATTCGACTCACCAAGATTTGTCATCTCGAACCCATCAATCATATGTGACTTAAATTATTAAAATAGTTCATCATTGTTCCATGTGTATATCAAATTATCAACATATAAGACACCTATCAGAATGTCTCGTCCTAATTGGAATATATAGAGATTGGGCCCAGATAAAATTTTAACTAGGCCATGATCATGAAAATACTTATCAATTCTAGAATACCTCTTTGCTACAATTATTTGGCTTCTACAATAAATCTTGATACTATACTGACTGCAAAAGAAATATTTGGTTGAGTTGTAGTTAATTATATCAAACTTCCAACAAATTGACATTCAAAGTAACATCAATTGAACTGGACATCATGTCCATATAAATTCAACCCAAATTCCACAGGAGTTACTACTAGCTTGCACCCCAACATTTTGAACCTCTTTGAAATGTCCCAACTATACTTAGCTTGTGACGTGAGAATACCATCTTCCTTCTACCAAACTTCAATACCCATGAAATAATGCAACTCACCAAGATCTGTCATCTCAAACCCATCAATCATATGTGACTTAAATTATTAAAATAGTTCATCATTGTTCTATGTGTATATGAAATTATCAACATATAAGACAACTATTAGAATGTCTCATCTTGACTGGAATATATAGAGATTGGGCCTAGATGTAATTTTAACTAAGCCATGATCATGAAAATACTTATCAATTCTAGAATAGCATGCCCTTGGTATAAGGTCTTCTTCAACTTATAAAAATAATATTCTTTTTTTGGCACTTCAAAACCCTTAGGCTACTCCACATAAATTTCTCCATCGACATAACTGTTGAAAATAGAAACAAGAAATGATAAAAATAGAATCCAGAAATTCCAATTTTAATTTGTCCTTGGATTAAAATTGTGAATTAAAATCAAATTTAGTCTCACCAGCTGCTCGGAAATAATTAATTAATTCATTATGGATTAATTAGTTGGAGAAATTCAAGTTAGAAGTCTTTCTCAAGTCAGGCAACAGTTATCCCTTAAATTAAGGAGATTATCCCTTAATTAAGGAGATAAGATTGAGTTATATTTGAGTTTAATTAGTTAACTCAATTAAGTCCAGTTAAATTAGTTCCAAACTGTTTGAGGAACTAATTGTGAGTTATCAGTCAGTTGATGCATGCATGCAATCAACCAGTGTACTTCAGATAACTAAAGATTCCCCCATCAGTAACTCATGCATGTCTATTCTGAGAAATACCCAGTTGAGCTAAATGTCAAGGTCAGTGTACTATCAGTTGCATGTGTTTTCCTATAAAGGAAACTCATGCATGCATCCAAGGGAAGGTTCCTTGAGGATTACGTAGTTCTGACAGTGTGTGTGATCAGGTGATCATCCACTTGGTGAGGTGAGAATCATCCACTAGGAATAGCGCAAGGAAATAGGAGCTTGGAGGGCAGAGGAGAAGGCTTGTGAGAAGCCAGGATTTCTTGTAAGCATCTGTGAGGATTGTACTAAGAGCTAGCTAGCTGTGAGAGCTAAGGCTTTGTATAATTCCTATGTATTTCCACCTTGTATGATAATACAGATAGTGGGTTTTTAGCTGAGGCTTTCCCCAAAGTATTTTCATGTGTCTTGGACAATTGATTCTTCTTCTTCTGATTATAGTGTTGAGCTTGATCTTGCTTGATATTTTAGCTTCCACAAATTGATAGTAGAAGTATATTATAGTATTTTTCTTTGGTTATATTGCATTATCGGGTTAATCTACAATTAGATTTTCTACAGAGATCTCAAAGGTAGATTTGTAGAAAATTTGCAGAATTTCTACAATAACCATTTAGAAAAGTTGATTTAACATCCATCTGTAAGAATGACCATTTATATTGTGCAGCTAATGCAAGAACCATCTTGATTGTATCTAATTTTTCCACAGGAGAAAATGTCTCAGTGTTAATCTCTTTTTTTCTATGCATTGTTAGAAAATTATATATTATAGAGCAACAGAACACATAAAATATATTGAAGAAATACAAACACATAAAACACATAAAACAAGGGAGACACAGATATACGTGGTTCAGTCCTTCCCTTTTATATTATCCAAAAAATTGAAGAGATACAACCTACAACATTTCCAATGTAATTCCCTCTTCTCTCTCACACAATCTCCTCTCTCTTTCTCACTCAGAATACCAATCTACATAGACACAATATAATTCCATCATATATAGCGAGGGTTTCCTTCTAGGGCCAAAAACCTTAAATTAAACATAACTTCTACTGCCAGATCTCTGCCTAATGAACGACTCAGATTGACTAAAAAATTACAACATTTTACAAGGCAATTTTACATCTATTTTTAGCTTCGGGGGCACTGCCCCATGATCCCCTGCCAGGGGTGGGGGACTCCCAAAGGTTGCAGCCACCCCCCTAGACCCCCCCCGTAGCGTAAATATTACGGGCGGTGTTGTCGCCACATTATGAACTAGATTCCAATGTGGTGATACCTCTGGATAAAGAAGATAATTAGGCTCCACACCCAACAATATCCCACTCAGAGACTGATTATAGAAACTTCACCCCTGCTTGATTTGCTGGACAATGACTTCACTTTGGACCTGATTATTTATCATCTTCTTCATCATACTTGAAGACCAATTGAAACTGATCAAAATCTCAATTTCTCCCTAGTTACAACTTTTGTTAACATATCTGCAGGATTCTGGCTAGTGTGTATCTTTTCCAGCTTCAACTGTCCATCTTCCAATGTTGACCGTATGAAATGATACTTGAGCTATATATGTTTTGTCTTGGAATGAAATGCAGAGTTCATTGCAAGATGTATGGCGCTTTGGCTTTCACTGTATAACCTGCCCAACTCCTGCTTCGTATCCAATTCATCCAAAAAAATTTGTAACCAAATCCTTTCTTTACTAGCCTCTGTAGCAGCAACATACTCTACTTCCATTGTTGAAAGTGCAACAACACTTTGCAATTTTGAAACCAAACTTATAGTTGTTCCACCTACAGTAAACACATACCCTATTGTGCTCCCCCTGTTATCTCTATCACTCGCCATATCTACATCAACATATCCTTGTAGAGCAATTTTTGAACCACCAAAGCGTAATGCTTGATTTGTGGTACCTCTCAAATACCTGAGAATCCACTTCACCACCATCCAATGTTCTTTCCCTGGATTGTTCATGTACTTGCTTACAACTCTCACTACATGTGCAATATCAGGCCTTGTGCAGACCATTACATACATTAAGCTTCCAACTACTTATGCATATGGAACTTTAGACATATCAGCCATTTCTTCTTGAGTCTTGGGACACACCTCCTTACTTAGTTTGAAATGGCTAGCCAGAGGTATACTAATTGGTTTTTCATTCTGCATATTAAATATTTTCAACACCTTTTCTATGTACTCACTCTGAGACAATGTTAATTTTCGATTCTTCCTATCTCTAGTTATTCTCATACCAGGATTTATTTTGCAGCATCCAAATCTTTGATTGCAAATTAGTTCGCTAATTTTGTTTTGAGCACATTTATTTCCTACATGTTAGAACCTACAGCAAGCATGTCATCGACATACAATAACAATATAATATAGTTGCCATCATTTTTCTTTTTGAGATAAACACAATGATTAGAGTGACATCTAGTATAACCTTGTTCAGACATAAACCTGTTAAATTTTAGATACCACTACCTTGGAGCCTGTTTTAAGCCATACAAGCTCTTCTTCAATCTTCACACTAGTTCCTCCTTACCTTTTACCTCATATCCTTGTGGCTACTGCATATATATCTCTTCCACCAAATCCCCATGGAGAAAGGTTGTCTTTACATCTAACTGTTCAAGATGTAAATCTTCAGCTGCTACTAGACTTAAAATAGTTCTGATTGAAGTCATTTTAACAACAAGAGAAAATATCTCATCAAAGACTATACGCTTTTTCTGTGAAAACCCCTTCACCACAAGTCTAGCTTTATACCTTTTTCTACCTACATCTTCTTCCTTCAACTTGTAAACCCATTTAGTCTGCAATGTTGTTTTGCCTGCAGGCAACTTGACTATGTCCCAAGTCTGGTTATGTGCTAAGGATTCCATCTAATCTTTCATGGCTTGCTCCCACTTCTTCCTAGTTTCTACCTGAACTGCTTCTTCATAACATTCTGGTTCACCAGAATCAGTCAGCAATACATAATATAATGAATGAGAGTATCGTTCAGGGGGTCTACATATCCTAGTAGATCTTCTAACACCACTTTCAGGTGTTTGAGGTGCTTGTTGATGTTGTGGTAGCTGTTGATGTTATGGCTGTTGATCATTACGATCTTTAGGCACCATCGCTTTTTCTGTGATCTCATTAAGCATTGTGTATTCTCCGTTTTCTTTTTCCTATTTCTTTTCCTGTAGCTAATTCTTATACAAAACTTTTTCATTGAATATGACATCTCTGCTCCTAACGATTTTATGTTTTTCATAATCATAAAAGAAATAACCAAAATCATTAACACCATATCCAATAAATGTACATTTCTTTGATTTTGCCTCAAGCTTTGTTCTATTTTCTTTATTAATGTGGACAAAGGCTTCACAACCAAAAGTCTTTAAAAAAGAATAGTTTACCTTTTTACCTGTCCATGCCTCCTCTGGAATACCACCATCCTATTGACATGGCAAATGTTCACTATGCCAACAAAGGGAACTAACCCGATCGCAAGCCCCAATTAGACCCGCTTTCATTTGTACTGGCTAGCTCCGACAGGTTTTAAGGGACCTTGTAAACCGCTTGAACATGTCGAAAGATTGCTTCTGGGAGGAAGACTTCAATTAAATCAACAAAATTAAATAGCTAACCTCTATGTATTAAATCCTATCTCTACTAATTCTAACTACTCTAATCTATCCTGCAAGAGCATGATACAGAGGTTTAAACATCATATATATGTTCAGCAGGAGCGTGATAAAGAAGGTTAAACATCATGCATAGTTTCAAGTCAAAATGAATCAATCACTGAATTCACAGTTGGAAAAGACTGTATTAAAGCTAAATTGCAATCCAATCACTCATATAGGAATCCACATTATTCTATGGAATTAAAAGTGCAACTGATGTTTAATTTAGTTTCAAATATGAGACCATTCACAAGTTAACCATGAAACTGAATCACATTCAATTTAACAAGACCAATAGTGAACTGTAATTCATTGATATGCATAAATATAAATTACATTTACATTAATTCTAGTCATAACACTCTGATCCAAAACAATACAATGAGTCTGAAACTAGTGGCTCCTTCTTCCCTAAAAAACAATCCTCCTCATTAACAATAAAGTGACACTGTTCTTCTCGAAAATAAAAAGCCATTCCCCTCTTTGAAGGAAATATTTATGCTAAAAGCTTCTCATTCTCGATCTTCCCTACTTCTTCGCCTTCCCTCTCCTTCCTTCATTATGCTGATCAGAATAAATAGGTGAAATAGTTGGTGTCACTGTTGACATGTAAAGGGTGTTTTTTGTCATTAGGGCGCTTCATTTCCTGGGCACTGAATGGTCATTGATTAGAGGGGATGACTGCGTGTCCCATTCATGATGCGATCTTGAGTGGTTTTGTTTTTGGAACATGAAAGCAATCTCTCTAGCCTTGTAATTTCCTAGAAAATGTCAAAGGCCAGCTCTTTCGATAGAACACCTCTGCATATAAGGGTTTTCTAGATTTGTTTGTGCATTCATTACTCCTGGCCTGTAGAAATAAGAGACACTAGTCACACTTATAAAAAATACAACAAAATTCTTTAAAACATGAACATTGCCTCTATTGAATGTTTATCACATCAAACACAAAAGAATCAGCCCCTAGTTTTAGCTTTATGCATATATTAAGCTTATCGAGCCAAACTTGGTTTACACTGAAAACTATCGTAAAACACATAGCTGAATCCAGATTATGGACTTGAAAATTTATATGCTAGGCTTTGTAATCATCGGTGGGTTCGGGAGGTTATGGTGCGCTATATATGAAAGCCCTATGGCTCTCAATAGTGATAATTGATTAACTCCGGACCCGATATATTATATGATGTGCTTAATACGATCGGCGGGTCTGATATATTGCTGTGCATAATATGTATAAGGTCTGGGGCTCTGCTGATATGTGATATGCGATTGGGAGGCGGACCCAAAAACACATATACATTAATGTTCATAAATCCCTTTGGGTCTGCAATGTTGCCATTCCCTTTGGAAAACTTCGACTTTAATGTTTCATTGCAAACACATGGATACATGGAAAGACCTATGTATGGCTGTTGGGGTAGATTTGAAAATTAATATGCTAGGGTTTATAATCATTGGTGGGTCTGGGTGGTTAGGCACGCCATATACATAAATCCCGGACCCCACCAATAGCAATGAGCGATGGTCCCGGATCTGAAACACAATACACCTTTGTTAATATGGTCATTGGGTCTGGAATGCTTATTCGCCCTTTATATATGCCTTTGGAGCTTGGCCGGTTGGCAATTTGCAATTGCGATGGGGACTTACTCGCATCGCTCTCATTCACTCATGATAAACCAACCCCTTGCCCTTTTATCAAGGTGGAGTGCGATGAGCAAAAGGGGTCATTCAGGTGTGATTTGTGAAGGATTTCCACTATAATGCATGGTGATGGGAATAATAATGCGATGAGGTTTTTGAGGGCCCTCCATAGCTGATGGTATTTGGGTGCTAGTGGTACTAACAGGTTTGGACATTGGCATCTTGGTTTGGGTGCTTGAGGTGGTGGGGGTTTTGCAGTTTCGCTCATTCATAGCTTTCAGCAGCAAATCTCTTTACTGCATTAATTTTAACAAGTCAAAATATGTGATATTAGCCCTTGACTTCTTGAGATCATCTACAATATTGTAGTCAATGTTATAAATGGGATAGGGCAAGGTAAACATACTTATTTTTCCATTCTTCAATGGGGGTTTACCATCTCGTGTCACCTTAGTTGCAGAGGGAGACATCTTATCCTTTTCTGGATGATTTGCAACTGGGGTATTCCTGGAATCACCACTAGATCTATCTTTTCCAACAGAGACTTCGGGAGAGGATGTTTTCATAGGGGCAAGCATCTTGCTTGATCCGGTATATGCATTTTATCGCACTTAGAAGTGGCCCTTTACTGCGCATGTGGATCTCATTAGCATTAATTTCTGCAGTGTCATCTCCCTCGTTGTCGTTCTCATCATTATGGAAATCCCACAGCACATTAATTTGGGTGTCCTCATCCGAGGGTTCCTCTACTTGGTGCTCCTCTTTGTCTCCTTTTTCTGGCCCGAGCTCCAGTATAGGTTCTTCTTTGTTGAGGAGCGATCCAATCAGAGCCAATTCTTCTGTGTTTAAAGCCCCTTCATTAGGTGGAGCAGGCAACACGAGCTAACCATGACTACCATCTATTTACTTCTGGTAGAAAGGTTTGAAGGGTTTTCTGTTATTATACTCTCCTCCCTTACCACTAGTACTCTCCTCGTGATTCCTTCTCATATCAATGACTGTGTTCATAAGTTTCTTAATAATCTGATGCAACCCTTCCACATCTGTGGTGTCTTTGTATTTAGTTTCAGCCCCTTTGTTATCATTTCCGTTATTCTTCTTGGATGTCCGAGAGGCTTTCTTTTCTCCAGTTGTAGGGTGGCATGCTGTGAGGTTGATCATTTCATTTTTAACTTTCATCGCTTCATCAATAGCACCTTGTAAGGTTTGCACATTACTCCTTTTAACCCACATCGCTGTAGGGACAGAGAGAGTAGAGATATATAATTACATTAGCACCTCTTCAGTAGATGGCTGGGATTTTGTTGAACAAGGTGTTGAACTAGATGTTAAAATCCTTAATCTTTGCCTTGGTTTCCATTTTCAGATGAGATAGTTCTAAAACTAAGGCCGCAGGTGTTTTTTCATCACTAAACTTGTCTAAAAAGGCATGCTGAAAAGCATCCCAAGAGGTGAATGACCCTATTCTTAAGTTGAAATACCATGTGGAGGCAACACCCATCAAAGTAAAAGAGAACAGGTGGCACACCACATCTTCATCGGTGACCCCCAACTTGGGCAAGGCTAGGAAGAAAGAACAAATATGGTTATCAGTGGTATCTCCCCACTCAGGGTCGAAATTGGGTAACACTCTTTCTGTATTTTTGCGTAAGGGATGCTATTGCCTAGGTACCGCTACAACATCCTATGCAAGCTAGCAAGGGAGTGCTCCTGGAAGAGGTGGAGGTTGATTCCCACCCAGAGGAGGAGGTGGAGGCTAATTCCCACCTGGAGGAGGAACGTTGGCCATATTATGGGCAGGGAAGTTTTTGTCGGAGGCTTCTCCGCTAGGATTGTCAAAATCAAGCGAGGAGTTACCTTTAGAATGGGAATCCTCAGGAATTTCTTCCCAAGGGGTGTCGATACTTTGTAAGGATTCTAGCACAATGTCTTTGAGAGAAATGGTTGCTAATGTATCTTCACTCAGGGTAAAGATCCTTGTCTTTCTCTTAGTTTTCGGAGGTAAAGAGTGGAAGATGGGACGTTGAGCGAGGGAACGAGCGTAAGCTTGAGTAAGTGCTCTGACTGGTTGTTCCTAAGTGACAGGATACTCCCACAGTCTCTCTTCCTTGGGTGACCTAGAAATAGGACTTAAAGGGGTCTCTATTTCTTCAAAATGAGGCTCTTTCAGATGTGTAGCAAGATCTCTCCAACCTTTACGATCCATACATTAATCCTTTTGAATTCATTCATGGAACTTATAGATGAAATCTTTGAAAAGCTGGAGAGGGCGGTTCAGGCCCTCCTTCTAGCGTCAATTTGTTGACATGGCAAATTTTCGCTATGCCAACAAGGGGAACTAACCCGATCGCAAGCCCCAATTAGACCCGCTTTCGTTTGGATTGGCTAGCTCTGACGGGTTTTAAGAGACCCCGTAAACCACTTGAACATGTCAAAAGATTGCTTCCGGGAGGAAGATTTCAATTAAATCAACAAAATTAAACAGCTAACCTCTATGTATTAAATCCTATCTATACTACTTCTAACTACTCTAATCTATCCTGCAAGAGCATGATACAGAGGTTCAAACATCATATATATATTCAACAAGAGCGTGATAAAGAAGGTTAAACATCATGCATAGATTCAAATTCAAATGAATCAATCACTAAATTCACAGCTGGACAAGACTGTATTAAACCTAAATTTCAATCCAGTAACTCATATAGGAATCCACATTCTTCTATGGAATTAAAAGTGCAACTGATGTTTAATTTAGTTTCAAATATGAGACCATTCACAAGTTAACCATGAAACTGAATCACATTCCATTTAACAAGACCAATAATGAACTGTAATTCATCGATATGCATAAATATAAATCACATTTACATTCATGGCAGTAACAACACTCTGATCCAAAACAATACAATGAGTCTGAAACTAATGGCTCCTTCTTCCCTCAAAAATAGTCCTCCTCATTCACAATAAATCAACACAGTTCTTCTCGAAAATCAAAAGCCATTTCCCCTCTTCGAAGGAAATATTTATGCTAACAGCTTCTCGTTCTCAGTCTTCCCTACTTCTTCACCTTCCCTCTCCTTCCTTCATTATGTAGATCAGAAAAAAAACAAGTGAAACAGTTGGTGTCACTGTTGACATGTAAATGGCGTTTCTTGTCATTAGGGCGCTTCATTTCCTGGGCACTTAAGGGTCATTGATTAGAGGGGATGACTTCATGTCTCGTTCATGATGCGATCTTGAGCAGTTTCATTTTTGGAACACGCATGCAATCTCTCTAGCCTTGCAATTTCCTAGAAAATGTCAAAGGCTGGCTCTTTCGACAAAACACCTCTGCATATAAGGGTTTTTAGGATCCGTTTGTGCATTCGTTACTCCTAGCCTATAGAAATAAGAGACACCAGCCACGCTTATAAAAAATACAACAAAGTGCTTTAAAACATGAACATTGCCTCTATTGAATGTTTATCATGTCAAACACGAAAGAATCGACCCCTGGTTTTAGCTTTATGCATAGATTAAGCCTATTGAGCCAAACTTGGTTTACACTGAAAACTGTCACAAAACACATAGCCGAATCCAGATTACAGACTTGAAAATTTATATGCTAGGCTTTGTAATCATCGGCGGGTCCAGGAGGTTATGGTGCGCTATATATGAAACCTTGGACCGAGCCAATTGTGATAAGCGAAATGCTCTAGACCTGATATATATATATATATATATATATATATATATATATATATATATATATATATATATATATATATATATATATATATATATATATATATATCGTGGTTGATAAAACCATCGAATCTAGTAGATGGTAGCACGCCATATATAGAAGCCCTGTGCCTCCCGATAGCGATAAGTGATCAACTCCATACCCAATATATTATATTATTTGCTTGATAGGATCGGTGGGTCCACTATATTGTTGTGCGTAATATATATAAGGCCCGGGGCTCTGCCGATATGCGATATGTGATTGGGAGGTGGACCCGAAAACACATATACGTTAATGTTCATAAATCCCTTCGGGTCCGCAATGTTACCATTCCCTTTGGAAAACTCCGACTTTAATGTTTCATCGCAAACACATGGATATATGGAAAGACCTACATATGGTCGTTGGGGTGGATTTGAAAATTAATATGCGAGGGTTTATAATCATCGGTGGGTCCGAGTGGTTAGGGCGTGCCATATACATAGATCCCAGAGCCCGCTGATAGTGATGAGCGATGGTCCTGGATCTGAAACACAATATACCTCTATTAATATGGCCGTCGGGTCCGGAATGCTTATGCACCCTTTATATATGGCTTTGGGGCTTGGCCGGTTGGCGATTTGTGATGCGATGGAGGACTTACTCACATCGCTCTCATTCACTCATGATAAACCAGCCCTTTGCCCTTTGATCAAGGCAGAGTGCGATGAGCGAAAGGGGTGATTCATGTGTGCTTTGTGAAGGATTTCCACTATAAGGCATGGTGATGGGAATAGTAATGCAATGAGGGTTTTGAGGGGTTAAACAAATCCTGATAAATATAGGAATGAAGGGCTTAAGCGAGGGATTTGTCAAAGGGATTCACCCATTTGTGAATGGAAGATTGGGCTCTCCATAGAGTTAAAATCACTGGAATGAAGCAGATGATTCGGAGGTATGAAAGACCAAATCAATAGGGGGACCCATTGAAAATTTTCTATCAGAGGCATGTTTCCATAGGGTGGTAGTTGTGGCCACAACGCATCCAAGGAACTTGAAGGCCCTTTGTTTATTAGATAAACAACAGTATCTACGACACTTGCCCAAAATTGTAAAGGCAATATTGCATGCAATCTCATGCACCTTGCATGCTCATGATTGCCCCATTCATCCTTTATGATACACCATTTTGTTGTGGCGTTTCTAGAACTGTCTTCTCTCTGTGAATTCCATTTTCTAAATAGTACCTATCAAACTCTTTCCTGCAATATTCACTTCCATTGTCTGATCTGAGACACTTCAACCTTTTTCATGTATCATTTTCAACCAAATCTTTCCATTTCTTGAAAGTATCAAATACATCAGATTTATTTCGAATACAATAAATCTAGGTTTTTTTGGTTGCATCATCAATAAAAGTAACATAATAGTGAGGGCCACCAAGAGATGATACCTGAGCAAGTCCCCAAACATCTGTATGCACAAGTTCTAATTTTTCGCTCTTCTTTTCTTTCCCAACTTTGATAAATCTGACTTTCTTTTGTTTTCCATAAACACAATTTTCACAGAATTCCAAATCAACATGCTTCAAACTTGGAAAAAAATTTCTTGAGTGAAGGATCTGCATCCCCTTCTCACTCATGTGCCCAAGCCTATGATGTGACAATGTCGTATCTGCTCCTGTAGAGGTTAAAGCATTATTATAATTAGAAATACCATTGCATAAATACAATGTACCAACCTTTTCTCCTTTCTCTATTACCAGGGCTCCTTTAGTGACCTTCCAGGTTTTATTTGTGAAGGTAGTTATGCAACCTTCACCTCCAAATTCCCTATTGAAATCATATTTTTCTTCAAATTTGGAACATCCCTTACCTCCTTCAATAGCCATTGATTTCCATTCTATTGTTTTATGAAAACTGTACCCATTCTAATGATTTTACATGGTTTATCATCACCCAATCGAACCTGTCTAAAATATCCTTGAACATAATCATAAAAATGTTTCCTATCAGGTGTGGCATGGAATGAGGCCCCTGAATCTACCACCTAGGCATCAATAATATTTTCTAATGAAAGAATCAAAGCATATTGCAACACATCACCTGTTACATTCGCTTTATGATTATTTTCTTGTTGTGCATCTCCTTCTTTTCCCTTACAAGACTTGCAGTCTTTCTTCAGGTGTCCTTTTTTCCCACATTTCCAGCAAACTATCCTTGGTTTGGACTTGGATCTACCTTTTCTTGACATATTGCGATATCCGGGGCTCTTTCCTCTTTCCATTTTTCTTCCCCTAGTCTCTGCAGTCAAAGCATTACCTGATGTCTCACTGGATATTTTCTGTCGCATTTCCTTGTTAAGGATTGCACCAACAACATCATCAAACTTTAAAGTACTAGATCTATAGATAGAGTTACTAATGGCCATAACGAAACCATTCCAACTTTCTGGCAATGGGCACAGAAATAACAGAGCTCTAACTTCATCATCAAAAGTTACCCCTATAGAACTTAACTAGCTGGTAACTGTATTAAATTCATTTAAATGATCAACAACATATCCACTTTCTGACATCTTCATATTAAATAAATGCTTCATAAGAAATACCTTATTTGAGGCTAAGGGTTTTTTATATAGTTTGGCCAATGTTGATATTAAACCCTTTGTTCTCGTTTCCTTTGAAATATTAAAGGTTACCAACACCACTATGCATAGTCGTATTGTTCCAAGTGCCTTTCTGTCGAGAATATCCCATTCTATGTCTGTCATACTCATCAGCTTCTTTTCCTTTCCACTTAATGGTTGGTACAGATCTCTCTGGTACAAATAATATTCCATCTGCATCTTCTACAGTTGGTAGTTTTGGCCGTTAAATTTTTCGACCCTAAACCTACCATCTTCTGCCATTTCTCCCACTCGAACTAGGGACCCTTTTCTCTTGAGAGTTTATCAACAAAATAGACCTTGGACTATGATAGCAGTTGTTAGAAAATTATATATTATACATCAACGGAACACATAAAATGTATTGTAGAAATACAAACACATAAAACAAGAGAGACACAGTTATACGTGGTTCACCCAATTTGGTCTATGTCCATGGAGAAATATCCAATCCTTCCTTTTATATTATCAAAAAAGCTGAAGAGATACAACCTATAGCAGACCTGGTGTAATACCCTCTTCACTCTCACACAATCTCCTCTCTCTTTCTCACTTAGAATACCAATCTACATAGACATATTAAACTTTCCTCATATATAGCGAGGGGTTGCCTTCTAGGGAAAAAAATGCTAAATTAAACATAACTTCTACCATCAGATCTCTGCCTAATGAACGACCCAGATTGACTATGAAATTACAACATTTTACAAGGAAATTTTACATCTATTTTTAGCTTCGAGGGCATTGTGCCCGATCCCCCACCAGGGGGGGGGGCTCCCAAAGGTCACAGTCATCCCCCCTTGGACCTCCCTTGCAGCGTAAATATTACAGGCTGTTACTGCCACATTATGAACTGGGGTCCAATTCGGTGATACCTTTGAATAAAGAAGATAATCAGGCTCCACACCCAACATGCATAACCCTTTGCAGCTAAATGAGCCTTATGGTTTTATAAACCCACGTAGTGCCAATTAAATCTTTTCCATTTAGTAAATTAACTAAATCACATGCATCATTTCTCACCAAGGCATTCAATTCTGCTTCCATAGCTTCATTCCATTCCTTATTTCTTGATGCTTCTACACAATTATTTGGTTCATCTATTTTCATTACCTATTCCATAAGTGCATAATTTACTAGAGAACTTTGCGATCTAGTAATCCTTCTTTCAAATTTTTTATCCAAGATGCTACTTTCTCAATGTCTCATTTCAAGCCACTTAGGCTTCTTCTGAACTTCATCTATCTTTACTAACTTATAATTTGATTCATCACCAATATTCATTGTATCTTTCTTCTATTCAAATTGTACATGTCCTAGAGGGTAGATTCCCTACTCATCAAACATGACACCTCTTCTTATTATCATCCTCGTGGCTTCTGGATCAAATAAATTGTAACTTCTTGTTTCAGTATTGTAGCCAATAAAGATACACTTCACACTGTTATCATCCAATTTCTTCCTCTTTTTCTTAAGAACATGTGTGTATGCAGTGCAACCAAAATCTTTCATATGTGCAAAACTTGGCTTATATCTTGACCATGCTTCTTCTGGAGTCAAATGCAACACTGCCTTTGTAGGACATCAATCAAGAGTGTATATTGTTGTGTGTCTCTCCTCAACCCAAAAATCATTTCCAAGAGACTTATTTTTTAACACGCTTCTAGCCATTTCAACTATGGTCCTATTTTTTCTTTCTACAATACCATTTTATCGAGGAGAGTATGAATTGGTAAACTCTCTCTTTATTCCATTCTTCTTGCCATAAAAGAAAAATTCATTTGACTTGTATTCTCCTCCATTATTTGTTCTTAGGGTGAGAATTTTCAAACCACTTTGCTTTCCAACTAATGTAGAAATTATGGTGTAGAATTGTAATTGCTCATTAAATTTTAATCTAAATCACAAGACACAATCATACTCTACTGCTTTGTGGAATTTAACTCACAATTTAGAACATCAATCATAAACATGTAAAGAGGAATAACACACATGCACACAATTTTTTCTTAGGGGAAAGAAATATAGTAAAAGCCTCTTTGCCTACTTGCATTTATATGATGAATAGAGATGTATTACAATTTCTTACTCAGATCGAGCACAACCTACAAGTAAATTATGTATCTCTCTAATCACTAAGAAGCTTTGACCCATACTTAGTAAATTTTTTCCTCTGCTTGAGCCCCTATTTCCTTGGGCAATTCCTAAGGAAATTAGGCCCCTATTATTTAAGAATTTCCCCCAAAATGATTGTGCATTTCCAAAGGTTGATCATCTAAGGACATGCAACACTTGTACACTCAAAACTAGTCTACAAATGATGTTACCCTACCTTAGAATATCCACCACAGCTGGGGAATTCAAATTATCTGCATGCACTAGATATTTTGGGCTGATTGATTAGTTAACTGGATGATCACTAAGTTAGACTGAAGTCTCACTACACAACTGACCTTCCACTAGTTCCTCCAATAGTTAGAACAAGTTTAACGAAAAAAAACTTGGAATAACTGAACTTGATTGCTACGAATTAGAAATCACACATGTTTAACTGAACACCAACTCTTGTAACTCGAATTTACTGAGATAACTGAGTGATAAGAGCCATTTCACCTCAATTAACTTCATTTGAGTTGTTTGCTAATGTGGAATTTCAATTTTTCTCAATTTTATCAAGAAAAAATCAAATTGAGACTTTCTTGCTGCATTTTTCAACACCCCTTCTTAGCAAGAATGGTATTATCAACCACCCCTATCCTGCACCTATGGAACTCATACTTTCCTCTTGACAATGTCTTTGTCAAAATGTCAACATCTTGTTCCTCTGTTGGAATTTATTGTAGCAACATTATCTGCCTCTGCAAATAGTGTCGTAAATGGTGAAATGGGATATTTATATGCTTGGATCAACTGTGAAATACCAAATTCTCAGAGAGCTTGATGCAACTCTGATTATTACAGTAGATCACAGTTGTATCCATTGTCTAACAAAATAGTCCCACAAATATCTTTCTCTTCCATATCACCTCACATGTTTCTTGATTTGAAAACATGTATTCTACTGATTTTGGGAGGAGTGGCTCAGATCTTTACTTCCTGCTGTACTAGGAAAGAATTGTGGACCCAACATTGAAAATTGTTCCTGGTGTACTCTTTTAGTCAAATAAGCTCGCTACCCAATCTACATCTGTGATGCCACACAACTTCACTCCCTCTGTTAGTCTATACCATAACCCATACTGAGTAGTTCCTCTGAGGTACAGTAAAACATACTTAGCTACCTTCCAATATAATTTGTTTGGCCTAACCATAGCTTGGCTCAACTGGTTTAATGCATAGCACATATCTAGTTGTGTGTTCACAATATACATCAGTGAATGCACCAGTTGCAGATAAATGGTAGCATCTACCTCCATAGTTGAAGTTGCATCCTCCTTCCTCTAGTTGGTTGCTAGAGGTATCTCTATGGGTTTGTAACTCTCCATGCAGAATCTCTGTAGTATCTCATTTGCATACTTTCCTTGAGACACAAACATTTCCCCATCACCTTGCAATAATTCTAGCCATGTCCTTCATACTTTCCTTGAGAGCCATGTCCTTCATTTCAAATTCCCTTGAGAGGTCCTCCTTGTAAGATCTGATCAGCTGCTCATCACTAGTTAAAAACAAATCATCAACATATAATATAATAATAAGCAATTTACCTTCTACCAAGATATGATAGAGGTTCACATCCGCGTTACTTTTGCTGAAGCCCAAATCAATGAGATAACTATTTATCCTGGTGTACCAAGCACGGGGTTCTTGTTTGAGATCGTGCAATGCTTGCTTGATTCTGCACACATGAGACTCTTGATCAAATGTGTCAAAACCTTCTAGTTTCTCTGTTGGGTCCCTATAATACTAGTGATTACCCCATTACTATTGTAGTTATACCCCTATTACCTCCATATTGTTATTACTGTGCCCCATAGAATCCCTCTATTGTTATTTTTGTGGCTTTATATTATTATTGTTCGGTCGGCTAGATTATATTGTGACTCCTTAGAATCCTATATATAGAAAGGAGGTTTTGTCATTTGAATCATCCAAGAATTGTTCATTTATGTAATGTAAAGGAGGTTTCCCCCTCAAAGAGGCTGAATTCTAAGGCGTTGATCTATCTTTTTTATCTTTTCTTGAGCTGGTTTCATAACATTTGGTATCAGAGCTTTGGATTCTAGGGTTTCGCTACTCCAAATAGGTCATTGTGGAATTTTCGCTATAACTTTTTTCTGTGACGTTTCCGAAGTTGTAAACAAAACCCATTTTAGAAGAAATTGTGTTGAATGTTGGGTCCGAATTTCAGAGCTTTTCGCACTATATTTGCAAAGATATGATCTGAGGAACTTGGTATTTTTGCATACTCCTGAATTACATTCCAAACAGGTGACCTGGGGAAAATCATCATAACTTTCGCTCTAGGGATTGGATTGAAATATCATAAGAAGGTGCAGAAAGAGGATGGTCTATAGTTTCTTGTATGAATCTTTTAGATCCAAAGGTTGAAATAATGACTCGTGGCACATCGTACAAGTTCGCTCTACTGAACTAATCTATAATCAAGTCACTGTGGGATATTTCACATAACTCTTCCTTGGAGAATCCAATTTGGGTCAGACTTGTGGCATTGGAAAGAGGACATAGAGGGCTACTACAAATCACAAATTCAGAACTAGATGATTGGAAAGTATAGAGATACATCAGAGGCAATATCGAGCTCCTACAAAGTGAAAAAAGGTGTGTAGATTTTCTTAAATTTTTGCTTAAGCTTGGTTTGAAAATTTATTTTGAAGGAATTCAAAGGGCATAGTAGAGCATTATTATCAGTAACTAATGCCCCGAGAAAAGAAAATGAAAACACCTAGTAAGGAACCTGAAAGCTCTAGCATGACTCATGAAGAATAGGAAGAAATGCAACATGATATATCAAAATTACAAGACCAAGTGCAACAACTGTCCCTTACACAAAAAGGAACAGAATCTAAGATGGAAGGTTTAAAGAAAGATGTAGAAGCTAAGATGGATGGTTTAAAGAAAGGTGTAGAAGCTAAGATGGACTGTTTAAAGAAAGGCGTAGAAGCTAAGATGATTGACGTTGAAGCTAAGATGGATGATTTGAAGATAGATTTGAAGACAGACATAGACGAATTGAAGATAAATATGAATAAGTTGCTACAAGAAATGGGCACTAAGGGTGAAAGGGTACTAAAGGAAACTCATGATGAGAATAAAAGAAATGTTAATCATGATTCCATAGACACTAATGTTGGATTGAAGACTCACCATATTCCAAAAATCGATATGAGGAAGTTTGATGGCAAGGATCTTGCCACATGGATATTACAGATGGAGCAATTCTTCGATCTCAATAATGTGAAAAACACACAAAAGGTACGTATGGCAACTTTATATTTGGAACCAAATCAGTTTGTATGGTATCAACGGCTTTGCTCTCGTAAACAATTTATCACTTGGGAAATTTTTATGGAATAATTGGTAGCACATTATGAGGATACAAAAAGCAACACTTTTTTTAGCCAATTAATAAGTCTCAAGCAAAAGGGTTCAATAATGGAGCACATTGAGGAGTTCCAAAAATTGAACATAAGGGTAAAAGATATTCCAGAGGAGCATAGGATTGATGTGTTCATAGGGTCTTTAAAGGATAATATCCAACATGATGTTCGCCTTTGGGAACCTGATTCATTAAAGAAGGCATTCAGGTTAGCAAGAAAAATGGAAAGCAAAATTATGGCAACCAGGAAGCATACCACTCACAACTATAAAGACGGAAGTGTTGTTTCCCCTAGTCTTCCACAACCTATAAGGTTGACACCACAACAATTGGAAGAAAAAAGAGCAAAAGGGCTTTGTTACAATTGTGATAGCAAATACACTAAAGGTCATAAGTGTGCTGAGAAGAAATTATTCTACATAGATTATGAAGAGGAAGAAGAAAAGGAGCAAGAAAGGTCAAAAGAAGAGGATATACTCCAGGAACAAAGCCTAGATTAAGAACAAATAAATCCGACCATATCTTGTAATGCATTGGCAAGAATTACCACTCCTCAAACCATCAAGATAGAAGGACAAATCAAGAAGAAAAAGGTAATAGTTTTGATTGATTCAGGAAGCACCCACAATTTTATTCATTGTAAGGTAGCAAAAGAATTGAATTGCTTCCTATATCCAGCACCAGAGTGTCAAGTGATGATTGCAAATGGAGGAACAATAAATTGCTCTGGAAAGTGCCATAATATCAAGCTATCCATGGGAGAATATGTATTGACTAGCCCAATGCTTTCCATTCCAATGGGAGGTGTTGATGTTGTACTAGGAGTCCAATGGCTACAATCCCTGGGTATAATAGCTTTTAATTTTCAAGAACTTTTCATGAAATTTTCCATGGAAGGAAAGGAAGTTGAATTAAGGGGTATTGCAGGGAAACTAGGAAAGATAATCAGCTCTAATGGTACGACAAAGCTTCTAAAAAAGGAGCAAAGAGGTGTAATTGCACAATTATGGTCGCTAGATGTTTCCACATCGGAACCATCTATTTCTCAAGATCTCCAAAAAGTCCTGGACAATCATTCCAAGGTATTTGAGACTCCCAAAGGTCTCCCACCTATGCATGATCATGATCATGCTATTCATCTGATTCCAGGAAGTGTTCCTCCAAACATCAGGCCGTACAGATATCCCTATGTCCAAAAGAGTGAAATTGAACGTATGGTTGCAGAAATGCTAGAGGCTGGTATAATTCAACCAAGTCAAAGTTCTTTCTCTGCTCCAGTAGTATTGGTGCACAAGAAGGATGGATCATGGCGCATGTGTCTGGATTATAGGGAGCTCAACAAGCTCACTATTAAAGATAAGTTCCCCATCCCTATCATTGATGAATTATTGGATGAATTGCATGGATCAATTTACTTGACCAAGTTGGATCTTCGTTTAGGATATCATCAAATCAGAATGAAGATTGAAGACATTCCGAAAACAACATTTAGAACTCATGAGGGTCATTATGAATTTTGGTCATGCCTTTTGGCCTTACCAATGCACCTTCAACATTTCAAGGTTTGATGAATTCAATTTTCAAACCATTCCTTAGAAAATTTGTGTTAGTATTTTTTTATGATATACTAATCTACAACAAGTCTTGGAAGGATCATGTTGAACATGTTGACAGGGTGCTACAACTATTGAAGGCGAAACAATTATATGCAAAAAGATCCAAATGTTTCTTTGGAGTCCAGGAGGTGGAATATTTGGGTCATATTGTATCTCATGAAGGAGTTAAGGTAGACCCTAGCAAAATTAAAGCCATTAAGGAATGGAAAATCCCCACATCCATAAAGCATCTGCGAGGATTTCTCGGGTTGACAGGGTATTATTGCAAGTTTGTTAAGAATTATGGGAGAATAGTAGCACCTCTAACAACATTATTGAAGAAAGATGCATTTTCATGGACTCCGGAAGCAACAAAGGCCTTTGAACATCTTAAAGAGGCAATGTGCCAAGCACCGGTCTTAGCTACACCGAACTTCATGAAAACCTTTATTGTGGAATGTGATGCTTCAGGAAATGGAATTGGTGTTGTTCTAATGCAAGATGAAAGACCCATTGCTTTTGAAAGTCGTCCAATCAAGGGAAAGTTTTTAAGCAAAGCTATTTATGAGAATGAAATGTTGGCAATACTCCATGCACTTAAGAAATGGCGACCCTACCTAATGGGAAGACACTTCAAGGTAAAAACGGATCATGATAGCCTTAAATACTTTTTAGAACAAAGATTATCCTCTGAAGAGCAACAAAAGTGGGTCACAAAGATGTTGGGTTATGACTTTGAAATCATCTACAAAAAAGGGAAGCAAAATGTGATGGCAGATGCACTCTCAAGAAAGGATGAGGATGTAGAAGCATTGTTGTGCGCCATCTCTATTATCCAACGAGATTGGATAAACGAAGCAAGGGAGGAATTGAAGAATGACGAAGAAGTGTGGGCACTTATTCGAAAGTTACAACAAGATTCCAGTACGTCTGATACATTTAGCTGGAAAAATGATTCGTTATGGTACAAAGATCACTTATACCTCTGTAAGAATTCCTAGCTAAAATAAAAGATTCTTATGGAATTGCACACTTCTCCCTTAGGAGGGCACTCAGGATTTTTAAAAACTTACCACAGGGTTAAGAAGGAATTTTTTTGGGATGGCCTTAAATTAGATATTCAAAAGTTTGTGGTGGAATGTTTGTTTTGCCAACAAAATAAAGTTGAAACAATTAAGACACCGGGTCTATTACAACCTTTATCCATTCCAAGCCAATGTTGGGAGGAGGTTTCAATGGATTTTATCACAGGTTTACCCAAGTCTGAGGGAAAGAGTGTCATCATGGTGGTAGTTGAAAGACTTACCAAGTATGCACACTTTGTGCATTATCACATCCATTTAAAGCCAGTACAATTTCTACTGCATTTATGGAAACAATTCAAAAGCTACATGGAAACCCAAAGATTATTGTAAGTGACAGAGATCCCATTTTCACTGGAAATTTTTGGACATAATTATTTTCTTGTCTTGGTACTCAGTTAGCTCATAGCTCATCTTATCATCCTCAATCTGATGGGAAAACTAAGATAGTAAACAAATGTTTGGAAGGATATCTTCATTGCTTTGTATCTGATAAACAGACACAATGGGTCAAATGGTTGCCTCTGGCTAAATGGTGGTATAACACTTCCTTCCATACAACAACAAAAATGACCCCATTTATGGCACGTTATGGGTATCAACCACCATCCATCACATCATATTTAAGAGAAAATTCTAAGGTTCAAGCAGTGGAACATCACATCGAACATCAACAACAAGTCCTCCAACTCTTAAAGGATAACCTCGTGTTGGCACAGAATAGAATGAAACAACAGGCAGATCAACATCGTAGTGAAAGAAGTTTTGATGTAGGTGATTGGGTATTCCTATGGCTACAACCATATAAGCAAATGTCCCTCAAGCAAGCTAAGAAGGATAATAAATTATCACCAAAGTATTATGGTCCGTACAAGGTGTTGCAAAATATTGGTACTATGGCATACAAATTGGAGCTTCCTGCAGCTTCTCAATTGCACCCAATTTTCCATGTTTCATGTTTAAAGAAGGTTATAGGCGACAAGCTCCCAGTTCAAACAATATTGCTAGAACTTGATGAGGAAGGAAAAATTATATTGGAACCGGAAGCAGTCACAGAAACAAGAACTCGACAGCTACGAAATCGTTCAATTTCAGAGTATCTTATCAAGTGGAAGAACTTATCCGCTGAAGATTCCACATGGGAGGATGAGAATTTTATGCAAAAGTATCCAGAACTACTCAAGCGTTGAGGACAACACTTTTTTTAAGGAGAGGGGCATGTTGGGTCCCTATAATACTAGTGATTACCCCATTACTATTGTAGTTATACCTCTTATTAATATTGTTGTGCCCCTATTGCCCCCATATTGTTATTACTGTGCCCCATAGAATCCCTCTATTGTTATTTTTGTGGCTTTATATTATTATTGTTAGGTCGGCTAGATTATAAGTGACTCCTTAGACTCCTATATATAGAAAGGAGGTTTTGTCATTTGAATCATCTAAGAATTGTTCATTTATGTAATGTAAAGGAGGTTTCCCCCTCGAAGAGGCTGAATTCTAAGACGTTGATCTATCTTTTCTATCTTTTCTTGAGCTGGTTTCATAACATTCTCAATGTACACCTCCTCCTCAATAACCCCATTGAGGAATGTTGTTTTTACATCCATATGTTGGCTCTTCCACCCCATTTACATAGCTAGTGAAAGAATTGATCTAATGGACAAATATCATCCTGTAGGAGCAGAATTTTCCTCATAGTCAATTCTTTCCACTTGACTGAATCCTTCGGCCACAAATCTGGCCTTATACTTCTTTATGCTTTCATCTTTTGCATGCTCTACTTTGAAGATCGATATCAAACCAAAACTGATTTATCTGCCAGTCTTGGGAACACTTCCTAATCACTATTCTTTACAATGGATTTGCACTCTTCCACCATTGCATCAACCCATACAAGTTACTTTATTTCTTCCTTAAAAGAGGATGGATCATTCTCTATAAGATTGGTCATTAGAGACATGTAGCCAATGTACCTCTCAAGTGACCATCTTTGACTCCACAAATTTGAAGGAGCACCCACATTCTCGCTCCCATCCTTCCATGGTTCTTTTTCTACCTTCTATGGATGGTTATGCTTGAGTGGGCGTCTCCACTCTGCTCCTCACTTTGTGGTTGCTCTACAACTTCTTGAGGCTCCTCCTTTGGATCTAAAATATCCTCTCTTATGACATCTGAAGCTCCCTCTTAAGAGAGAACCGCATCACTTTCTCCTCATCAAAATTTACATCCCATCGCACAACTATCATTCTGAGGGATGGAAATTACACCCAGTAGTTGTGAGGAGTTTCTTTTCAATGAACAAATATTCCCAAATATTTTTTTGGCTCAAGCTTCTTCCTCGAATCTTTGGAGACATGGTAGTACACAGAAGCTCCAAAAATCCCAAAGTGCAATGCATTTAGCTTTCTTGATGAGAAAGCTTCCTCCTGTGTGATCATACCAACAATTCGATGAGGACTCCATTTCTGCAAGTAGATTGTTGTGTTTCATCCCTCTACCCACAAATGTAGTTGTAGGCCTTGGTCATGTAGCATAGATCATACAGTTCCAACAAGGTTGTGGTTTTTTCTCTCAGCTACACCATTCTGATGCACATTGTGGAGTGTTGTCAACTCTATTTGAATGCTTTATTTCACACAAAGATCCTTGAATTCATTCAATACATACTTACCTCCATTGTCACTCCTGAGAGCCTTAACCTTCTTGTCAGTTTCTTTCTCAACCAGTGACTTGAATTCTAAAAACTTTGATAATGTCTCATCTTTGTTCCATGTGAAGAAGATCTAACACTTCTTTGAGAAATCATAAAAAAATATAACGTAGCACTTATGTATGGTAGTGGCGGTTGTCGAAAATGGTCCATAGACATGAAAGTGAACTCTTTCCAAGACTACATGTGCTTTGATTTCTAGATCATAGAATGTGGATTTCACATACTTCCCCAAGGTACAACCCTTGCATACATCTTGTTGCTCAAGTGCTTCTTTAGGGAGGCTCGTGGTTATTTGTTACATAATATTCAAGGCACCATGATGAAAATGGCCAAATTTTTGTGCCAAATTTCACTGACATCGTGGCTCTACACTTTCTCTACCTTACTGCTTAATGTAACATAAACTTCCACGTCCAACTTATGCAATATCTTCACATGAACCTCAATCTGCTTCACATGTCCAATGGTTATGTGTCTCAGGAATGATTTCTCTTTGTAGAAGATCACATCATAACCACACTCCTCCAAAACTACTATAAACATCATATTCTTCTTTAGACTTGGAACAAACATGACATCCTTGAGTCCGAGAGGGGATCCTAACTCCCTCTAAAAGGTGACTGTACAAATTCAATTTTCATTGTACCTTCCATTATCCCCCAGATCAATGTGCATATGGAGATATTTCTCCTCCAGGTCACTGAAAATCTCTCTACACATTGTAATATAGAATGAGGCACTACAATCCAAGGACCACATGCTCCCCATCAATGTGCTATTCATGCATATGATAAGGGTGAAGTCAAGCTTGAATTGAGAAGCCAAGGCTTCACCCATTGCTCCTTCTAAGGTATTCGTTCTTGAATTTTTGTATGGACACTTTGTGGCATTGTGCTTGAATTCATGAAAATTGAAGCATTTGATTTTGGACAAGTCTTTCTTCTTGCCCCCTTGGTTGGATTCTAGTTTAGTTTGAGATTTCTCCCCTTTTCCCTTCTTTCCATTTTAAACCAATGCAAAGTTTTATTCATCCTTGCCCTTGGATGAGGTTCCATCTCTAGTATTTTTCCTTATCTCCTCTTGTACCAAATCAGACCATAAGCATTCCTAGTTTTGAAATTTCTCCCTTCCATTCACTAAGTCCTCATAGTTGTTATCCCCTACAATTTCTTAGGCTAATGATGAGATCAGAAGTGGTAACCTCGAACCACTTTTAGTTTAATAGCTAGCCCTACTGAACTAGAGAGGGATCTCTCTAAGGATTTGTTAATGAATAACTGAAAATAAATAGGTTTTAGACTAGATATACAAGTCTTGTTTGAGTATTTGAGAATTTAGGGTTTTTTAATTTGTTGGACTAGGGATTAGAGGAGGTAATTAGGTCAAGGCCTCAAGTTTACAGTAACAGGTATAAAGAGGATATAGATATCAGTTTGTTATGGTGAGCTTAAGATTTTCTTATTGTGGTATAGGTCTGAGAGATTAGGATAACATAATGAGCATGTATAAGCATGAATTCATTAGTTATAGAAGAAAAGAAAACACAAGCATGATTTTCCACATAGACAGAGCTTAAATCTAAGAATTATGTCTATATGACTGCAAGTAAAACCATAAGGAGAAGGTAAATCATGAAAATAGAAGTGATTTCATCAATTAGAAAATGATCTGAAAGGAAAACAACACCATAGACTCACTGAACAAGTATTCCTAAAATATAGTTGCAACTGTTCCTTGATTAGTTGCAAGCAAACATAAGATACAAGCCTCTCCATAAAAGTCCAACCCATCTTATTGAATGGGAAATCATACATGTAGACTCAATCAAATAGCATCCCCACCTTCAGGAGTCAAATTCCTAAGTGGCGGAATTGTTTCCAAGATTCTCCCAACTAACATGGAAGAGTGAGAAGGCCAAATACAAACTCTTCTCTTAGACTTTGTTTTGAGTTTTGCTTCCTTTATGAGGCCTAATTAACCATAAAAAACAACCTATCATGTCTATTTATTCATGATTACACCATATAAACCTTGAACTACTGAAGTTACATCATGAGTTTGACTTTGACCAAGTCAAACTAAAAACCTAGGAAATTACACAATGAAATTTTAAATAAAAAATCATAAATTCGCAAAAGCGTAGTGCCAACTTTGAGGCCCTTTTAGGTACCTTCCTGAAGTCCAAAATGTGATTTGAGAGAAAATTAAACTAGCTTGTCTTTTCTAGTTTCCATAACACCTTGAATTTTTGAAAATTACCCATGGGAAGGCCTTCAAAAACTCATTCTCCCAAGGTGTCTCCAGAAGCGTAGCGCCTGTCAAAAAGAGTGGCAGAATGATGATTTTTGACCCATTTTTCTCATTTTTCTCAAAATATGAGCCCTTTCTAAGAAATATGATGAAATGGGTTTTGAGAGGAGGTCATCATATTTCCAAAAATTTAAGCCACTTGTCATTTGGAGCCTTGAGGAACTATGACTAGCCCAATTTCTGAATTTGGCACCAAAATTCTCAAAAAACAAAAAATGCTCAGAAAACCTTCAAAATTGGTCATGAAGTGAAAAATGAGGTATGTCATGCCCTCATGGATGCTTCAGCAAGCATCTCCAAGTTATCCCTCTCATTTTTGTCCTTTAGGGTTTCCTTTAGCTTGTTTTTCAACTGCTTGAGCTTGATGTTGCAAATCATGTTTCTGGTTTGATAATGATGAGCCATGTGTCTCAATAGCTGATTATCCCTGTTGGATTTGTCAAGAAGATGTTATAAGTGGTCATTGACCTTACTTATCCAATACTCTCTATCCTCATTAATCTCCAAGGAAATTATGTCTTCCATGTCTAAGTCTTCATTTAGCAGGTTATGTTCTTTCTCTTCCTTCAATGCCCTTTTGAGTCCCTTGGTTCTTGGTTTCTTTTTCTCAACTTGCTTTTCATGTTTCTCATGTTCACCAGGTTCCACCACTGCTTTACCTTTGCCTCCTTGCTGCAGTACCTTGGATTTCTCTTTCTCCATAATGAGTTATTTAGCTTTAAGCTGATTGTTCTCTTGTTCAAGGAAGGAAATGATGAACCTTGCTCTTGCCATATTGTCCATGAGCTCTTTGATTTGTCAGAATCCTTCTCTTTGATAATCTATTGCATGTTTGAAGGTTAATTTTCTGCTTCCAAGTCCACCAATTCAAAATCATGTTCAATTAGGTCTTCATCCTATACATGTGATCCCTGTTTTGCTGATGTAGAAGGCTTGGCCCTTTTCTCAACTTGAGAAGTAAACACAAGCCTTTTTCCTCTTTGATACATTCTAGTCACCTCAGGTTTAGGTGCCTTGGGAACCTCCACTAACTTGCTTGATAATCCTACCTCCACCTGCTGTGTTGATATGTCTTGATGATGAACTGAAAAAGTAGTTTCATTCCATTGCAATGTTGTTTCTATGAATGAATCCCATGTCATGTTCCTTTCTGCTAGCTAATGGAGAACTACAATCTTTATCAAGTTGTGATGAAAAATACTAGGGTGATGTTCTTTTCCTTTCATTTGTACCTTCTCAGACATTTTAATAAGGCTTCTACATAAATAATTACACATGTTGAGAGGTTTTAGAGTTGCGAAATACATTAGAAGCCTAATGTGGTATGCATACAATCTGGAAAATATTTCCTCATAGGTGAAAAAATTCATTACAACCTTCATTAATGGAGCATGCTTTTCCAATAGGTACCTAAATGGGATGATGTGTGTATTGGCCTCTCTAGAGGTTGATTTCAAGAAAGATCTGTAATGTCCAAGGTCCAAGCTCATGCTTTTGAACTAGTATTCTCCATGATCAGGTATCCTTGTGGCAAGAGAAATGGCAGCTAGTGAAAATGTAAATTCAACCCCTACTATGATGACCTTTTCTCCTTTCAGATTGGTGGCAATCCAATCAGTTAATTTTTCACGGAAACCCACTTCACCTGCCCTTTGACAAAAGCATAGACAATTGACATCCTCAAAGTACTGCTTGATGAATGGTGATGAGTTGATTTCATTGTAGTTGGTTGGCTCATGTCTTAGGATTTTAGCTCCTTTATGATGTTTTCTCCTTTTCGATGGTGAAGAATCTCCCTCAATTATGATAGAAACCTTTTTGAACAGCTTAGAAGAGCAAGAAATTAGAATGCAAGCTTAGATTTGAATTTTGGGTCAGATTTATCAAGTTTTAGGCCACTCTTTCCTAAGCACAATGCCGTTGGAAGAAGCGTAACACCAAAGTGCAACATACTTCATGGAAGCGCAGTGCCACCTCTAGAAGCACAACGCAGGTCACAGAAGTGCAAGACCACTTCTAGAAACAAAGCGCCAACCTGAACCCCGCTTGTGGAGGCCTTATAATGCTCCAAATTGTGAAATTGATAGTTCGTTAGCAATATATTGAAGTCTACTACAAGATGGACTCCTCAAGAATGTAATGTGGACACTCCAACAGTGAGAAAATTTGATTTTCCCAAGGTCATTCCAAAAACCCAGGTTGTCTCTGAAAAAAGCATAGCTCCAACTTGCAATGAAATTTTGCATGCCTTCCACTAATCCAAATCATGATCTGAATGTACTATTGGAAATATTAGGATGTCTAGTTTTCCAAAGAGTATTTAAGCATGTAAAATGGCCTCTCCAAGGCTGAGAAATATTAGTTTTCCCAAGGTCACTCCAAAAACACAGCATGCTTCCGAAAAAAGCACAACACCAACTTGCAGAGCACCTTTGACTACCTTCCTAGAGGATTTTTGGGTTGAAAGTGGTATGGTTGGAAATAGTATGACGTATAATACACAATAGAGTCCTTAAGAACTACCAACACCTGCTCCAAATCCTTGAAAAATTGTCTTCAAGTCAAACTGTCCAGAAGTGCAACAACTCTTCTGTAACAAGTGTAGTTTGGAAATTTATCTCAAATAATAACACCTGTGCATAAACTGAATGATATTTTTGTTCCTTGGACTATAATTGACAAAAACCTCTTTCACTTTTGTAAAATTCTTCTCCATTTGGTCAGAAACATATTTTGAAGAAAAGTTATCCCTATGAGAAATGATGAGATGAGGTAGTGTACTACATCATTATCTTATTTGAAATAAAACATTACCTTTACCTTTATTTTTCTTTCCCTATGTTGCTAACTCCCTTCACCCACTGAATTACATGATGGACATGTTTTTGTTTTGACATATGGTATCATGATGACACATGGAGTGAAACCGTAGACCATGAACTAAAATGGGGAATTTAATCATTTCATGACCCAAGACACTTAAATGAAGATATGATACCTCGAAGAAGACAATGACCATGATGAGTGATGAAGACCATGCATAAGTAAAGGGAGTTGCAGTGACCTAGACACAATAGCCAGTGACCAAATTTTTATTCGAAGACTCACTGAAATGACAAAAAATTGACTTGACACCCTAACAACACCTTGTAAGAGCATATTTGATCACTAGTGACAAGATGAACTGACTGACACTAACAATAGCTATGCCAACTTTTGGGAATGCCTAGAAGAGCTAGGATTACCAAGTCATCTTCTACAAAATTAACACCAACCCCACTAAGTTCATCATGAACTTGTGTAAATCTACTTAGATACTGCGGGATAGTGTCATTATTTTGCATCTTGATATTTCGAAGTTTATTCTTAAGCATCGGCTTCTTGTGGTCACTAATATTCTTGAAAAATTCTGTCAATGCTTTCCACATTGCGAATGGAGTTTCTTTCACATGGATATTTGAGACAATGTGGTCTCCTACTCCCTCCAAGATCATTGTCATCACCTTGGATACATCTATCTTCCATTGGGGTAGATTTTGTGTATCAGATTTTGTTGGTTTTGGAACATCTTTGTTGATGTATTCTAGAAAGCCATTGTCATCAAGCAGTGCCTCCATGTGACTCTTCCATGCAATGAAATTATAGTTTTCTTCCAAGGAATTCTCTAGTCTCAGCCTGTTAAAGGTAATCTTCCCAACTCTGAAGAAATCCTGCTACACTGAACTACAGGTTCGAAACTCCTCAGAAACAACTTTGATATTCTTGTTCTAATGTGAATCTTGCTATGATACCATGTAGAAATTATGATGTACAATTGTAACTTATCATGAAATTTTAATTTAAATCACAAGGCACAATCCTACTCTACTGCTCTACAAAACACAATTTAGAACATAAATCACAAACATGCAGGGGAAATTTTAAGGATGGATATCTATTTGAAAGTTTAGAAACCTTGGAAAATCTTAGTAATCTATAATAGAAAAATTGTAAAATTTTTGATTATATTTTTGTCAAAAATATAAAATTTTGATTATATTGTATTAGTATATGTAAGATCTTGGTGAATTTTAAGACAAAATAATTTCATACTATAAAACTTGGGCGAGTTATTTTTAGGAAAAATGGAAATTGGCGAATATTTTTTTTAGAAAAAGTATAGAAAATTAGCCCACTTGCGAATATTAGCCCCTAAAAGTTTTCGTACAAACATGAAAAGAGAAACAACACACATGCACACAATATTTTCCCAAGGGAAAGAAATCTGCTAAAAACCCATTTTCCTACTTGCATTAATATGATGAATAGAGATGTATTACAATTGCTTTCGTAGATTGAGCACAAACTCCAAGTTAATAACCTATCTCTCTAATCACTGAGAAGATTTGACCTAGACTCAGTCAATTTGTGCTCTTGATTGAACCCATGTTTCCTTGCACAATTCCTGAGGAAATTAGGCCCCTATTATTTAGAAATTTCCTCCAAAATGATTGTGAATCCCAAGGCCGATCATCTGACTACATGAAACACCTGTACACTCAAGACTAGTTTATGATTGATGTTACACTACCTTGGAATCTCCACCACAGCTGGGGAAATCGAATTCTCTGCATGCACTATTTGGGTTGATTGCTTAGTTAACTGGATGATCACTAAGTTAGACAGAAGTCTCACTCCATAATTAACCTTCCACGAATTCCTCCAATAGGTAGAACTAGTTTAGCTAAAAACAACTTGAAATAACTCACCTTTATTGGTACAAATTAGCAATCACACATGCTTAACTAAAATCCAACTCCTGTAAATCGAATTTACTCAGCTAACTGAGTGAAAAAATCCATGTCACCTTAGTTAACTGCATCTAAGTTGTATGTTGATGTGGAAATTCGAATTTTGTCAATTTGATCAAGGAAAAATCAAATTTATGCTTTCTTGTTCCATTTCTCAACAACTAAATCCTTAAACTCAAGAAAATGAGAAAACACTTCAGACTTATCTTGTAAAACAATACACCCATGTCTTCCTAGAATAACATGCCTTTCTAAACGACATAGTCTCCATTGGCCCACACAAATCTGAATGCATCAATGCTAGACATTCTCTAGTATTCCATGTTCTATTTGAGAAACTTACCCTATTTTGTTTCCAAAAAGTACACCCTTCATGTACTTTATCATCCAACTTGTTATAAGAAAGACCATTCACCATGTTCTATTTTATTAGCAACACCAAACTTCGAAAATTTAGATGTCCCATCCTTAAGTGCCAAAGCTTACTATTTTTCTTTCTTTGCTTCTTTGAAACTCTTTGAATTACTTGAATCAAAAGAGAGCTTGAAAATTTCATCTTCAGTTATTTCACCTCTTGCTACAACTTCATTTTCACTCAACTTATCCATGATTAAGCACTCTTTATTATCAAACACTAACTTGTGATTTTTCTCTATCATTTGTCCTATAGAAACTAAGTTCTTCTTTAATGTTGATGTTAACAAAGTGTCCTCAATTAACTTCTTATTTCCATGCAATGTTGGCATTGAAACTGTGCCTTTCCCTTTCACTTCGGAAACACTATCATCACAAAACATGACTTTACCAGAATACTAGTCCTTAATTTTGGTAGAAAAACTCCTCTTGAGATGTCATATGACCTGAAAATCCTAAATCGATATACCATGCTTCCCTATGTGCCATCAAACTTGAGATGAATAACTTCTCATTTCTAGTTTCTTCAACAACTGTATTGGCACCCTTATGCTCCAAATCTCAAATTTTTGCATAACAATCTCTTTCAAGATGGAAATTTTTTTGGAAATAATAACACTGTGGTCCTCCACCTCTTCCTCCGTTTCTGCCTCCATCCCTTCCTTGTCCTCTTTCGCGAGATCCATCTCTTCCTCTTCCTCTGAATTGACTAGAATTCCTCCCTTTGGCTCTTGAAGGAGATGCATTTCCTTGTGAGCTTTTTTTTATTTATGTTTTGATTATGATTATCATAATGACCCCTGCTCCTCCCTCTTTCTCTATGCTTTTTAGAGAAGGTATGTTCTACATTCTTAGATGGTTGATTCTCTTCAACAGTCAAAAGAAATCCACTTAATTCATCAATTTTAATTGTATTTAAGTCTTTGGAGAGTGACCATCTGAAACTTGGGCATATCACTTTTTATAATCTTCTCAATTAGCCTCGTTTTTGGAACATCTTCACCTATGTTGGGCATGGAATCCCCCAAGGCATGTTTTGGGGCTTAAAGCTCAAGTTTTGCCAAATCCTTTTGTAAAAGATCTGCGAATTGCGAGCGCGGAGCATGAAATAATAATAGAGTCATAGGATTGTCCACCCTAGTTTTTGTAATGTAATGTCGGCTAGATAGACCTACCCATGGTCCACGGACCATGGGATTGTATAAATAGAGAGAGGCTGTAAATGTATAAGATAACTAATATAGGATAGGATAAGAGGATGAGAAGTCTAAGTGATTGAGTCAAAGTACGAAGTGTATCTTTGGGTCATAGAGTAGGAGAAGGCTCTGCAGTTGAGTGTGCAGAGGCCTAGTAGTCCAAAGTTGAGTGCACGAACCCCTACAGCTGAGTGCGTAGGGCAGGTCGAGTCTGTAACCGTTGGGAGAATCAATAAAGAGAAGTTTACCATATTTCTATGTATCTTTTCCTATTTTAATGTATGATTGGGTATAATCTGCAAGTATACTATTTGTTTTTTTTATGGACTCATATGAATGCTTTGTATAAATAATTATAACATAAGACATCTAAGTACACCAATATAATTAATTGGTATAGGAAGATAAGTAAGATGTCGGGAAATAGCGCAGAGCGCTGCTTTAGAAATGCAGAAGCTCCACAGCCCTTGGTTAAGGCTACATGAAGGTAGTATATTAGGGCGTGAGGAATAGGAAAGTGCACAAAGTGACCTGTGCGCAAGGACGAATAGTGCGAAAACCTAGTTCCAGCACCCTCCCATACTACTTCGGGTGAGACCTCAGTCCGTGCTCTGCAGACTGTTGCCGAAAGGGCCAGTAGTACAGGGATTTGTTTGGCTAATTAACTCCAAACTTGGGTTAGGCCCCAATAAGCCAACAAATGGTTCCGTTGTTTGTACCGGTATCTGCATAGAGATGTCTGATGTCGTATCACTAGAATCCGACAAAGAAAGGAATTGAAGATTGGTTGTATAGGAAGATTCACGAGTTCGTGGTGCAAGAAAATAGGAATCTGTGATTATGAAAGGAAGAGTGGTTAGACTGTTACTTACATACAGAGATCCATGAAATTTTCTTTGCATCCTTCCCCACTAAGTTGTATGAGTGGATTGCGAAGTTAGCATATAGCCAAGGAAGGTGTAAACTCGACAGACCTATTGTGTGGACTCCAGAATTGGTGCACAGACTCGAAGCATCGAAAGATAAGATTGCGTACGCTATCGATCACTGGCTCGATCGAATCATAGGAGGATACATGACCGAATTTGCGTAGATACTATAGTCAGTTATAGTGAGGTAGAATGATGCTTCCTCAAAGGACCGCAAGGTAAGTACGTTAAATCTTTGAACACTTGGATTAAAATGCTACTGTGTGAAAAATGATTTATGTGAATAAATCGATGTTTGGGGCTACGAGAAGTGGGAAAATCTTTAGAAATGAAGGTAGCATAGAACTAGAAACTAGCCCCTTGATTTCACCTTCGCAAGGGGGTGAAGAAGAGCTCGCGAAGGTCTCACCAAGAAGTGTGATCAATCTAATAAGGCAGAGAATTCCGCACATACCACCCCCACCCACACTGTTACACAGTAATTTGTCACTGTCTCCCTGTCAGTCACCCTACTGTGTCAAGAATTCACAATAATCAAGTTCATGCCTTCTGAATTGGCCCAAAACCCACTTTTCCAAAGTTTTCCTCATCAGCGCGTCTGTTTCTAAAATATCCGCGATGACTGGCGCTTTATAACAGACTGAGGGCGCTGCCAGCGCGGAAGCACACGCCTTTCCCGCGCTGATCGAAATTTCATGACCAGCGCAGCCCCTCTGTGTACCTACCCGCGCTGACATGGCCTTTTACATTATGACATTGCGACGTCAGCGCGCCAGACCAGTTATGCACCCGCGCTGATCCAGTTTTGGCGAATTTGTTCCAACAGCCAGCCTTCCAGATAACTCCAGACTTGGTTGTTGGTCTTATGAATATCAACTCCCTTCTATGGCATGTCTGTTCGACCCTTTGCAACCACTTCCCTTGAAGATAAGCTCATCCTTCCACCCTTTTAGGAGACTCCTTCTCCTATATAAACCTCCACCATTACCATGAGCAGCTAGTTTGGAATAGCTTGGATTGTGTAGGGCTTATAGTGCTCAGATTGCTACTACTATAGGTATTTGGTGTGCTAAGTGTGGAAGTGATTGATAGCTTAGGGAAGGTTGTTTTGTGTTGCTTGTGTGAGAGAGAGTTTCTTGTCTTGGGAGAATCATTTCCGAAGGTGAATTCTTGAGACGCTTGCTGACTGGCCCCTCTTGAGAAGGATACCGACGTCAAAACATTTGGTTGTACTCTTCTCTGTTTTGATTAATAATAGATGACTGCTATTATTGTTCCATTCTCATTTGTCTATGCAATGGTTAATGTGAATTACATCTTTTCTGACTGATGTATGGTTGCTTTTACTAGATTCCACGCTTGTGTTTGTTCCCTCTTCGCGTGTGCAGGTATCTATTTGCAGGGATCGCGGCGGATTGTGACCAGCCAAAGCGAAGGAGCGAAGGCAGTATCTCTTCATCAAACGACAACGCTGGAATCCAAGTAGGTGCTCTTTACCTCTTGTTTAATTGCAATTAGGAACATGCATAGTAGCATTGACTGATTGTTGCTAGACCCCTGCCGGGCTAGTAGGGATCGCCTCTATCCGTAGAGGGGATTTACCTCTCCAACAATTTGGCGACTCCGCTGGGGACCAGCCTTTTGTCTCTCGTGTCCATCCTCTGTGTTTGAATTTGATTGTTCTCTTTTTCAAGATTTGGGGATTGTTTCTTTGCTTATAGTCTTCCTGGGTCCATCTGGGAAGTGTTTTGGTTGTTAAAAGACTTTCTGCCTTTCGTTTGGGAGTTTGTTGCTTTGATTCTACTCATTTTTACCCTCAGCGCGGTTTAATTAAAAACAGACGCGCTGACGTCGCGCACCTGCCTCTTTGTTATCCCCGTCATCGCACCTGTACGACTAATAGTCGTGCTGACCTCGTTTTTTGAGACAGCGCGCTTTATTCGTGTGCTTCCGCGCCGATGTCGCACCCTTGCTTCTTTGTTCTCCCTGTCATCGCGCCTGTAAAATTAATAGTCGCGCTGACCTCGTTTTTCTGAGACAACGCGCTTTATCCGTGTTCTTCCGCGCTGACGTCGCAAAGTTGCTACGGGCATCCTCCTTTCAGCGCCGAGTTGCTGAAGCCTACCCACGCTGATCCTGTAGAATTCATTTTTGTCCAAATTAACCTCCTGAACTTGTTGCTGTGACTTTCCCCTCTTCTCTCCACTTGGTTTGTGGCTTGTTTTTCATTACCTAAACTCTGAGCTGCTTGTTTGCGAAGTCTTATTCCATAGGATTTCGTTTTTGCTCGTTTTTGGTTTTGCGAGTACCTTCCTCTTTGCTTTCGCTGCTTGGTTTGTATTTCCACCATCACTTTTTCAGTTGATGGATTGTGTTGAGTCTCTAATTGACTGGTTGTAGCTCTTATCCTCCGGGTTTTTGCCTTTTTCCGTTGATTTCGCATTCTAGCCCTAGGGCATCTAGTGGCTGGGTGTGTGTCAAGCCTTCCGTCGGGATCTTGTTTTCTTGTTTGACCAGCCAACTTCAGATTTGTTTTTCACACTTGTTCAGTGATTGTTGAAGTGTTTTCTGGTTGTGTTTCCGAGCGTTTTTCACTTCCTCCTTGCTTGAATCCTTGCTTGTCTTGCCGAGCTTAGATCACATAGCTCGTGCGGAACTTGGTTTTCCTTTCGATTTGGAAATCTTTGTTGGATGTTTTGGGAACTTTGCGTGCTTCCACTAAGTGACTTGCTTGGTGTTCTGGTTCCTCCAAATTCATTTAGATGCTTTGTGCCATTGAAAGAAAATCAAACTAGTAGCTTTGCTTTTGAGAATTGAAAAGGAAAAGAACATTTCATTTGATTCGTATTTTCAAAAGAAAAGTTTCCTTCCCTCGCTTTTAGCTGCACTAGGCTGCTTGATTGTTTGATTTCATTTTGTTTGTTTGAAAGTCCTTCACCTTCTCATAGTTAGAATTCATCGAACAAAATGGTTTTCTTTAGCATGTAGTTTGCATCTAGGTAATTGTGAGAGAACATACGATAGAGCCTGAAATCGAAACTTAACTCAAGATTAACCATAAAATGAACCGAATTAACCTAAAAACGCATTGGAACTAAATGCAAACATCTAGAGGTCTAGGTTAGAGACGTGTTCCGGCGTCTTTAAACATAGTCACTGTTGTTTCACATTATGGTTGGGTGATTCCTCCTTCTGTGACTCGATAGTGGTCTAACACGGACTGCGCTCCCACGTACCGTCGCGTATATAGGGAGACCCCACTAGGCTTTTATCCTTTATCCATAGGAAGCCGAGTCTGCCGCCTTGTGAACCGTAACGCACCGAACACAGCATTCGGGAAGATTGACTGCAGTACGGAAAGTCCTTGGCTCTCATATGATTGTTGAGGTGTATAAGCAGTTTTACGGGTCGCTTGGTAAACCCTTTACCTAGAGTCTCCAGAGCAGTCACTTTTGATCCTTTTCGGACTCCCTAAATGAAAAGGTGCCTGTGAGCGTCTTGTCACTTCGTGCTCATTAAACATTCGAAGGAGACTGGAGTCATCTTTTCGTCCTTTTCTCGACTCTTGAAACATGAAAAGGTCAAGTTTGGTTCTTGTGTCTTAAAATTAATTCGGCCACGATAATATCACCTGTTTTAGATCTTGTGTGCGATAGTTTTGAGTAGGGTTTTCATCGTTAGTTTGCTTTAGGTTTTCTGAGGGGTCTTATCATCCTGGCTGACCCGTCAACTCCTGGTCCGAGTGATCAAAGTTTTCCATCTTCTACTGCTCCAGAGGTACCAGTTGTAAGTGATACTCTTCCCATTGTCCCGAGTATCCAACCTATCAACGTACGTGCCCCGGGCAACGAAGATTACATAGAAGATTGGAATCCTATCTGGGAGCCTGACAGCGACTCTACCCCCCGTACTCCTTTCGGTATGTCGTCTCCGATGTCTACTTCCCCCATGGATGAGACATCTTCCAGCACAGGTGAGACACCCGTTGTGACAGATATAGAAACTTCGATCCCGGCCTCCTCCCCACTCCCTCCGCGATATCAGTCAGTGAGGGACAGGATAGCCGCTAGAACTACTTCTACGACTATATGGGATCCTAGTCTTATTGCCACCACAGGGCCTTTTGTTTCACAACCTCTTAGTACACCTCTTACTTCAGGCCTCAATACGCCTGTTACCTCAGTTCCCACCAGACCCACCGTTTGTGTAGCACGCTCGACCCCGGTCGTCAGTGCTGTACCAGCGTCCTCATCTACAAACCCTGAAGCTGGTCCCTCCTCTGGTGGCATTCCAGGGGCAGGGCCGTATGATGCTCATGGGCAGCCCATTGTGGACCCAGATTACGAAGGTCCGCTCTTTTATTATGATGCGAACGACGAGTACCTCGAGAACATTTCGGTCCTTCCTCATCGTCCTTTCGAAGAGAACCAGGAACCGCTGGATATTACGTATGATCCCGCTACTCATGTTTTTCATGGGCACCGGAATCCTCCCGGACAGCCCCAAGGACCACCCAATCAAGGCCAGCCACTCTATGTGCAAACCCCTCAGGGGCAACCACTTTATGGCCCGCCTTACCCAGGACAATCTGGGGGCCCACAGGGACAACCCTACCAGGGACAACCCTCGGCCATTGGAGGTCCGTCGTATTCATATCAAGGTCAACCTACTGGATATCCAGGGCAACCTGGTACCCAGCAGGGTTACCCAACTGGACAACCCGGGCAGCCTTACATTCAACAAGGCCAACCCGGTTTCCAGTAAGGGTACCCATATGGACAAACTGGGCAAGTTTATACTCCTCAAAATCAACCAGCAGTCCAGCAGGGATATCCTCTTAGGCAGGGGGGGCAACCCTACTTACAGCAGGGCCAACCTTCCACCCAGTCTGGTCATCTTTCTGGGCAGGGTGGGCAACCCTATGTTCAGCAGGGTCAACCCACTGCTCAATCCATCCATCCTTCTGGGCAAGGGGGGCAGCCTGCTATACAGCAAGGCCAACCCACTACTCAGCCTATGCACCAAGGAGGGCAGCCCACTATACAACAAGCCCAACCCTCTTCTCAGTCTGTGCACCCTGGGGGGAAGACGGTCCAACCTTCTATGCAGCAAGGTCAACCCGCTGTCCGCCCTATCCGTTTATCTGGACAAACTGGCCGACCTCAGGGTTGACCAGCTGTTCAACCGGCTCAGTCAACTGTTCCGCAAGGACAACCCTCGGTGGTCCAGGGACAACCGGGCGCCCAGCAAGTTCATCCTGCTGGCCAGCCAGGCCCGTCTCAAATCCAACCAAGTCAACCTTCGGGCCAGATGATCCAAGCCCCGCCAGTTCAAGGACATTACTCTGGGCCTCAAACTCAAACGGGTTATCAAATGCAAGGTGGGCCACAGCCTCAACCTTCCTTCCAGACGCATCCTCCCTATCAGGCTCAGTATGGGGCCTAGCAACCATATGGCTACCAGCAACCCCAGGGGCAAACTCACTTTGCTCCTTATCAAAATTTCCAACAGCCACAGGTCACTCCTTACCAAAACTATCAGTATGGTGCACCTGTAGGGCAAGTTGCTAATACTTGGGGAGCTGGGGGGCAGACACAGGGACAGCCGTCCGCATATGGCCAGAATCCGTATGGACAACTCCCCTATGGACAAGGCCCCTATGCGCCAGGCCCTTTTGGGCCAGGTCCATCGGGGCAAAATTCTTATGCACCAGGCCCTTTTGGGCTAGGTCCGTCTGGACAGAGTTCGTGGGGGCAACCACCATCTGGTTGGAACCCTAATGTCGCCTCGAATCCGCAGTCGCAAATGTCCTTTAACCCGCAGTTACCATTCTTAGCAACGTTGGAACTGCCTGACGTGTCCAAGTTAACAAATGATCCTATTTTTCATAATTCGTATTGGCCACCAGTTCCGACCAAAATACCAGGTGATTGTCCAAAGTTTGATGGCAAAGCTGGTGAAGACCCTCAGGCCCATGTAATGACTTATTACCTTTGGTGTTCATCGAACTCATGGCTTGATGATTCTATCCGGCTACGCCTCTTTCAGAGCACTCTCACTAGTTCAGCTGCTAAGTGGTACATCGAACTGAATCGCGGCATGTTTCAAGATTTCAACTCGTTGGCTATGGCCTTTTTGACTCATTTTCAGTTACCCATTCGGTACGAGACTGGGACACACCTTCTCACGTCTCTCAAACAGGATACGGCTACGCACATCTCTGATCATATACATGAATGGAGAAGGCGTCGTCGCTTGATTAAATTTTGGATCCCTGATCAGCTCCTGACCGACTGGTTCACGACTTCCTTTGTCCCTAAGATTGCAAAAGACATCAAAATGGGAGCGTGTGTAACTGAAGAGCAAGCGATCGCGCGAGCTCAGTACCTTGACTTAGTGTATTCTCAGTCGGGTACTTTGTATGAGTATTTGCCAGATGCCCCGAGGCATGGACAACCCAAAGCTCCACCAAAGCCTTCTGTTGATGGAGTCATTGGTTCTGTGAATTCATCATCAAAGAAATCGGCCGCGAACCCTGGGAAGCAGAAGCAGAACACCTCTAGCGAAAATGCTCCTCAGGGCCAATCAATTTCTGGGAGTACCTCCGAGGTAAACGTCGTTCAGTCCACCGCGGCGGACAAATCCTCGAAAGGGAAAAAGAAAGGGAAAGCTAAAGATAAATCTGGACAGCCCAAGCAGGACCCTCCTAAGCCTCCTTCCGAGGAAGGAGCTAAACGGAAACCTAAGTATCGTTGTCTCATTTGCGATGAGGATCACTATACCAAGGATTGCCCAAGGCGGTCCGAGGTTAGTCGACTCTTGAAAGGTGCTCCGGGACCTCCTGCTATGCTAAAAGAGCCTTTCCCTTCCCAGCAGACCCAAATGGTGGCAGATCCCTCTCAATCCTCTTCCTCGTTCGGTTCTCAAGTGTTCATGGCTGGAACAATTCCCATCCATGTTTCAACTCGAGCGAAAGATTACCCATCTCCAGCCGGGAAAGAGCCGGAGGTTCCCTCCAGCGCTCCTCCGTCCAGCTCTGGTCCCCTTCACATTGAACGGCCCAACACTGAGACGATCCCCTGACCCCCTCCAAAAGGTGTACTCAGGAAGTCATCTTATAACCCCAATGCTCGTGTTGCTCAGCACTATAGCATTGTCAAGGACTTAGCTCAGGCTTCGTCTGCTATGTCCGCGTTAGAAGTCCTCCAGAGCTGCCCCTCTCAGAGGAAGTCCTTGCTATCAGCGATTGGTGGCATAGACCCGACAGATTCAGATTTAATTTCTTTTGATCTCGAGGGTTTTACACAGAGACTGCCGCACCAAGTGGCTTTCCTTATACAGGTCCTCATTGATGGCAAAACGATCCATCACACAATCATTGATGAGGGTGCCTCAACCTGCATCATGTCAGTTGCTTGCTGGAAGGCTATTGGTTCTCCTGCTCTGAGCCAGTCTCCTATGACCCTGGAAGCTTTCGATGGAAGAGAATCTCGTCCATATGGTATCCTACCACGATTGCCTATCTCTTTATAAGGGAAAACCGTAGAGGTAGAGGTTGAAGTTGTTGATGCTAATCTCACTTACAACCTCCTCCTCGGACGAAGCTGGACATACGCCATGCAAGCCGTGGCTTCCTCCTTGTTCCGTGTCGTTCGCTTCCCCCATCAAGGAAGAATCGTCACGGTGGACCAGCTGTCCTTTTTTGCTTCCTCTTCTGAAGGAAATGTGCCATTCGTGGAGCATACCTCCAAGTCGTTAGTGAGTGTGGGTGCCGGACTATTCAAAGATCCCTCCTTAATGGGAGTCTTTCCCCTCCCACCTCCAAATCTCGCCCCTGTTAACATGATTTCAGTACGTTCTGATCCATGGGTTCTTCCTCCCTTGAATCAGGAAGACTCTTGGGGTGACATGATGCCGTTGAGTCCTGCCGAGCTCAACTACATCGAGATTGTCGCTGCATCGGCTCCCCTTCCTGAACCTGCTTTTCTCAGCAGCGTTCCCGATTCATATGATCATTTCCCTTGGCTGGGAGAGGAGGCCACTTCGGATCCCCTGAAGGAAACATTTCCCTCCGATGAGGCCATCATAGAGACTATGTCTCTCGAAGAGCTCCCTTGGTCAGATCACCACCATCGCTCTTCGTTTCTCCCTCCACATTCGGAAATGATCGCATGTCTCGAGCGGTTTGCTTCATGTGTCCCATCTCCGCCCCTCCAAACACCCGTTCAGCTATATCAAGTGTCTTCGGAGGGCAATATGGGTAACATCACGCAGACTCAGCGTATCGACATCTTTGTCAAACCAGGGATTGTCGAGAATATTTTCATTGGAGTCACATGCACTCCTGAGGAAGTTCAACTCTATGCAGCTTTATTTCGTGAATTTCATGATGTCTTCGCATGGTCTTACGAGGAAATGCCCGTCATTGACCCTAGTATTGTGGTGCACGAAATACCCACTTATCCCGGTGCTAAGCCTGTTCGGCAGCGTTTACGCCCAGTGCACCCTCGAAAGGCTGCAGCCATCAAGGCCGAAGTCAAAAAGCTTCTTTGAGCTGGTTTCATCTACGCCATCCCCCTCACCGAGTGGGTGTCCAATATCGTCCCTGTGAATAAAAAGCAGGGTACTATCAGGGTCTATGTTGATTACCGCGATATTAATCGTGACTGTCCAAAAGATAACTTTCCTACGCCTTTTATTGATGACTGCGCAGGAAGTGAAATTTATTCATTTATGGACAGCTTCTCCGGTTATAACCAAATCAACATAGCCCCCGCAGACCAGCATAAGACAGCTTTCATTTGTCCTTGGGGCACCTTCGCTTATAAGAAGCTCCCTTTCGGTCTCAAAAATGTCAGTGCTACTTTCCAGCGTGCGATGTCGTATGCTTTTCACGATATCCGACACATCGTACAGCCCTACCTGGATGACCTCCCAGCTCATTCAGCCAAACGTCAAGACCATCCATCTCACCTACGTGAAATCTTTCTCCGCTGTCGACACTACCGTATTCGACTCAATCCGCATAAGTGTGTCTTCTGCGTAGAATCTGGCCGACTACTCGGGTTCATCGTCTCCCGGGAAGGCATCCGTTTGGATCCCCTCAAAGTCGAGGCCATTTTGAATCTTCCTCCCCCTGCCTCTTTGCAGCAATTGCAGAGCTTGCAGGGTAAAGCTAATTTTCTCAGACGATTCATCCCGAATTATGCCGAGGTGGCTAAGGGTTTCACATGGTTGTTAAAGCGAGACACACCCTTTCGTTGGGATGCTATCGCCCAGGAATCTTTCGAGCGCCTTAAAGACCTTCTTGTCTCAGCTCCGCTCTTAAGACCCCCGAACTACCACCGTGATTACACTCTCCATCTTGCTGCCGCGGACACCACCATCAGCATGGTTCTAGTGCAGGATAATGATGCCGGCACCGAGCACGTTGTTTATTATCTTAGTCGCAACCTTTTGGATACGGAAACTCGCTATGCATATGTCGAGAAGTTGGCATTGGCAGTTGTCTGCGTTGTCCAACGATTCTGCCATTATATCCTGTTGCGCACAACAACCGTGATCTCTGATTGCAACCCCATGACCTACATTTTGTCACGTCAACTGCTGGGGGGAAAATACTCGAAGTGGATCGTGATCCTCCAAGAGTTCGACTTGGAATTCACTGTAGCCAAGTCTAAGAAATCTCTGGTCTTTGCTGAACTGCTCTGTTTCTTAGCATCTCACTCTGCACCATCTCGTTCAGAGGAGCATATCCCGGATGAAACACTGTTTCTCATCAGCACCCTCGACCCGTGGTACGGGGACATTATCGTGTACTTGCAGACATCTTGCTTCCATCCAAACGTGTCGAAAGATGCTCGACGGCGAATTCGTCACCAAGCTCAACCCTATCGCATTTTGGGCAATACCCTGTACCGCCTCGGCGTTGATTCTGTTCTCCGCCGATGTTTGACTCTCGAGGAGGCTGAGCGGGTGTTGAATGACTGCCACTCCGGCGCTTGTGGTGGCCATATGTCTGGGTATGCTACCGCCCAGAAGATCCTCCATGCTGGTTATTTCTGGCCTTCCATCTTCAAGATTTGCATCCTTGTTGTACGTGCATGTCACGAATGCTAGGTTTACCACCGAAAGATGCGTGCACCTGCTGCACCACTGCACCCCGTTGTCACCGTAGGTCCATTTGCCAAATGGGGCATCGATTATACGTCCTGTAACCCTCGTTCGGCCGGGGGGCATGGGTACATCATCGTTGTCGTGGATTATTTCACCAAGTGGGCCGAAGCGATGCCTACATTGAACGAAGACGGTTACACAGCGGCGCAGTTTTTATTCAATCATGTCATTACTCGTTTCGGAGTCCCTCAGGCTATTGTCACGGATCACGGAAAGCATTTCTGTAATCACATGATGACAGAACTAACGACCCAGCTAGGCTTGCGTCAAGATAGTTCGACACCGTACTATCCACAATCCAACGGACAAGTTGAGGCAGTAAACAAAGTTTTGATCACTATGCTTCAATGCACCATCAACACGCACAAGTCTAATTGGCATCTGATGCTTTTCCCAGCCTTGTGGGCCTACCGGACTTCTGTGAAGGATGCCACCGGTTTCACTCCGTTTCAGTTGGTTTGTGGGCTGGAGGCTACCCTTCCCGTCGAGTGTGAGATTCCTTCGTTAAAATTAGCTGTCGAGTTACTTCCCAACACCACTCCAGTGGAGGAACGACTTCTTTACCTAGAACGGTTAGACGAGACTCGTCGTTTAGCTTCTCTGGCTATCGAAGTGCAAAAGAAGAGAGTCAAAGCTCACTTTGACCAGAACATTCATCCTCGTTCCTTCGTTGAGGGAGATCTAGTACTGCTCTACGATCAAGCTAAAGATAAGTTGGGGGCAGGAAAACTCGAATCTATGTGGCTAGGTCCCTATATCGTGAAAGGAGTTTTACAAAAGGGCGCATATGAGTTGATTGATTACGAAGGAAACCCTCTTGACAAGCCCCGCAACGGGCTGTATCTGAAGAAATATTATGCATGACTTCATGCACTCAGTGTGTACATACGCGTGTTTAGTGTGTTTTGTGTGCATGATTTCATGTTTTGATTTGGTGTGAAGACATGTTTGCCTCTTATTGTGTTTTCTTCTTCTTGTGCAGATGTCTAGTGCACCTTATGTTGGTTTCGCTGATGGCGCCTGCCGTAGCACCTGCAATTTGTCCTCTGCGGCGTGGGCGATCTATGATCCTCACGGAGAGTTGCTAGATCTTCAAGGAGTCTGCCTCGGTCATACCACTAATAATGTTGCCGAATACAGTGCTGTAATTGAGCTACTAGCCGAAGCAGTTGATCTCGGCATTCGTGCAATGATGGTAAACCTGGACTCCCAGCTTGTCGTTCATCAACTCAACGGGCGATATTCCGTCAGAGACCAACGTATCCTAAGGTTGTATCTACGTGTCAGATTGTTAGAAAGGAATTTTGACTATATCACATATCAACATATTCCAAGACGATTAAACACGTTGACTGATGCATTGGCAAATCATGTGTTAGACAGACATTTGCGAAATAGATAACATCATACAAGAAGACATAGAAAGCATAATAGAGTAAAGCATATGTAAATAAGATATTTTTCAAGCATAGTTTGCATGCGTGACATGTGTGCTTTTAAGCTTGCATTCAAAAAATTAAAATATATGGGTCATGTGTTGTGCAATTCATACATAAGATCACATTTGTATTGAACATTTGCATAACAAAACATCATCACATGTAACAAGATCCATCCAAAAACGGTATGTATATATATATATATATATATATATCGTGTGGCGCACTAAGGCGCTCAAAAATAAGTGTATGTGTCAAAAATAAGAGTCACTGTTCTCCATACATTCGAGACATACGTCTCTCAAAACCATCAAAAGGAAACCTAGGCGACTACCGTGCTGGGTTGTGCTCTCTATAGCACACAGCTGCTCGTGCCACCCGCCTCAACAAGCGGTGCACCCTGGGTGCCACCCCCACTGTGTGGATCTGGTGCTCTATGGGAACCTCCTCGACTCCCTGGTAGTCTGGCACACCCTCCAGCAAACCCTCAAGGTTGCGAGCTATCGCTTCTGAAGTTTCAACTCCTGGAGGGACTAGGGCTAGGACTCCAGCTCCTTGCCCCTCTCTCCGTGCCTCTGGGGCTAGGCCGATGGGTCTAACGGGTCCCACATCTGCGCACCGTGACATTTATCAAGACATATACATAAAAAATAAAAAAACATTAAAAAAACTCAAAAAATCAAGTGTCATACCTCCATCATCCCAGTGATCTCCCGCAGGCAGTACCATATCAGGATCGTTGCGGAAGTCCATACCAGCGTATGGCCAGTCCTCCACGAAAATGATCCGCTGGTCCAACCACTCTCGAAAGAACACTCCCCAAGCAGCTGGACGGCCACCACCTCCGCGCGGAATGATGCGTGCCCATCGAGTGGCCCTCATCTCCCGCGGACCTCTAGGTGGATCTACTACCATAGTCTACAGCCGCATGGTTGGCACCCGCTCCAGAATGAGTGGGAGTAAGAGCGACCCGTAGCTAAACTGTTTCGTCTCCCCGCGACGACAGTTGCTGAGTTGTCTCTTCATGCTGTTGGTCACCGCTGTGGCCCAGTCAAACACAGTAGGCTGTAGGCACTCGAGAGCTAGCAATAGGTGGGTCTTCGAGGCCTCATGGTTGGCCAAGCTTCCCGCTGCCCGGGTTACCATAAAAAGGATGGTGCGAAGGACTATATCCGTCACTGTGGGAATCGCTACCTTCCCACTCCGCGATTTGACAGCCTCTGGACATACTCGAGCCATGAGCTGGTCAAGGGTCTCGCCGCTGGGACGTTGCCCTTCTATGATAGGCCTCTCTCCCCGACGGGACAATCCAGTCAGAAAATAAATGTCCATATGGTCAAACTCGATATCTTTGCCACAAATGGTAAACTTACCATCTATCGGGTTCCATGCCCTGATCAGGAACTCAAGTAGATCATGCTGAGCTCTCAGACGTGGAGTAAGGAAGAATTTCATGAATCCGCACGCCCGCATGGCATTTCGGCAATCCGCACTTGCAAAAGCGGCTATATCTTCAACATCGTGAGCCCTCTCTTGCCACTGAAAGGCCATTGCGTCCTGCATGAGCATTAAAAATAATTAGAGTGCTGGCCAGTAAGATTTTTACGTCCAAAACTTAAAAAATCAAATTTAACAGCGCCAGCGCAGCTGTTTTTAAAACAGCCGCGCCGACCATGGCAGCGCTTTGTATTTTCTTCAGGTCAGCGTGGAAGAACACGGGTTTTCCGCGCTGACCGCAAAGTTGGTACGTGTATTTTTCAATCGGTCAGCGCAGTCCCGAGCGGGAAACCCGCGCTAACCGAGAGCGCACCCATGACTCAAAAAATTGCCCAATTGGGCCAATCCCACTGTTAAAATGCTCAAAAAAGGACTCAAAAGAGAGCGCATGGCAAGGGGAACCTACCTGGAACAAGCCGTTCGACGAATGGTGCCCGCACGAGGAAGAATTTGCTCCGTCAACTTCTCAGCTTCACAACGTTCTCAAAGGCTCAATATGGTAACAATGGTAAAAATGACTATTTACCCTTCTATTTATAGTAAAAATGGCTCAATTAGCTATAGATTTTACAAATGTGGGTTTTGTCATGTCTTTACCATGGATGTAGCACTTATTATACATGTTTCAATGTGTTTTTTAAACATATCGAACGAATTTATGCGGGTATTTTTATTGTGCAGGTCCTCAGAGTCGGTGACGTCATAATGGTCCAAAAATCACTTGGTCTCAAAAATGTCGTCTTTGAGCTCTTTTCCGACATGAAACAAGAAAAGATGGCCGAGCTTCCTTTCAGCTCGTTAAAGGGAACGAGAGGCGGTCATTTTAAGCTCTTTTTCGACCGTGTAACTTAAAAAGATTGTCGGGTGTTTGTCGTTTCACACTCGATATCGGCTCTAAAACGACGTGTTTTCGACCGCTTTTTTACTTTTTCGGGTCGAAGGCACTATTTACGAAAAGTACTCCTCGATCGTAATGGTCGGGCGGTTCTTCCAAGCATTGTTTTATACTTTTTCGGGCTCGGGAGACACAACTGTACGAAAAAGGACCCCCCAGAAGTCTCCTTTTCCGCTGTCTTTTCAGACTCTCTAAATAAGAAAAGACACCGAGTTTTTCCTTTGTCAGGCTCGTTAAACACTTGATGACATCGGGCATTGTCAAAATTACACTCTTCAAGCATATGCTATCCCCGTCAAGCTTGTCATCCAAAAATAACCGGGGTACCTGCCAGAAATGGTGAGGAAAATGGAACTGCAATCATTGCGTCGGCAGTATGTCGCTCTTGAACATGGCACTGGTCTGCATTCGTGTCGGGTGGGGCTTTCTCATGTTGTTTCACAATTGACCTCCGTGGGTATGGGTTATCCTATTTGACCTCTCATTTTCTCATTGCCACCGTCATCATACCCTCTGCTCATTTGATGTCAAATACTGCCAAATCCACTGTCGCGCCGCCGGTATGTTCAAGAGAAGTTGACCTCTGCAATAATACAGCCTCATCTACTATCTCACACAAATCATTTTACCTCTGTCTCGTGTCGATGATGTGGGAATCATTATGGCCCACCTTCGATCAAGGTCACTTCCTGTCGACTTCAGCTCATTATCCGGGAAGGTGACTTAGAGACTCCCCTTAGGTGCCTTAGAGCCTGCATGCCCTAATGGCAGGTTCTTCGTGTTCGACGCGAGGTTTACACCATTGGCCTCCGATCGAATGATTCCGTGGGTGTTTGACACCAGGTCATTGATTCACACGCCGCGGATTGTACCTATAGTACCTTGAGGACCATTGTCATTATTGGTGGTACCTCTCGCGTCTGTTAACAGTTTTCATCATTGGCTGGTAATCAGACGATGTTCATGCATGTTCGACTTCAGCTCATGTATTCACATGCTTGGACTTGTACTTTGTTCGGATCGGGATGGAGCGCAAGACCCTGGATCTCTGTCTGTTATGGTCCAGGTTGCGATTTTGTGGATGATCATTACATGACTCATTGATGGATGGCTGCGCCCATACCTGAGTCTTCATGGATGGCTGCGACCATACCTTATCGTTATTCTGGTCTCTTTAGCTGGGTGGCTGCGTCCATTCCACAGACCTTTTCGCATGTCTTTTGGATGGCTGCACCCATGCCTAGACTGCATGTACTTGATTATCAGAGATATTTGGTCCTTCCTGGTGGTGTTCCAGTTCGGCAAAGTGTTGTAAAGCATTTCATCCCTCCCACTCTCTCGGTCTTCATGCTTTAGGGGGCATATGTTACACAGTAATTTGTCACTGTCTCCCTGTCAGTCACCCTACTGTGTCAAGAATTCACAATAATCAAGTTCATGCCTTCTGAATTGGCCCAAAACCCACTTTTCCAAAGTTTTTCTCATCAGCGCGTCTGTTTCTAAAATATCCGCGATGACTAGCGCTTTATAACAGACTGAGGGCGCTGCTAGCGCGGAAGCACATGCCTTTCCCGCGCTGATCAAAATTTCATGACCAGTGCAGCCCCTCTGTGTACCTACCCGCACTGACATGGCCTTTTACATTATGACATTGCGACGTCAGCGCGCCAGACCAGTTATGCACCCGCGCTGATCCAGTTTTGGCGAATTTGTTCCAACAACCAGCCTTCCAGATAACTCCAGACTTGGTTGTTGGTCTTGTGAATATCAACTCCCTTCTATGGCATGTCTGTTCGACCCTTTGCAACCACTTCTCTTGAAGATAAGCTCATCCTTCCACCCTTTTAGGAGACTCCTTCTCCTATATAAACCTCCACCATTACCATGAGCAGATAGTTTGGAATAGCTTGGATTGTGTAGGGCTTATAGTGCTCAGATTGCTGCTACTATAGGTATTTGGTGTGCTAAGTGTGGAAGTGATTGATAGCTTAGGGAAGGTTGTTTTGTGTTGCTTGTGTGAGAGAGAGTTTCTTGTCTTGGGAGAATCATTTCCAAAGGTGAATGCTTGAGACGCTTGCTGACTGGCCCCTCCTGAGAAGGATACCGACGTCAGAACATTTGGTTGTACTCTTATCTGTTTTGATTAATAATAGATGACTGCTATTATTGTTCCATTCTCATTTGTCTATGCAATGGTTAATGTGAATTACATCTTTTCTGACTGATGTATGGTTGCTTTTACTAGATTTCACGCTTGTGTTTGTTCCCTCTTCGTGTGTGCAAGTATCTATTCGCGGGGATCGTGGAGGATTGTGACCAGCCAAAGCGAAGGAGCGAAGGCAGTATCTCTTCATCAAACGACAGCGCTGGAATCCAAGTAGGTGCTCTTTACCTCTTGTTTAATTGCAATTAGGAACATGCATAGTAGCATTGACTGATTGTTGCTAGACCCTTGCTGGGCTAGTAGGGATCGCCTCTATCCGTAGAGGGGATTTACCTCTCCAACACACACCACTACCAGTTTCATCGTCTTCACTCCCGTCTTCACCCATACCACCTCCGCCACCACTGCGAAGCACTATGGCAAGTTCAGTAAAGCTATCAGTGTTCAAGGGAGTAGGGAATGAAGATCCGGACTAGTTTTGGTTCGTGATAAATGCTATATGGGAAGCACAGGGAGTCATGGATGCCAATATAATGAAGGCAACATTGGTCAGCGCTCTGCAAGATCACACACTGACTTGGTATATTAAGCATTCTAATGACAATCTGAATGCGGGGATCATGGATATCCAAGCTTCACTAAAAAAAAATTTAGTAGGCCAAAGTCCAAGGTAGAGTCAATCATTAGATTCAAGGAAATCACAATGTTACTAGGCAAGACCCCTTGGGAGTTGGATCAAATACAGAAGTACATAATTCACGAAGCTAACATGACGTTAACAGATGGGCAACACCGCGAATTGTTTATTGCATCGTTAATGTCACAACTACGCAACGCGCTACCACAACTGAGGCTAACCACTCAGGCTAAGGCCTTGGAGGTCACAATGAGATTGCACGAGACCCCGATACAAGATCCTAACATGGGAGTTCAGTAGATTCACGAGTAGTTGAAAAACATGTGCCTTGAGATGCAGAGTTTGAAACAAGATAGGACAACCCGCCCAGAGATGCGTAATGATGTATGGTGCGTAAAATGCAAGGGCCAGGGGCATGACAAGGACCACTTCCTGGTGTTCGTGAATTACCTTGCGAGAGGAGGGCCAATGCCATTAAGACCAGAGGCACAAGCAGGACCAAGCACGGTGCTTGCACTATGGTGCGCAATTTTTTAGATAGGAGGAAAGCATGCTACAGATAACTGCCATCTATTACAGAAATATATGCAGAATTCATAGCAGTTGTTCTGTAATTTCTATAGGTCAGTGGGACATGATGAGTGCACCTGTAGAAGTTATGAGTTGATGATGGATCGAACTCCTACATACAGAGTTTAGGCCAAAACACGGCCCCTCGATCAAAATGCAGGAATGACATGCACCAGATTTCAGGGGTGTGGACGAGGCTGAGGTGGAGGTAGACCAGGAAGAGGTCGCGAAAAGTTGGTATGTTACAATTATGGAGGGCCAAGGCATTATGCCCGTGATTGTACGAATCCAACGTGACCATCATGCTTGTATTATACGTTGTTTGATCTTGAGACGGAGGATTGTCCCACATCGATAGTGAGGTTGCGCAATAAAGGAGCACTCCAACCTCCCCCGACACAAAACTTGCAAACGCTGAGGTCTGAGCTGCATGAGGAAGACCCTAATGTAAATATCGTGCTCTGGAGTGGAATTATGACAGGGGATGAAAAAGGAAAACAGCCTAAAGAAAGTACTTGGGTTCACAAGGCTCCAATGAAGGAACTAGAATTTGATTTGGAGCGCGCTAAGGAGACCTTCATGGAAGCTAAGACGAGCTTCGTTGATGCCTCCACTTTAGGACGTAAAGACAGACTAGAGTCAGAAATGGACCCATCAATGCTCACTACATTCTTGGAGACATGCATGAAGTTGCTTCGCGACAACAAGGCTGTAAAGGGGCTACAAGAACTCATAACTAGATGCGTTGGGACCTTGCCAGGAGAACCACGCATAGTCCAAAAGCTCAGGAAGCACACAACACGAACAGGAAGGGAGATTAGATGACCATACAGATTGGGGAATATGAGATGAACCAAGTGATTCTAGATCTAGGATTAGATGTGAACATCTTTCCAAAGTAGACATGGGAGTGCATGGGCAGGCCTGTGCTGCAATGACCTCCTATCCAACTGTGAATGGCAAACCAAAAAAAGATCCTACCTAAGCAGAGATTGCGGGGAATCACAATAGATATCGAAGGAGCAAGCGCGATAGTCAATTTTGAAGTGATAGAGATTGTTGATGACAACAATCCCTACCCTGTGCTATTAGGAATAGATTGGGCCACTGACATGAATGGAGTGATAAATCTAAAGAAGTGCAAGATTATTTTTGAGAAAAAGTCTTTGCACGTAGTGGTACCTTTAGACCCTGCGGAAGGATCATGCTACACGGAGCCAGTGCACGACGACGATCTAGATTGCATCTACAAGACAACCACGTGGGACCAAGACTGGATAAATCAAATCGTAGATGGCCGAATGTCATGGGAGCATGAAAGCTCTTGTACATCAGATTCTGACAAGGAGATAGAACGATGGCAGAACCGGTTACACGAGATAACCACGCTCAATTGTAACATGATGACAAGATCACTGCGTTACGTAGCAACAAAGGTAAGAGATCTACCTATGTATGACAGGTTAAGTGAGGTGGATGACTTCCTAAACATATTTGAAAGAGAAGTGTCAGAACAGCAACGCTTCGATGCTCTGAAATGGGTATTGTGGGCTACACCTACACGATGGTGGGGTACGCAACAGAGAAGTTTTTAGGATTGGTGCGACTGCAAAAGGATGATGCACACACAGTTTGGGAAGCCTCAAATGTGATTAACAAACAAGATTGTTGGATGAAATGGTCTACGCACCCACCTATCCAGGTGGATATAGCCATATGGTGTGAAACCTGCGCAAATGCACACAGTCCTTGCGATATGAGACATGATCAATAAGCAGGTGTGGGCAAGGCAATGTCATGAACTACCCCTTTGGTTGGAACCACGGAGTATGGAAAGAGCAAGTGCGCAGAAGGATATCCATGTGGAGACCTTTAACAAAGTACGCAAAGTGCTGAACAAGGTCCATAATGTGAAGCAGATTGACTGGGACCTATGCGTACCAGCAGTTCTATGGGCTTATAGGACCGCGCACAAGAACCTGATCATGCAGGCACCACCAAGGCTGGAGTATAAAGCGATCACTCTAAGCCCTATAGTACATGAAAGGCTTAGATCACACATGATAGCACTGGTAGATACGACGGTTTGTGGAACCTTGGAAGAAGAAATCCAACAAGGAAATTCTAGGCTCCAAGAACTTGAGAAAGAAAGGGTGCAAATAAGGAAGAAAAGCGCTCTGGTAGATGCGGAATTCAAGAATCTAGAGGATGAGATAAAGGATGATTTTCTTGGTAAAAATACCAGGGTGATAAGACAGGATGTGCACGATCATGTTGATAAGTTTTAGGACTATCCCCATGAATTGATCGGTCTGATTCCTTGGATTGAACCACACATTACTAAGCGAGTCAATCAGGGTAGTGCATTGCGGATGATAAAGTGCGCGACACTGCTTGTAACAATAAAAGGTGGGTATTTTCCAGGAAAAATGATGGATGACAAGATGAAACTCTATACAGGTGGTGTGACCACCTGACTAGCTGAGGGAAGTACAGCCTTAGCGCTCCAGGCAGTTGAAAGGAAGCACAGGACTATAAGTTATTCTCCCTGGGAGCTGGGCAATGTTGGAGTTGCGCACAGAAGCAAAGAATCACAAGGTCTACAACTGCACATGGGGGGCTATGTTGCCACAAGGGTTATCCAAAAAGTGACTGTTGAAGTCACTATTCATGATGGGATGCTCGACTTGAGACCAAATGGAGCAGGGGGTGGGCATTTAAGACACGATTTATGGGCAAGATTTGGGAAAATCTGTTGCTAAGGGAGCATTAATGAACTACATTTGGGGGGAATGGTCGAATTCAAATTCAAAAAATGCTATAAATTACAAAGAGCTACCCAAAAAACAACACTTGGTAATTTGCGAATTGAGCTATTGAGCATAGCCCTGTTTGTTTTGTGTTGAGCATTGATTGAGCCCTTAAGTTTGCAAGTGATAGATTTTTAGACAGACACAATGGAAATAGCTGAGGAAGTTATGAAAATAACAGAAATGACTTCCGTAGAGGTCGCGCAGGACCTGATTGTGGGGAATGCTCCAAAAGGTGTTGGGATTGTGGCAAAATCTCAAAATCACCATGCACGCCAAGGCCAAAGAAGAAAAAACAAGCAATGGTTCCTGTATGTGTGTCCCCAAGGAACCCACTGCGCACCAAGCTGTCGATGGAGGAGAAGGGGAAAGTCGTAACCATAGAGACCGATGAGGAAGAAGAAGACTTGGAGGACCTTATCCTCGAAGAAGATGAGGATGAAGGCATGGAGGAGGAAACTGAGCCTGCGCACCCTCTGACAAAGTTGACTGCCTATGTCCCCCTACAAAAAGGGAAGGCTAAAGTTCCCAAGGACCTTGACGAGACCAAGAGATCGCTCCAAACCCCACTCCTCCCAGAAAACATCATTTTTGAGCACACGCACCTAGGACGAGTGCTGAGTTTAAAATTTGAAGATTGGCACTCCACTGACCACGAGAAGTTCCTTCACCTTGAGACCTCTCACCTCTTGAAGCCCAAGTAGAACATCGTGGTGGGGGTTACAAAATTAGAGCCATGAAAGTGGTTGCGCGGAGTGGAAAAGGCTGGGCTACTTAACCTGCTCTGGGTGCCACATTTCCACCATGCCCCAATAACAATTTTCGTCATCAGGCAACTACTTTTCCTAGTGCATGATGGGTGTTTGTGGCTAGAGGAGCCCATCCCCATCATGGAAAACTTGATTCACAACGTTACTCGGCTTTCATGCAAAGGTGAGGACCTCGCAAACATCTCGGAGGGGAAGAGAAGTGACTTGGCCATCACGGAGGCCATGAAGAAGAAATATAAGCTGGCGAAGAAGAAAAGGGGCTATGCCACATCCATCATCAATGATAAAGAAGTGGAAGTGGTGACCCAAATACTGGCTGGTAAGGTTATGCACAAGTGCCATGTGAACGAAGTACCCACGCCGGTGGTAGCACTTGCGAAACAATGCGCGGAGGGGGTCCAGTTTAACTGGTCCAAGTTCCTCTAAAAGGAATTCTTGGAGAATTGCTACAAAGCTTAGGAACAGGGAAACACATTCCACTATGCATGGCTTATGTTTTCCATAGTACTTGTGGCAGGGGAATTGCTAGAAGATAGTCAATTGACCACAATTGATAGGGATCTACTGGAGGCCACGAAGTATGCTTCGCTCTGGGACACAAAGGATGCCAATAGGATCCACGAGGGCCAAACATCGGCTTCGCATGGGCAGGAAGAAGAGGAAGAAGAGGGAGGCACAGACCCACAAACCACGTCAACACAGTTGAAGTGTTAGCACCCAACCGAGCGGACAGGGCTGCTCAAGAAGGTCAAGGCATAAAAGTTGTCTATTGACCTGATCACCCTAACTAAGGGTGATCTGCATGACATCTGTGAGATAGTGTATGATGTCACCTCCAAGGCCCTCCAAAATTTTATGCAGGAGAACCAGATTGTGTTGGGGGCCCTCAGAGCGCAGCTGTTGGAGTTGCAGGTGTGCCCTCCTCAGGCTGGTACCCTTTCAACCATGCTTGCAGTCGGAACAATGGCAGCAAAATAGATGTTGCGTGCTCAAGTGATGAATACCATAGTGCTTCCAGAAGGGGCACTAGCGACAATAAATGAGACCGACAGGCCTATGGTTAGCACGCTGAAGTGTCTCGGCATCAACATGGCTACACTCCCATGAGAGTCCTTATACGTTCTACAGGATGGGATAACTGTAGAACTACGGGCTAGGGAGAGCCACGCATTGCAAGTCCTCATCGAGCAAAAAATCAACATCGAATAGTTGACCTTGCAGCGTGATGAAGTAGTGTCACAGAATCGACAACTGGTACAGGTAATAGATGAAGCTTGTCAAAGCGTCCCAGAGCTAGCCATCCCAGGAGACCCACTAGCAGAGGTAGGCATCCACAGGTTAGCAGTAGGGGTGCGTGAGGCATGGGAGGAAATGAAAAAGGTTCAGCTGGAGCTGAACCTTCATATCGCCGAGTTGCGGTTAAAGGCGCAGCTGTCCACCCCTCCGTAAGTCAGAGAACAACACGCCAACGCTATTACAGCGGGACTGGATGAGATCGGTAGTGCAGTGTGAGACTGCACTAGCTTGTTGGAAGAGTCATTTGAGGTCCTCACGAATTTGTAGAAGGATCCCAACATCCAACGCGTAGAGACAGAGGCGCGAGAACTCTAACAGAAATATGAAAGCGTCAAAGGAACTACGCAGATGGTGGCCCTCACTAAGAGGCTCATGTGGATGTAACAAGCCAAAGTGCTGAAAGAACAGGTGGATGCGGTACGACACAAGGAAGTAGTCCTAAAGGCACGTGTTCTGCCTTGGATCAACGAGGCCTTCACCATCACAACAAAAATTGAAGGCAAGCTCGCACAAATGCAGGGGATACAGGAATAGATGTAGAGAAGCAGTTCCAACACCGCGGTCTCGAAACAACGCGTACAACAGATCCAGCAGGCAACAGCTCAGTATGCTACCGACCTTGCAACAGTTTGAGCAGAGTTGGAAGGACTTCGTGCGAAGATCTCTGCGCTGAAAAAGTGACTCGAGGGTGAGTCATGATGTTTGTGTTGGGGGCCTATTGGGCATGGAATCCCTCCAAGGCATGTTTTGGGGCTTAATACCCAAGTTTTAACCAAAACCTTTTGTAAAAGCTCCGCGAATTTCAGGTATGGAGCGCGAAATCAAGATGAGTCACAGGGTTGTCCGCCCTAGTTTTTGTAATGTAATGTCGGTTAGATAGACCTACCCATGGCCTACAGACCATGGGATTGTATAAATAGAGCGAGGCTCTAAGTGTATAATATAACTAATAGAGGATAGGATAAGAGGATGAGAAGTCTAAGTGATTGAGTCGAAGTGTGAAGTGTGTCTTTGGGCCGTAGAGTAGGAGAAGGCTCTATAGCTAGTGCGCAGAGGCCTAGTTGTCTCCAGCTAAGTGCACAGACCCCTATAGCTAAGTGCGTAGGGCAGGTCGAGTTTGTAGCCATTGGGAGAATCAATAAAGAGAAGTTTACCATATTCATGTGTATCTTTTCTTGTTTTAATGTATGATTGGGTATAATCTGCAAGTATACTACTTATTTGTTGTGTGAACTCATATGAATGCTTTGTATAAATAAATATAACATAAGACATCCAAGTACATGAAGATAATTAAATGGTACAAGAAGATAAGTAAGATCTTGGGTAATAGCGAAGAGCACTGCTTTAGCAGTGCGGAAGCTCCACAACCCCTAGTTAGGGTTGTGCGAAGGCAATATATCAAGGCACGAGGAACAAGGAAGTGCGCGAAGTGACCTATGCAGCAGGGATGAACAGTGGGACCAACTAAACCTCTCATAAATCTCAAGGGTGCGGAAACCCGGTTCCAGCACCCTCCCATACTACTTCGGGTGAGACCTTAGTCCGCACTTCGCGGAATGTTGTGAAAACGGCCAGTAGTACAGGGATTTGTTTGGCTAATTAACTCCAAACCTGGGTCAGGCCCCAACAAGCCAACAACCTAGTGACCTCATATGATTAATAAGATATTTTATTTTTGTGATTTCATCATGAATAGATTCATTAATTTGCATGTGGAAATTTTCATTTTTCCTCCTTAATGTTTGCAATTTAGCTACAACCACACATTCACATGTATTCTTTAAGATAACATATGCTTCATTAGATGATACTACAGCACTGATTCTTGGAAATATAGATTCTTCAAAAATACTTCCTATAGGTGAAAGTGTTTCATTGTCTTTCTTAATGGGTTCCTTAAGAGATTTCTTTTCATCATGACTTAATCCTTTGAGTTCAAGTTCCAACAAATCTTTAGTGATGAATATGGGTTGCATGTGCTTGCTCCAATAAAAAATAGTTTGTGCCAACAAGTTTAGGCAATACAATACTACTTGTCTCTATTGGACAATAAGAGAGAAAGTTGGAGAAAATACAGAAATGAACACAATGTGTCCCATTTTTACCTCGGATAAGAACCAATGTCCCAAAAAAATTGGGACTCAACCACCACCACCACAAAAAAAAAAGGAAAAAATAAAAATAATGTTATTGATTGGAAGAGTATAAATAAAAGCTAAGAAGTTCAATTCTATCTAAGATTGAACCAGACTCCTTCAACCAATGCGGAATATTATGATGCTAGATCAAGTAACACATTGTTGTAGAAGAGCATTAAAAGTAGATAATGCAACTCTTAAAAATCCAAATATTTTGAAAGTTGTTAGCCTTGGCTTGCCAGGTTGGAAAAAGAAGGGAGTTGTTATCACCTTGTGAGCGTACTAGTCTTTCCAGTGAATTTCATTCTTGTTGTATGCATATTATTATGATAGAAATTATATCTGAGTGAAAATATTAGATGAATTTCACAAAATAAATATCCCTATTCATGGATTTTTAGAATTTTTTTTCTTTATTTGAATATCATAAAATAACTGCAATGATAGTAAACTATCATGCATTAAAGAATGGAGAAGTTTCCAAATCAAGATAATTAAGGACAAGAGGAAAAAATATGTGAATGAAAAGATCATGACCACAAAACAAGCTTTTACACAATCCATGTGACTAGCACACCAACAAAAAGGGAAACATTAATGAAATGTCCATATCCCAAAAAATAATTGAAAGTTTCAAATAAAATTAAATTCAACTACTTATATATGTGTTGTCTTATTGTTTCACTCATATTTTATTTTTCCCATCCCAAAAACCTTTCTTGAATTAGTCATTTTTCAAGTGAAATGTGCAAAAATACTTCACCACTCCACAAATATTAGCGCACTTCCACAAGGCTTACACCATAATTTCCGCATTTCTTATACTTATTCATTTGTCCTTATGTGTAAAATGATTAATCAATCATTCTTTCACACATACAATTTGCTAAGCATCATTTTACTACGCTATGCATGTAGGTTAAAGGCTCCAACCCCACACATGACATATTGTGCATGCGGTTACAACCAAAATTTCCCTATTATGTGCTACTGATTGTGAGATTTGTGCCACTTTTTTAGGGCTAGCCCACAAGCCTCTTCCTAGAACAACCGGGAACTCACTAGAACTCAGTGTCAGATGATAACAAGTGTGTACAATGAATACTAGGGCTAGATCTTGCTCATAACATGCAAGGAACATATGAATTTTTTTTTTAAACACATGGTAAACATAGAAGCTAGAGAACATGAATTCATATCTGATGGAATTTTTAACTTCGTTAGAGAATCATCAAGAAGGCTCAATGGACTCTAAAGCTAGTTGCAACAACACTTGTTATCCCATGCACACATTGACCATTTGATAACTTATAAAACCACCAAGAAAATCCATAGCAAGATCACATCATTCAACCACGCTTATAACCAGAATAAAATACATGATAGATCAACCATAAGATCAACATAATAGATAGTACAGATGCTCATTTATTATAATAGAAAAATTACTCATATTAATATATGCAATATCCAACCAAGTCAAGGACTTCCACGTACCACCCAACCATAGATTGGGCTGAACCAAAATCTGTCTTTCAACCAATAACCCCTGTGCCATATTCCAAGCATGAATGTGGGATCGTATGGGTTAAACCAAAATAAAACCTACCATGGATTCCAAAGGTCAAACCACCTCAACCCACAACCATAGTGATTTCACCCAACCAATCCAGAAATCACTAACACCAAATTAGATTTGTCTCATCCCAAGTTGTCTAGGGCTCCACGGATTACTATCTCAACCCATTGTTGAAAATAGAAAAAAGGAATGTTAAAAATAACATCTAGGAATTCTAATTAATTTGTCCTTGAGTTAAATTACAAATTAAATCGAAATTATATTCTCATAGCAACTTGTAATAGTTAGCTAAATTAGTTTGACTTAGTTTTCTCAATAAATTCAAGTTGGAATTCTGTCTAGAGTCATGTAGAGTGATTCCTAAATTTTAGGGGTCCAGGTTGAGTTCTTTTGAGTTGTAATTAATTAACTCAATCTAAATGAGTTAAATTCAGTTAAAATAGTTCAATCAGTTGGAGGAACTATTAGGATATCTAGTAGTGGGGATGAACTTCAGTGCAGCTTCACCACTCCACCAGTTAACTGAGGATCCACTCATAAATAACTCATGCATCTTAGTTTTAAGAAAGACCCAATTCAGATTAGAGTTCAGGGAAAATGTACTATCAGTTGTGTAATTTTATGAGTTGTACAAATGGTGCATGCAATCAGTAGAAGGCCTATCATGGATTGCATATTTGTGGTGCAGGGTTTTCAAGGAAAATTTTAAGGATGGAAAATTTTCTTGAAGTTTAAAACATTGGCGAATCTCACTAATCCCTAATATGCAAATTATAAATGTTTATTGATATATTTGTAAAATTATTCAGATTTATAATTATTTTATATATAGTCTCTATATAATGTTGGCGATTTTTAAGGTAAAATAATTTTATATTCTAAAATTTGGGCGAATCGCCTTTTATAAAATTGGAAATTGGCGAATCTTTTTTGTGGAAAAATCATGGAAAATTAGCCCACTGGGCGAACATTAGCCCCTAAAATTTTCCATGAGGGTTTTCCCTATCAAATATGGGCCAATTCCCTTAGGGATTATGCAAGGAAGTAGGGGCTTGGCAGGTAGTAGAATTAGTTGTGTTGGCTTGAGCTGGTTTGTGAAGAAGAGAGATAGATTGTACTTATGCAAAGATTGTTTGGGTTGAACAAGCATTGAATTTTCTTCTCAGATCTTTTGGTTAATGAAATATAGATAGTCAGGGTTTTGAGTAATTGCTTTCCATGGAGAAATATTGTGTAATGTGTGATTGAAATTCTTCCTTTTCTGCTTAGTGTTTTCATCAATTAATTTTTTGTTTTTGCTGATGAGTAGAGTATATTCTTTTCTTATGTTTTAGAATATCACATAAGATGTTGAATATACAAGTAAAAATATACATGGTATTGGAGCTGAAGACATTATAGAAGAGGATAATTTGAGTTTATTGTGTAGGTGAAATCGAATTTGCAAGTTCATACTTTAGAGTTAGAAGTATGTTATTCTATAGTTTGAGACTTGGGTATGCTGTGGAGGGCAGCTAAAATTACATAGCATGGAAGGAAAGGATGGAGGTACTATTAGAAGACAATGAGCTAAAGGAATTCATAGATCATGATATTCTGAATACTCCAAAATCTGATGCTAAAGATATGGATAAATGGAGATAGTGTGTGGAAAAAGTGAGAAAGATTATCCTAAAATGAGTTCTAGATCATATTGTCTCGAATATCCATGGTAAGGAAACTCCATTTTCAAATTGGAAGGCATTGATGGACCTGTTTCAAAATAGAAGTGACCATGGGAAGCTTCCACTGAAGGATAAACTCAGGAAGATCAAGATGGAGAAGGACGAATCTAGCCTGAATTACTTGATCAATTTCACCCAATGTCGAGATGAGCTTGGAAGTGTCAGGATTGATATTTCCAAAGACGATTTGGTGAGCCTATAACTTCTAGGACTTCCCAAGAGTTGGCACTATTACCAGGACTCAGTTAATGGGAGGGAGAAGCTACTAGAGTAGGAGCAATTTTGGTCAAACTTGGTACAAGAAGAGTTTCAATGGAACACCAGAGATGGGACCTCATTGAAAGAAGTGGAAGAGGAATTTTCATTAGTTAGCAAAGAAAAGAAAGCCAATGGAAATAAGTAACAAAGTGAGGAGGGTGGAAAGAATAAGGACTTGTTGAACATCAAGTGTTTTCACTGTCTCGAGTATGGACACTATGCCACGAATTTCCCACAGAAGAAAGCAAGCAAGAAGGATCCTACAATAGTAGTAGACGGTGAAGCTTTAGCTTCACAATTCGAACTTGATTTCACTCTCATTGCATGCATGGCGAACACTGCAATGGAAAGAATGTGGCATCTCTACAGTGGTGCCTCATCCCATATGACGGAGAATAAAGATCTCTTCAGTTACTTGAAGGAGAAATACGTCAAGCAGAACATAGAGTTTGGAGATGATGGGAGGTATAGCGTGACTGACATCAGTATAGTTACCTTTCAGATGGATTTTAGCTCCCTTCTCAAATTCACAGATGTGATGTAAGCTCCAGGACTAAAGAAGGATCTTTTTTCCGTCACGGTATTAGAAGAATGTGGCTACAATGTGATTTTTAGCACAGGAAAGGTTTTCCTTAGATGCATCACCACAGGACAAGTTCACTTGAAGTACAATATGCATGCAAATATGTGAGGAGCAAGGAAAAATTTAGAAAATTGGTGGTTGAGAGGGAGCGTAAATTACCTCACAACATGTAGCCTTAGAAGAAGACTCAGTAAGTTGTGGAGAAACCACAATTGGAGAAGCAGAGAGGAGACCGAGTGGAGACATCCACTTGAGAAGAGACCTTCAGTAGGGGGAAATTTCAAGCCAAGTGGGAAAAGGGAGCACATGTAGCCATACATCTAGGTGAGAGGTGGGGCGATGTGAAATAATAGTCCCAAGAGTACAGAAATTTGGGCAGGGTCCATTGAGATGTTTTGTCTCATGGATCATTACTTTGCTACGGGAGCCCATGGTACATAATAGCAGGATGGATTAGTGGTAGTTAATGTAGTCAGATGTCATAGTGATAGAGGTAGAGACTAGCAGTAAATAGATACTAGGGAGCACAGAGCAGAGCTGGAAGGAGCCCAGAAGGTACAGTGCAGAGTCAAGAGCAACGAAGAGTTTTCAGTAGACACTATAGTAGCTAGTAGCAGTTAGAGGTTTTGGTGATAGATGGATCATAATAATTTAGTTTGGATGTTTTTTTGTTGCTGATGTTGCAGTAGAAACTATAATAGTGACAAGTGTTGCATGTAGAACATTCCAAAAGTGCCAAATCGGGATAGAGATGAATTCCTTCATTGTTGAGACTCGCAAGGAAAATTTTAAGGATGGAAATTTTTTTTGAAGTTTAAAACATTGGCGAATCTCACTAATCCCTAATATGCAAACTATAAAATGTGTATTGATATATTTGTAAAATTATTCAAATCTATAATGATTTTATATATAGTCTCTATATAATGTTGGCGATTTTTGAGGTAAAATAATTTTATATTCTAAAATTTGGGCGAATCGTCTTTTATAAAAATTGGTAATTGGCGAATCTTTTTTTGGAAAAATCAAGGAAAATTAGCCCACTGGGCGAACATTAGCCCCTAAAATTTTCCATGGTTGAGAGGGAGTGTTGAAAATAGCAATAAGAAATGTTAAAATTAGCATATAGAAATTGTAATTTAACTTTTCCTTGAATTAAATTGAAATTCTATTCTCATAGAAACTTGTAATAGTTAACTAAGTTAATTTGACTTAGTTGGCTCAGTAAATTCAAGTTCGAAGTCTATTTAGAGTCAAGTAGAGTGATTCATAAATCTTAGGGCTCTAGGTTGAGTTCTTTTGAGTTGTAATTAATTAACTTATTCAACCTACATTAAATTCAGTTAAATAGTTCAATCAGTTGGAGGAACTATTAGGAGGTCTAATAGTGGGGATCAACTTCAGTGCAGCTTCACTGCTCCACTAGTTAACTGAAGATTCACTCATATATAAATCATGCATGTCAGTTGATCTGAATTTAAACATGAATGAAAAAAATTATAGATATAACCATAGATACAAATATGCAGTAGAAATAACACTTCATTTCATTAATATCAAATACTAAAATATGCTTACAAATAGAATGGAAATAAGACTAGCTTCGGCGATGGTAGCTTATCTCTCAGAAGCGATGTGGCAGCTGCATGCCTATGAATTGTGTTACAATGAGGCTTGAAGGCCTATTTATTATTGAGAAGAAATCAAAAACCCCAAACATCCAAAAGCCTAACCCTAGGAGATGAAACACCAAACTGTGGGCTCGATTGGGATAAATTGGTACATCAACTTCTCGGGGTCGTAACTTTGGCATACGATCTCTGTTTGACATGTATAATACCTTTCTAGAAAGATCTATTTGAGGACTACAACCACTAATAGAGAATTTTGTGTTAAAATATTATATTTTCCACCATTGATTTTACCCAAAAAAAACATTTAGGGCCTCAAAACGGCTCCAGAAGTTCAGGACCCGAAAAACGGCCAAAAATAGTAAACTATTCTACAATTAAGGAAACTAAAAAAATTAAAGAAATAATGGTGGGGGTCCAACTGGAAAAGGCAGATGGCCAACAATATCCACCTAGATAATTCCACCCCCCGTTAGGAAGCAATGGTCCCCATTGCGTTGAGTTCCTCCATGAGATGAGGAAACTTCTCTTGAATTTAGTCCTTGGTAAGCCACTTACCTTGGTGAAGGAGTTGGCCTGCTTTGACAACTCGATATAGTTGGATTCTTTGTTGTCAACTGTTCTTGATCTATGTTTCCATGATCCGATCAGTTGTCGCTTGTTCCATGCAGTTTGGATTTAACTCTATAGGTGTGAGTTGTTTTGCAATGTTTGATGTGTCCAACAATGGTGGGAAGTATGGTCGAAGGTGGTCCACATTGAACACTTGGTGCATGAAAAGGAATGGGGGAATGCTGAGATCAAATGAATTGTATCCCACAAACATGGAAATGGTGTAAGGACAATATCAGAGTGGTCTAAGTTTCTGATAGGATATAGTAAGGCGTTCCTTCTGCAAATGTAACTAGACTTTATCACCCACCTAAAACTTGTGTGGCACCCAATGTTGATCATGTCGCTGCTTGTACTTGGCATTTGATTTCCCTAGAATGTCATGGACCTCTTGGTGGATGTGTTGAATGTGCTCAATGAATATGTTTTCCTTTTCGGCTTTGAACTGGACATGAGCCAAATTTTCCTGAGTAGTTGCAAATGGTATGGCCACATCAATGGGACATAGTGGCTGAAATTCCAAACCCACTTGAAAAGGGTTGTGGCCAGTTGAGTTGTGGAGATCCTAGTTATAGATGTGTTGGACATAGGGGAGGCTCTCATCCAATGTGCGTGGATGCTTTGAGTTGTACATGTGCATAATGTATATGATCATCCTGTTGGCGATATCCATCTGGCCATCAGTTTGGGGATGAAAACCTTTGGACTTAGTGAGCTTGGTGTCCAAAATCGACTAAAGATTGGACTGAAATGTACTAAGGAACATGTTGTCCTAATCTGAGATGATAGACTATGGGATCCCAAAGTGTACTAACAATTGTTTAAATAAGAGTTTAGCAGTGGCTTTTGCTGTGACATTCTTCTTGCAGGCCTCCATAATGGCCATCTTTGAGAATCTATCGACGACCACAAAAACACAATCATTTCCATGCTTAGAAGAAGGAAGACCCAACATGTAATGCATGGAGATGGATTCCCAAGGTCGAATGGGAGTAGGCATTGAAGTATAGAGGTCTAGATTCTTGATGGTCGGTTTGGAAATGGCGCAAGCAGTGGAAGATCTGATGTACTTCCCGACATCCTGTTGAAGATTCAGAAAAGAGAAATACTTATGCAGTACTACCACTGTTTTCTCGACCATGAAATTCCTAGCGATTGGTCTGTAGTGTGCTTCCCAAATAATCTTGGCACACTCACTTGAAGGAACACAAAGGTGTCCCAAGTCACATAAGAATGCATCTTGGAGGTGAAAATTTGGAACTTGTGGAACCTCCAAGAGCATATGGTATCTGTGGCTGAATTTTGGTCACTTTTGTATAGAAGTTGCCAAACAGAAGTCTCGTGCCCATAATAATTAAGCACGGTGATTAACAACATGATCAATGTTCAGTTGAGGAAGTTTGCAACATTGTTAGTGCTGCACTTCTTGTACTTAATGCTCAAATGGAATTGTTACAGGTATGTGGACAATTTTTATGGTGATAGTTTTGCAACTTCCCTTGTGTCTATATGAACTTTAGGGGTTGGTGGTATGTGTAAATGACCATTTCTTTCTCCAAAATGTAATGCTTCCATTGTCGGAAGGTCTGCATAATTGAAAACATCTCTTTTTCATAAGTGGGATACCTCCAAACTGTGCCTAAAAGTATCTCACTGTTATATGCTACTGGATACCCCTATTGAGTAAGGACTGCCCTAATAGCATAATCAGAGGCATCTGTCTCAATCTCAAATGTTTGTTGCAAGTATGGTAATGTGATCACTGGTGTTGTTTAGAGGCGATGTTTCAACTCTTTAAATGCTTTCTGTTGAGATTTAGACCAAAATAATTTTTCTTTGTCTCCTCCCTTGTTGACTTGACTTAAGGGCCAAGTGATATGAGAGAACCCCAACGCGAACCTGCAGTAGAAATTGGAAAGACCCAGAAAGCTACATAGCTCTGTTAGAGTGGTTGGGGCTGTCCAATCCCTGATGAATTCAACCTTGGCTGGATCCACATGCATCCCCTGTTCATTAATAATGTATCCCAAATGTTGAACATGGGTCATGCCAAAAGTGCATTTCGCCAAATTGGCACACAAATTACATTTTCATAGTTTTTGGAGAACCTATCGGATGGGGTGGAGGTGCTATTCCCAACTTTGGCTGAAGATGGGGATGCCATCCAAGTATACCACTACAAATGAGTTGTTGAATAACCGTAATATGTCATTCATCAGCCTCATGAAGGTTGTAGGAGCATTTTTCAACCTGAAAGGCATAACCGGCCATTCGAAAAGGCTCTCCTTAGTTTTGAAGGCAACCTTCCACACATCAAAGGGTTCAATTTGTACCTAGTGATATCTAGACTTCAAGTCGATATTGCTAAACTATTTTTCCCCCTTGAGTTGGTCCAGCAAGTCATTAATCCATGGGATTGGGTACCTATTCTGGATAGTGATCTTGTTCATTGCTCGATAGTCAATACAAAGTACCCAAGTCCCATCCTTCTTCTATACCAACATGATCGACTCCCACAAGGTGATGAAATTAGCCAAATGGACCTTTCTGTAGTAGCTCCTAAATCGGCCTCTTGACTTTGTCATTCTCCAGAATGGAGCGTCGATAGATTGGTCCATTGGGCAACGATGCACCTAGGGTTAGATCGATGGAGTGCTTGACCTAACAATGTAGAGGCACCCCTACAGGGTAGGTGAATATGTCCTCGTACTCCTCCACAACCTTGTCCATCGGTTTTTTTCATGCGAAGGGGCCTTGTCTAGAGGTCATGGTCACTGTCTTCTTCTTTCCCTGCGGGTGTATCATCAGGAAAACAATTTTCCTGGTTTTGGAAATGAGCTTACTACATTGTTTAGTACTAACCAAAGAGATGGCAGTATGTGGTGATACCTCCGGTATCCTGTACAACTTATTTCCCAAGCTAAAAATAACAACGCAAGGCCTTGACTCATACACAACATATCGCTTCCACAAGTATGATTGGCCTAATAATACATCACAAACATCAATAGGAGCAACGTCACATAATACCTCATCCGTGAAGGGCTTGATGATGTATGGAAGGTGACAATGCTGGCTGACGTGAAGATCCCATCCCTAGTGAAGCCACTTGATGGTGTATGGTTTGGGTGCTCTATGGTCAGTAAGCCCAACCACTTCACGAACTCTACTGAAATGATGTTCTTTTGGCTCCCGCTATTGATGGTGAATTGTAGTGGGGAACCCTTTACCCACACCTGGGAGTGAAAGAGGTGCTCCTCCTCCTTTGTATCTTGAGGTTCCTCCTTATGAATCTCTATGGTGGAAATGGTTTCATTAGGCTCTGCATCGATAATCTACTTCCCTTTGACATTCCCCTTGTCAGGTTCTAAATTAGAGTCAGAACATGCATCTGATTCAGAAGCCTTCAACTTCACCACCAGTAATTTCTTGGCCCGACACTCACTCGACACTCACTTGTGTTGTGAGTGGAGCTCTTATGGAACTCACATCATTTTCCTGTGTCCTTCTTTGGCTTTTCGGTGTTGTTCTTTGTTTGCAGCTTTGGCTGGTTTTCCTAGGTTGTCCCACTTGGGCTTTGTCCTTTGTTCTACAATTTGGGGGAACCTTTTCCTTACTTCGGATTCACAGATCCAAAGTATCTATTTTTCTGTTTAAGCTTCTGCCTGATCTTGACAGCATATCGATACGCCATGCCTAACGAGGAGATGCTCAGGAAATCCATCTCATCCTAGATGTACCTATGTAGGCATCCGCAGTACTTGAGTACCAATGTTTTCTTAGAATCATTGATACCCAACTTTGTTCGAAGGGTATGAAAAACATTGGTAAACTCTAGCATGTCTTGGTCCCTTCCCTATCACAGAGTGGTCCACTTTATGTATTTATCCTCATAGCTTCCGACAAGGTAGTACTACTCCTTGATGGATTCCTGAAATGAATTCCAATTGGGTGTGGCTGAAAATAGTGAGGGTGAAATTTCATCCTTCTACTCACAACAGGTTTCCCACCAGTCCTTGATGTGCGGGGTAGCTTTGAGAAGAGAAAAAGTAATATTTTCCCGACTGGAAAAATCATGAATAGAAAAATATCCTTCTAGCAGATTTAACCATTAATCTATGGCGTCTGCATATATTTTTCCCTAAAATATGGGAATGCCAAAGTTTACCTGTACCTTAAAAGAATTGATGCCTCCATAGTGGCTTCCAGATGTGGATGCGACACTGGCGGGCAACCGTTGAAGGATCTAGGAAAAGATATCCATGATCATGTTCCTTTGTTTCTCGAGGCCCCCCTTGAGCAATATTCTGATAGGATCTCCTACTCCCTCATCTTTATTTTCTTCCCCCATGGGAGGCTGTTGGGATTTGTGGTGCTGATCTTGCAAAGGTCCACCCAATTCAAGCCCTAACACCTTATATCCCGACCTCTTTGGGGACATGCAAAGAAAAACAGAGAAAGAGTAGACCGCTCTGATACCACTGATCCAAATTTAAATAGAAACAAAAAAAATTACATATTTAACCATAAATACAAATATGCAGTAGAATTAACACTTCATTTCATTAATATCAAATACTGAAATATTCTTACAAACAAAATGGAAATGAGACTAGCTTGGGGAGCTTATCTCTGAGAAGAGATGTGGTGGCTGCATGCCTCTGAACTATGTTATACTGAGCCTTGAGGGCCTATTTATTATTGAGAAGCAATGGAAAACCCCAAACATCCAAAAACCTAACCCTATGAGATGAAATGCCAAACTATGGGCTCTGTTGGGGTAAATTGGTACATCAACTTCTTGGGGTCATAACCTTGGCATATGATCTTCGTTTGACGCACATAATACCTCGTTAGAAATATCTATCCGAGGACTACAACTATTGAAAACAAATGTCGAGTTTCAAACTCCTATTTTCCACCGATGGTTTCCCCAAAAAATGTTTTTTAGGGCCTCAAAACAGGTCCGGAAGTTCAGGACCCGAAAAACTGCAAAAAATAGTAAATTGTGCTACAATTAAGGAAATTGGAAAACAGAAAGAAAAAATGGTGGGGGTTCAAGTGGAATAGGTGGGTGGTCACTAATATCCACTTGGATCATCAGTTTTGAGAAAGACCCAGTTGATATTAAAGTTCAGGGACAATGTATTAACAGTTGTATAATTTTCCAAGTTGTACAGATGGTGCATACAATCAGTTGAAGACCAATGATGGATTTTACAATTGTGGTGAGGGATTTTCTGAATTAAATATGGGCTAATTACCTTACTGATTGCACAAGGAATTAAGGGCTTGGCAGGTAGTAGAATTGGCTAAGGGTTGGCCATAACTAGTTTGTAAAGCAGAGAGAAAGATTATACTTGTGCAGAGATTTTTCAGGCTGAACAAACATTGTATTTTCTTCTCATGTCTTCTATTTAATGCAATATAAATATTCAAGGTTTTGAGTAGTTGCTTCCCCAAGAAAATAATTGTGCTATGTGCAATTGAAATTATTTCTTTTCTGCTTAGTGTTTTCATCAATCAATTTTTTGTTTCTGCTAATGAGTAGTGTAGATTCTTACCTTATGTTTTAGCATATCACATAAGTTGTTGAATCCACAAGTAAAAGTCTACAACCATTGCCTCCAGGGAACACAAATTGTTACAGGGATCCAAAGAACTACCATCTCAACCCTTAGCCTCAAGGGAACCCATGCTTATCTAGGGCTCAAGAGATTCTATCCCAACTAATGACCACTAGGAAACCTGAGAACCAAATCCAAAATTTAGACTAAGAAGCCACTACATCATGGATATCCAAGAAATGGAAAGGCAAGGCTGAAACCACTATCAATTCAGGAAAATATCATGCCAAGGAAAACACAATAACCAAGGAATCATATGAATATACCATGCATTCAAATCCCAGCAAGGAAATCACACATGCAACCTGTTACCTGTAACGTATTCTTGTTGTAACGATTTTTCCAAATGTTTTCTTGTGCTCCCTTATTTTCATTTTCTTTTCGTTTGCTTTCTTTCTTTCCTCTATCCAAGTGATTTCTCCTTTCCTTCTCTTAGATCTCTCTCACTAAAAGTCATCAAAGCTAGAATTGACAAAAGTTGTGAATTCTTTCTCTGATTCATTTTTATCATTGATGTCTAGACTCTTCCATTTTCTTTCATTTTCATTCATTTTCTCTCTAATTTCCTCAAATGCATATTTGTGTCTCTTAACATTCCCTTCTCCTATTTCCTTTATTTCCTTAATTAAAAATTCCATTTATTTCCTCTTTTCCTTTGCAAATTTCCATAGCTATTAATAAACCACAAGTTATGCCCAATTAATGTTTTCCCATCATTCAACTTGGAATACATGTCTTAGGACCTTGGTTTTTATTTTATTTATATGGAGAATCAACCAGGATCTATTACAAACCCCTCCGCCATGGGGGAACACCATCCTCAATGTTCTATGATGCACTATTGATAATATACCAAACTGCTGAAAACATGACCACCATACTGCTTATGTAGATTTATAACACAACACGTTGCAGTATTTATAACACACTACTTATTGTAGTTTTATAACACAACTCATTGTAGTATTTACAATACACATATGCATATATAAATATAAACCAAAACACATCTTTTCAACCAAAAAATAAGGAAGGATATAAGGCCATCATTTGATCAACCATCTCCCATACAGCTTCATCGAGACCAAAGTGCTTCCATTACACTTTAACTTGCTCTATTTCTCAGTTCTAGAGCATGAGTTGTTTCCAGTGCAAGATGCATTGTGGCTTTGGATGGAACTCTCCCTATGGTTCCACCTATAATATAGTCCAACCAGTCACATGATTAGCATCATATATATATATCTATATATATATATATATATATATCTTAAGCAATGAAACATGGAAAACATCATAGAATTTAATTGTTGGTGACAATCCAAGTGTGTAGGTCACTCGTCCAATCCACTCAATGATCTCAAAAGGCCCACAATACCAAGGGGACAACTTAGCACACGACCCAATCCTCAAGGATCTCCTCTTGGGCTTGATGTGCAAGTATACATGCTCTCCAACCTAGAACTGCTTGAATAACCTACATTGATCTGCATAAACATTATGCCTATCATGTGCTACCTTTGAATTCCACTTAATAACTTGCATCTCTTACTCCATATCAGCCAACATATTTGGTCCAATCAACACCATTTTTACTGGATCACTCTAGCTTATAGGAGTGTTACAAGTATGCCCATAGAAAGACTCAAATGTACTCATCTTCAAGGAATCTTGATACCCATCGTTATATGCAATCTCTACAAGTGGAAGATAATCCTCCCACTTCCACTACTGATGCGTGACATACATCCACAACATATCTTCAAGAATCCTGTTAACCCTCTTTGTTAGTCCATCTGTCTGTGGATGATAATTTTTACTGAAGGCTAATGCTTTCCCTAATCTTGTAAATAACCCATTCCAAAACTTGGAAGTGAAATTTGCATCTCTATCTGATATAATCTTCTTGGGAACTCTATGTAACCTCACCATCTCCTTAATGAAGATCTGAACCACCTAATTAGTTAAATTTGTACACTTCATTGCAATGAAGTGAGCTACCTTGCTCAACCTATAAACCACAACCATGATCAAATAATGCTACCTTGATGTCCTCGATAATCCTATAATTAAGTCCATGGAAATGATCTCCCATTTCCATTCTGGAATTAGAATATGCTAAAAATAACCAGTTGGATGCTTGCATTCTACTTTCACTTATTGATTGTCCAAACACCTTGCAACAAACTCAACCACCTCTCTCTTCATATTCAACTAATAGTATAAATTCTTAATAGTTTTCAAATTCTTCTATTATCATCGGTGGCCTGAATATGGCTTGGCTTGAAACTCCCTCAAGATGAGCTTCTTCAACTTACTGCTATCTGGCACATAAATCATGTTCCTAAATCTCACTAAGCCATTTTTCATGAGGTGATAATATTCATTGTTGTCACTTTTACTTTGCTGTTGTAACCTTTGCTTCAGCTGCTAGTACATCTCATCATGTTTCCCTACATGAAATATCTGTGCTTGTAAATCTGTCCCATAAGAGCTCATAGTTGAAACATGATTCACCTTCACTATCCTACTGAGAGAATCTACAACTCTGTTCTCCTTGAACTTAATGTACTTGATCTCAAAATCAAACTCATTAAAGGTATCCAACCATATAAATTTCCTTGCATTCATATTAGGTTTAGTCAAACAAGTGCCTCATCCCAATGTGATCACTCATTATAACAAACCTTTTTCCAAGAAGATAATGTCTCCACATATTTAATGCATGAATGATAACTACAAACTCATGAATATCATGCATCCCATAGTTATGCTTGTTCTCATTCAACTTCCTTGATTCATAGAAAACCACCTACCCTTCCTACATCAGGACTCCACCAAGTTGCTCCTTGCAAGCATATTTATAAACAACAAACTCCTTAATCGGGTCTACAATCTTCAATATTGGAGCATTAGTAAGGAAATGATTCAATTGATCAAAACTAGTTTCACACTCCTCATTCCATTCAAACTTATTTCCTTTTATGTGCAAATATGTAATAGGATAACCAATCTTGGAGAATTTCAAAATGAACCTCCTATAATAACATGCTAGTCCCATGAATTATCTGACCTCATCCACATTCGTAGGAGTTGGCCACTCCATGATAGCTTTAATCTTTGCTGGGTCCACTACTATCCCTTCCTTGGAAACATGTCCCACGTAATGAATCTAAGACTAAAAGAAATTACACTTTCTTAGCTTGGAATACAACTAATCCTCTCTCAACAATCTCAATACTGCTACTAGGTGTTTTGCATGCTCCTCATTCTTGGAATATACCAATATATCATCAAAAAATATTATCACAAAAATGTCTAGGTAAGGATGCAACACATTTTTAATCAAACAAATGAAAGTGGTTGGAGCATTAGCTATAGAAAAAGGAACTACCATAAACTCATAATTCTCGTACGTCATGAAAAATTCAATCTTGTATATATCTTCTTCTTTGATGCACACCTGATGATATACTGATATGAGATCACTCTTTGATAATATTGTTTCTCCCTTCAGCTAATCAAACAAGTCACCAATATGTTAGGTTCCTATACCAATAGGTGTCATATTTCATGATTGACTATTGAAATGCCAAATATGATCATCTTTTCCATGCTGCAAAGGTTCCATATTTTCAAAAAAAAATTAAAAAATTAAAAAATGAAAAGAGGGTATGCCCTAAAAGAAAAATCGAAGGGCAAAAAGAAGGTAATGGTCGAGATAAAAATGAAAGAAATGAACCCCAACCAAAAGACCAGGAAAGTGTGCTAGTTGAAATGCCACTACTGTTCCATTTTTGAAGAATTCTACTATGTACAGCTACTTGATTTTTATCATGGTTTTGAATGGCCAAACAGCTCAATCTTTGCCAAGTTCATGTTTCAATTTACTTGTCTTAGAAATAGAGAATGAAGGTCTGATCAAACTGCTTAATCTTGGCAGGCAAGTAGATAGTTAGAGAAGAAAAGGGTCTCAACTGCTTAATCTGAGCCCTTGGAAGAGATAAGGGTAGATTTAGATAGGAGGGCAGCTAAAAGAAAAGAAGAGACTAAGGGTTTGCTAGTTCAAATGCACCCAATGAAAATGAAGAAAAAATGTTAGGAATAATAGGATGGGTAAGTAGTTTGACGTTACAGAAGCAGCTCTATGAGCAGTGTTATCTTTTTGAATATGATCTATCTCATGGATATCACAAGTGCCATGGAAAAAGTGTGGTGACAGATCAAATGTTGCATGTCTCACTCCCCCTCATTCCCCTTACAACAATAATTCACTAACCTCCCCTCAAAGAGATTGGGATCTGCTCAAGAATCTTAACTTCACACCACTTCCATGAAAAATTTAAGTGAAACTACAAGTTTTTCTTAAAGCTCAAAGCCACATTTCTTGTGTAAAATTTTATTTCTCTCTACACCCCCTTAGCCTAGGTAATTGAACTTTATAAACCTAGTGCTTCCCCCCCATATTCATATTAACATACTGATTCTATTATATAAATCCCTAACTTAAACCCCTCCCCGTACTATGTAAATACATAAAAATCCCTAAAAAACTAAATATCCCGACCCCAGGCCTAATATGGCCATACACTATGGTTCACAGGGATTATTAGTTCATCTGGAACCATATAATAACCCTCCTCTCATATAAAACCTTGGATTTCATTTAACACTTGGTTAAATGAATAACCACACCCCCATACCCCGCTGATCAAAGTTTGAACCCCGCAAACATTACAAAACGATAAATATATTACTGTGGGACTCGCGCCATACCTCCCTCGCAGCTTCGACACACATCAACCGTTGGATCCGATCACCCAGATCGGACGGCTCGCCTCCATATCGAAACCCCTCCAATGACCGATAGTTACCTTCCGATGAAAAGCAGTTTTACCGCCATACTGAAGGACACTGTCACTCACTTGCTATCATCACATCCCCTTCGCCCGAAACCACCTTTGATCAAAAGTGGTGTAGGGAAAACCATAAACCGCCCCCACTTCCTGCCGCGGTCGTCCTCGCCCACGTCATCTCCCATGTCAGCTTTCGTACCCCTGCTACCTGACAAAGATAATTTCATGCTAACGTCACCTTATCAAAGTGCGCAAAAAACCTGCCAAAACCAAATTTTTGATAAAAAATCCGTTAAATGTTGTTTTTTGTTCGTTTCACTTTGTCTCTTCTGTGTGAGATTTGTATGGTTTTTAACGTTCCAAACGCCATTTCTGCTGCACAGTCCACCACCCAAGGAAATTGACTCCACAGCACGGCCCCTCAGCTTGGTCTTCTACCCACATTCTGCACCAAGCGTCCATAAAACCGGTATTTACCCGAAACCTACTCATATTGCCTATTTTTTGAATTTTCTCTGTAAAAAATTGCCCCGTGAGCTAAAATTCGAATTAAATCCTGGTGCTACCTTCAAACCTCTGCATCATAGCCACTGTTTTACCTGATTTTTCCAAAGAAATCCCGAGAAGTTTGTTTCCCTCTGCAAATACATCCGGTAAGCTGAATTTGAGCTCATTTCGGCCTGCAATTGCCGCAGAAAAACCTAGAAACTATCATTTCACCATATTGTTGCTGCAAAAGCCCTAACTCATCAGAAATTGTATAATGGAGGCTCCAGTGGCACTGAATTTTTCCCCCTTGAATGCTCCACATAAGGAATTGGAATGGTTACCCCTAGCTAACAGAGATTTCTAGATTGATTATTTAAGGGGCGACAAGCCTCATCTCCAAGCCTTCTGTGAGATCAGGAACAATCACAGGAACAAAATCGATGTATTTGGAATCTGGGAGTCTAATATGCCTATGTATTACCTTCCTTCAGTGAATGTGTTCCCTGACCTCATTCACCAATGTCATACTAATTATGAGCCCACTCAAAGGGCAGCTATGGCCCCTTCTAGAAATGTCCTCTTTTACATCACCCCTGAATCAATAAATGAGATGTTGCACTTTAAACCAACTCAACCTCTGGCTCCTCTCTCCATGGGATTCTTGCTTAACCAAGCTGCCAAACTGCCCAATTCAGAAATAACCAGAGTAGCTAAGTTATTCTTACGACTAGATTGCCACTCCAGATTCACACCTCCCTATCACCATGCCTAGTTTGATGAACCTGGAAGATTTATTATAGACATGATTTCCTACATCCTGGGATTTAGGACAAGTGAAATTGTGGATGAGACTGTCTTAGTTTTGGTGTCCATGTTTACTCCAGGGCAGCCCCCTACTGTCAAGTATGATTATGCCACCTTCATAGTTGATCAAATCCATGAGCAATTCATGAACATGGACAGAGAGAGTGTTTAAATACACATCATACATATATCATTTGCTGTTGTACAATCAATCAGATAGTTTTCAAGTTCCCCTCAAAAAATTGGATGCTAAGGGAGAGCGAAGGTCTGTAATATTTTGGACCTCAATATTCCATGAATTCCGCAATTCCCCTTACAGTTATTGTGAGTTCATTGACCTGTTCATATATCCAGCCACTCCTTTATTGATGGCAAGTCCTCCAGATAGACTTTCTACTGAAATGCAGAGAATTTTACAGCTCTCTAAAAGCTACAGCATAGGTGACTGGTATTTTTACCGGAATCACATTGAGATAAGAATATATGGTTCTGAACTATGCCCCTACAAGCTACCCAATTTGTGCCCATGAGGCTATTTGCTCTAGAATACTTCAGGCAGTTTATTCATGCAGACATAGTCCACTTTTGCAACGCTAAGAAAAAGGCACAACTCAAAATAAGAAATCAATTAGGCCCCTTTATCTTTAATAAAAGGGAAGCCTAGGAGGAGGCAGACAAGATTCTAGGGGAGGAACTTATGCTGAAACAAAGCTTTTATTGGACACCATATGACCCTGGTCATTTTGTAAGTTACATAAGAGTCAAAAACAACCTGGCACCATATGTTCATTTCAAGATCCCTAAAATCCAACAGTATGCTAACCAACAGGAATCGTTAGAGGGCACATTAGTTGAAGAAATTACTGAAGAAGAAAAACTGGAAAAGGCTATAAAAGGGCTTGAAAAACGTTTGACCTGGACTCTTTTGGACAGGTATCCTTCAAGCTACCCCAGCACATAGGAGGTGACACATCTTTTGTCGGGACTTCTCAACAACCATCACAAAAGGCCAGCATAGCATCAGCTAAAGGCAAGGAGGTAATAGGTATGGAACAGGAAGCAATGGTGGATCAGTTAGACATATCAAAGGAACAAAGCCAAGGACAAGATCCTTCTGCACAAACAAAGGTGCCTGAAACCCCTGTATTACAAACTCCTCTAAATGAGGAAAGAGGAAAGAAAAGAGAGAGACAAGAAGATACCCCTGCAAGTAGACTAGTAGAACAACAAGGGGAAAAGAGGCAAAGGTTAAATCCTTACTCTGAAGAGGAACTATTGCAAGAGACAATAAGTGACCTGGAGGTGAGGAAAGGACTAAACAACAGATTCCTCCAATATTGGAAACATCAGTGAGCTCACATCAACAAGAGCTAGAGAGGCAGCATAGTGTGGAGCAGGGAAAATTTTAAGAACCCCCCCTAAATTTACATATAGAATAAATGGGCGAATCTCCATGGTATATAGGAAAAATGGAAGGCGATTTTATCAATAATATGATATGTATATATAATTTTTTGGCGAATATCTCGTCAGGCATAACGAATATTTTACTCAATTATAAAGTCTTGTGTTTATTGAATACACAAATGAAATCATTGCATTTCTTTAAAATATCTTTTGTAATCAAAATTACCAAAATTACATATCAATAACGTAGTGGGTGTAGAATAAAATTCACCTGTTCCATTAACAGAAAGCATGAGAAAAAACCTAATACTATATATAAAACCGAGAAAAATAAAACCAAGAAAAATTCAAATTCATCACTTCTAGGGACCTCATAACCACCCTGCCAATACACAAGTATGTCCCTGTTTGTAATTAAAATGATTACCCAAATTACAATCACCTAATACTATATATAAAACCAAGAAAAATTCAAATTCATCACTTCTAGGGACCTCATAACCACCCTGCCAATACACAAGTATGTTCGTGTTTGCAATTAGAAAAATTACCCAAATTACAATCTGTTTACTCCAGCATATGTTGGAAATTCATAGAAGGATGACTAGTGCAATCAATCCATTCCTTTTAGCCCTGGATTTGTTTCAGTTTAAAACAGAAGTATACAAATATACTTGTCCAATGTCTGTGCTTTAACCATTCACCTTAAGATGTTTTTACAATATAATTTCCTAAGTCTGTTTAATATCTTCATTATCATAAAAACCAACCTATATCCATCTTAACTCCACATCTACCACTCTTAGGGGGATGAAATCTATTTATCCCTCTAAGCACTTGGTAGACCCAAAATTAAGATGGATCTAAGATGATAGAATTTCCCCTTTAAATAGTCTATGCTCACATGAATACCATGGTATTACCATGGGTCAATAACATGGGTTATCATAAACCTAGAGCTTAAAAATTACTATTAGTAATTTATAAAAATTAATAAAACTAATAGTTGATTTTTATTTTATTTTTTATTTTAACCAAGCTACAATGTTTAACATACATTAAATTACAACATCCTTTTTTACTCTTAATCGGATCAAATAATTTTTCACTCTAAGCTAGTTTTCATATCACGATATTTGATACCTCTTATGGGTTAGTAGATCTAGAGTAAAGATGGATCTATGTTGGTTTAATTCCCCCATTTAAATAGGCTACATTCCAGGTGAATACCATGGGTCAATACCATGTGTCATTACCATGTGCCATTTTTATTTTTATTAAAACTAATATTAGGGTTAATAATGTTTTTTTCATGGTATTAATAACAATCTAGTCCATGGTATTTGTCCCATAGTATTTTGCCCATAGGTTTCACCTAAATATAACACATTTTTTATATAAGGTGACTTATGGAGTAAATATAAAAAAAATGTTTTATTTGTTTACCATACCTCTCGTTTATTTATATTTTTATTAATTTACCATACCTCTCTTACAAATATGGTATTTAACGCATTTTTTATATAAGGTGACTTATGGAGTAAATATAAAAAAATGTTTTATTTGTTTAGCATACCTCTCATTTATTTATATTTTTATTAATTTACCATACCTCTCCTACAAATATGGTATTTGGCCCATAGGATTCACTTAAATAAAACCTCTTTCTTGAGCCTTCATAAATAGAACGAGGGCTATGGAATAAATATAAAAAGAGGTTTTATTTATTTACCATTTATTTATATTTATATTTATTTACCATACCTCCACTTTACTTATATTTTTATTTGTTTACCCCCTTGCATGTATATAGGGTGACTTATGGAGTAAATATAAAAAATGTTTTATTTATTTACCATACCTCTCATTTATTTATATTTTTATTAATTTACCATACCTCTTTTATGAATATGGTATTTGGGCCTTTGGCCCATAGGATTCACTTAAATAAAACCTATTCTTGAAAATGGGCGAATGGAAGGTTGTAACTCCTAATTTCAAGGGCCAAATTTACCTTTTTTACCCTCTCCCTTAAAATAAGGTGGGATATTTGAGGTGATTTGTAAAAATGTACTATGATACAAAATATTTGCCCACTAAAAATTTAAAACCCCTTAATTTCGCCAAAGGGCGAACATTCGCCCCTAAAATAATTTTTCTATGGTGTGGAGGTTACATCCACCAGACCACAAAGAAAACAACAGGGCAAGCAAAGCTCGGACATTAAGAAAGCATTCACCGAGATAAAGGCAAAGAATGAGCCCATAAGAATTCAACTGTATAATCAATTATTGAAGATGGCTCCCACTAATCAACAAAGACTAATGTCAGCATATGACATTCAAGAGGGAAAGATAACTCTCAGCCACTTCAAGCCTAAAATGCAACAACCAAAATCAGTTGCTGATTATATCACAACCAATTTGGAAGTTCTCTCTAAAGATATCCATCCAATGGACCAGATTGAATTACATAAGCAAACTGGAGAAATTGTGTATTCCACCTTGGCAGACAAGGCATTATTAGCTCATAAATTGCAAAATTCATTGCACAATACCTCTGCCCAATTAGAGTTGGAAAAGGCTTCCTCTTTAGCCAAGGATAACATAATCAAATCCTTGGAAGAAGTCATCATTGAGTTGGGACATGATCCCAAGGATGCCAAGGGAACAAAAGCGTTGATAAAGAAGAAGGAAGAGGACATTGTTGCCCTCAAGAAATAGTTAAAACTACCAATTACTATGCACCTGCAAACCACAAAGGTTGTAAAAGAAAAACAAGAAGAAGACATGATGGATTTACTGATGAGGATGAACCAAAGAATAGCTAAAATGGAGCAAGAATTGGAGAAAGCATTGCAAGAGAAGCAGGGAGTGTCGACCTCCTAGCCACCAGAAACAACTCCAACAGTTACCACAGCTCCTCCTACAACTACAATAGCAGTACCTCCTACTGTCCTAGCAACAGGTGCATCAGCCACAGACACTTCAGCAGCAACAACAACAGTACCAGATCCCAGCATGAGCATGGAAGAGATGATGAAAGAAATAAAAGAATTGGAACTCCAAATGGCAAAGCTAAAGGAAACTAAAGAAAAACTGGCCAAGATAGAGGTAAGCTATGATAAATATAAGGTAACTGTAGTAGAAAAAACTAGAGAAGTAAAGGCCTTGGAAAATAGGATAATAGCCTTGGAGAAAGATCTTACTTTTCATAAACCTCTATCATAAATCAAGACAATTGTGTGGACTAAAATTGGCCAGTCCATCATTGATCAATGGTAGTCAATTGATACAATCCATGAGCAAATGGAATTAATAGAAATAGCCCAAGTTGAGATTCAAAAGGCCAAAGCATTATTGGGAAACATGCCTGAGCAGGCCAATAGAATAATACATTTTTTGATTACTCATACCAGAGAACAGCTAGCAGCTTTGGATATCAGGGACAAAACAAACACCATTTTGATAATTAAAAAGGTGCTGACTATGAGGAATTTTATACAAAATCTGGAGAGAAAGTGTCAAGAAATGCAGGTAGAGACAAATTCTTTTACAGAAAAGTTTACAGTCTTGCAACAAAAGGGTCTACCCAGTTTGTTAAATAGCAATCAGAGACTATTGACACATGAACAATATGCCCTAAAGGTGAACACATTTGTTGCAAATCAGATCACAGCATCATCAAGCAATACAGAACACACAGTGCCTCCCTCTGGACAGAGCTTATATGAAAAGCTGGAAAATCTATTCTATAGTGAGCATGAAATAAAAAATATTTTTGAAGTTCAGCCCACTTACTATAGGTATACTGAAGCTGATGAAACGTTGATAAAAATACAAAGGCACTAGTTGCCAATAGACCAATGGTGGCAGAGCATGCTAGAGGTTTTACCAAGGTAATTTTAGTTCTCATTTTGTTCTTATCATCTGCCTTTAATCAAATTGAATGCACGTGGCACATATCATAAAAATGAAACTAGCAGAGGAAGGAAGTCATGCCAAAACACTTTAAAGCGGACTCGCGAACAGATGAAAGGGTCGGGACAGCAATGAAGGGATGCGAAATAAAGAGACAGCTACCAGCCGACTCATTGAGTTGGAAAGTCAAATATATCTAACCGACTGAACAGCCAGTGCACCAACATTCACTTCTACATTCATTTCTGGCATTTATTTCCCTTGTAAAAGTAGATAGATGAAGTTATTGCGAGATATTTTCTCTATAAGATATTTTTTAACTCTTTTTTGTATATCTAGCTCCCCAAGAGATGTATTCGGGGTTGGTGAATCTCATTATGGACTTGCGCTGTAAATTTGAGAAATCTTTAGAAATAAAGATTGTTGGAATGCTTTGCTGATGAACTTTCTGGTTATGGAATTAATGGCAGAAGAACCTGTTGCAGAATTCTTGAATTATCTCGTGGAACAATAAGTCTTTTAAACTCTTGTTTGTTATTTTTGTGTTTTATATATCATCTATACATCATGGTCTAAATTGTAGGAAGAAAGAATAGCCCAGAATTTACTTAACTGTACTCTGTGTTCAATTCCTATCATTTTTTATGTTTTCTTTAGGACTAGCATAGGCAGGAATTCTTGACTGCTTCTGTCTCCCTGGTTCTTGCATGCTGAGTATAATCAAGGAATTCTTAACTGCTCCTTGGTGATATTTACCCACTTTCCTTCTGTTAGCATGGTGAAAGATTCTTAATTGCCTTTCATCCCCTGACTGCATTCACCCAATTCCAGCTTAAAGAGTGTTCTATGGTTAATTATCCTACTTTGTAGTTACTCTTTTATCAAAGAAACCACACCTAGAAGTTTATTTTCATTAACTCCATTAACCCAATGGTATGAACTTTTCATATCTTGCACCCCCGTTCTTAGAATGACACCATCCAAAAATCAAACAAACACTTGCACTTCATAACTAGCCTAAAATACCTCAAACAAAGCTAAATTACAAAGAGAGAGCCCTCTCTGGATACAGACTGGCTAGGATCTGTGTCTAAAATATTGGCTTTTGGTTACCTCGGCCGTATCCCCTCCTTAGAATTTTCCTAGGGGACAACCTGAGTGTTAACACAATCCATTGCAATGGATACCTATTCTTGATGGTTAGCTTGTTCAACTACCTATAGTCTATACACAATCTCATAGTACCATCCTTCTTCCTTACAAACAACACTTGTGAACCCTAAGGGGATACGCTTGGCCTTATGTATCCCTTATCAAGCATTTCTTTATGCTACAACTTCAGTTCCACCAATTCTGAGGTGCTCATCCTATAAGCTTTCTAAGATTTTGGTGCTACTCTCGACATCAACTCAATAGAGAAATCCACTTGTTTATGAGGCGGTAGCTCTCGAATCTATGTAGGAAACACATCATGAAACTACTACAAAATATGATACCTCTTCAGGACTTTATCATCCTCAACATTCTTCCCTTTATCACTGGAAACATGCACCGCAAATGATAAACATCCTTTCCCGCGGTTGCATTTGGATTGCATTAATGTAACAATTCTCACTGATGTAGGCTTTTTCTTTTCTTAAAATACTCTCTTTTCTCCATCATTATCCATTTACGTAATAGATTTTTCATAGAAATCCACTTTAGTGTTATCAATAAATAGCCAATACATGCCTAAAAACATACTATATGAACCCAAAAGAAGCACATTTAGATGTGTTGATGTAGACATATCATTGAGCTCAAATACAAAAGATCTTACCCAATGATGAACTCTTCTCTTGGTCACTGTAGCCAATTGTACCAACCAAGATTCTGCATGAACTTATTTATTCAAGCAACACTTATCCACCATGTTAGGATTGATATAACTATAATTTGATCGAGGGTCAATCAAAATAGAAACAACTTAATCACAAAGCTTACCTTCCATCTCAATAATAGATGCCTAATTATCTGCCTCCCTGTTGCCGAAGACAACATAAATCTGAGGTATACTCTAACCAATATATCCAACTATCTATGCCTCCTAAGCACTGTAAATATGAGGTCTACCACCCTAGTGTGATGGAAAATCTCTCCTGCGATTATCTCTACTGCAAGTCCAACACCTCAAATAATTTCTTCCATCACTCTTATTTTTCTCCTCAAGCTAAGACCCATGTCCTCTCTCAACGGCATTGAACTTCTTATAAGGTGCCACAGTTTCTTTATCACCTAGATCCTAAGTTCTTCCTTGCTTCTTAGGCCATTTTACCTTATCCTTCTCATTACCTTTCCAATCACGATTAAACCCAAGCTTTCACTTTGATTTCTCATAACAATCCTTTAGGTTCTTGATGGCTTTCTCTAATGAATATAGCTCATCAAACTCAATCATATATTTGAATGCTACTGGCAACCCACTGATGAATATTTGAATCTTTTCTTTCTCATCCTTAAGATAAGGCATGTACCTCAACAAATCCAAGAATATGTTTTTATACTTATCATTTGTCATGGAACCTATTCTCAACTCATAGAACTCCTTTTCCCTTTCATCATAGTATCTTTTATACAGGTAGTTCTTCTTGAAGAGTCTTTCAAAATTGTCTTGAATCAAATCTTCTCTAATTCCTTTGACATGCTTTAGTTCCTCCCGCCAGATATCTACCTTTCCCTTGAGGATGAAGGTATCTATCTTGGACTTCATGTTCTCTAAGTAATCATGCAGCCTGAAGAACTTCTTCATCCCAAGAAGTAACACTTCTGCATATTCTAATTTCTTCATCTCTCAATCACAAGTAGGAGGTTTGGCTTTCTTTAACTCTTCTACTAAATATTTCTTCTTGCTCATCCTATATAGATGCTAGTGGTAATGGTGATGATGTCTCTTGCAACTAGATCTAGAATATAATCTATGAGTACTACCCCTCTTCTCGGGTTTATACAAAGATCTTGCACCTCTAATTGTATCATCTTTGTCCATCCTATATATCCTCTAAGAACTGCTACCATATGCCCCATTAGTATTTTCCTCCTACCTATCTCCATCACTGATCCCTAGTTGTCCCTACTTCTGTATATCTGATAGGCTTTGAAGAATCACTTCATTGACTTCCACTTTCTTTTCTTGAGCCCCTGCAAGTCTTTCCTATGCCTCAATCAAATTATTATTAGTGTCCTTGTAAATTTTAATCTCTTCCCTTAGAATCCTCAATTTATATTCTAGATTAGGAGAATACTCTTCTCCTTGTTGCTCATCTGACCTTTTCCATTCCATTGAATTCACATCAGGCTTGTACGGGGAGTCATGTGGACTGTAATCCACCATTATACTCTTCATCTTTTGCCTTCTATTTCCTGCACACATACCATGTTAGATAAACCAAATATAATACATAATCAAAATCATACCTCAATGTATCTCAGGGGAGGTTATCACATCTGCACAAATCAATCTAGATTAGCATTATATAAATTTAGTAATAGCAACACATATCAACCTCATGATTCATGCATGATAATAACACAAAACTGTAACAATAATTGCTTTCGTGAGAATTGTAACCATCTTCATGTACCTTAAGGACCAATACCGTAAACCTCGCTCTGATACCATTCTGTGACATTGGTACCAAAGAAAGGTTTATAGGGAACAAAACTACTCTGATACCACCATGTGGTATCAGATACCATCCAAAGGAAACATTACTCTAAAGACTGATACCACCCTGTGGTATCAGATACCACCCAAAGGGAATGAAACTCTGCTCTGATACCACACTGTGTTAGAAGATACCACCTAAAGGGAATGAAACTCTTCTCTCATACCACCCTATAAATACCCCCTTCCATATTTACCCGCTTTTAAAAGCACTCCAAGGTAAACGTGAGCTGAGTGTTACTATGACATCACCTGGACTCCATGTTCTGGGTATGGAAGTGGAGTCTACAAAACGAAAACATACTACCACCCCTTAGGGATACCTGTCAGGCGGAAAGAGTCGATTGGGCGGACACAACCAACCTCCCTAGGAGCCTAAGACTCTCTAGTGACAAACAAGACAAATAAGAGCAATCCTTCTCTAAACATGCATTTACTATATGGGAAATCAAGTGTTTAGATCCTACCTATAGTCCAGCGCTGTTGTAGCAGTCCAGCTCCTCTGATTCGGATGAGCTCCTCCTTCACTTTGAAACCTGCATCCACTAACAATCAAACGATTAAATAGAACTTGATAATCTCATAGAATAAAACATATTTAACACATAGACCAAGGAGTACATGAAACAACTCATAAATAACAAGTTATTGAGAAGAATGGACTCATTTGCATTAATAGGTAACAAAAGGAACAAATACAACCTGAGCCTTGGTGTTGTGAAAGTCCCTCCCAGGGTCCATCAAGAGTTCTCCTTTACTTTGACAAAGCTCACCCACTTCCAAATAGAACAAGCAAAGATGGAAATCTCTCCTCACAAGCTTCTAAATGGGAGTCCTAATTCCTGCAGCATTTACCCTTAGAAATGTATAGCTTCCAACCTCTCCTCCTTCTGGCCCAATGCCTGTATTTACAGTGCTCAAGAGGAAGTTAATTAGGTCCACCATCAATGGGATAATCCCCTCTTTGGATGGGATAGCTCCCTTATTGATGGGATAAGTTCCTCTTTGATAGGGGTACATGAACCATCTGGAGGCGCTCAATACACGTCGAACAACCTTCTAGAATGCTCTATAAATGACCACAAGTAACTTTTTAAAGATGAAACTTGCGCATTTTGACCTTTACAGGGGGACGCACCTGCCCCTTTACATACAGAGCGTCCAAAGACGCAGTTTTTGTGAACATTGGATGCGTACCCGCAGGTAAGGTTGAGAGAACCTGCGTACCCAGAGATAAATACATTTACAAAGACTTTCTCTCTTTTTGGAGTTTGACATGGAGAGCAGAGGCATAAGACTTGCCTAAGAGGATAGCATGACTGTTGATAGAGCCATACTAACTGTAAATAGTCATGGTGACATTTTTTAGTGTAACAGATTGCCCCCTAAAGTGCGAAGCCTGAAATAGATTAGGGTTTTGTATCATCTAGGAAGGGTGAAGCGCTTTATCATTTCAAGGATTATCTCGTGGAGAGCCTGGTCAGAACCTGCAATTTTCAACACAAAATACATGTATAAGATTATATCATCACTGAGGCAGGCATTCCCATACTCAGATTAAAACTTTAACTAACAGACTAACTACGCTGATACAGGAATGATCTTGTAGTACATCATAATCATAGACTTTTGTAGACACAGTATGGGCGCAACCATCTGTTTATGATTAGTCTACTTAGATAATGAATACAAAACTCCTTGCAGCCTGGATGGTGGAAACTAGATCTAGGGTCTTCACTTCTACTTCCCGAATTGGTACGATTCTATCCATGCGAATAAATGATGTGATGTCAAACATGGTAGAAACCACTTGATTACCAGTCGATGATGTAAACTGTTAACAAGTGTGAGAGAAACCACCAGTAATGTCAATGGTTCTCAAAGTACCCAGTACAATCCATGAGATGTGAATGAATGAGTTGATGTCGAACATTTCACGGAGTCCTTCGATCGAAAGTCAATGATGTAAACTGACGTCAAAGGCGAGAAACCTACCATTGATGCATGCAGACTTCAAGGTACTGACGATTTATAAGTCATCTCTCTATATAATGTGCTGATGTCAATAGAAAGCGACCCGTTGCAGGCAAGCCCACAACACGAAATCATTGTTCAAGTTGAAGAAATGTTGCTGTAAGGACTGACTCAGGGATGGTCAAATGGATGATAAGTATTTTGCAGATGAAAGTTTTGCTTGCAGACCTCTTGAACACATAACGACACGACAGATGGCTTGGTGATGAATAACTCAAAGTTAATCCCTGGAACCCGGCTGAAGACTTTCAAAGTGGTTTGATCAACTTATGAGGTAAAAGATTTCCCAACCCAGGTGAATGAAAAGTGTCGTGTCCAAGAGTGGTAATAAAGTTTCTTCTGAGACAAAAGATAACAAATAGGCTCATTCTTCTCTCTTTTCCCCCACTATTTCTGGCAAGTACCTCTTTATTTTTAACAAGCTTGAGGAGGATAACATATGCTTGATTATAAGCTCATCCTTCGGATGAGTCCAACCTAGTTTTGATTTGAACCCTAGGAAGGAGTGGTCAAAGTAAAGGAGAACTCTTGATGGACCCTGGGAGGGACTTGCACAACACCAAGGCTCAGGTTGTATTTGTTCCTTTTGTTACCTATTAATGCAAATGAGTCCATTCTTCTCAATAACTTGTTATTTATGAGTTGTTTCATGTACTCCTTGGGCTATGTGTTAAATATGTTTTATTCTATGAGATTATCAAGTGCTATTTAATCGTGTGATTGTTAGTGGATGCAGGTTTCAAAGTGAAGGAGGAGCTCATCCGGATTAGAGGAGCTGGACTTCTACAACAGCGCTGGACTACAAGTAGGATCTAAACACTTGATTTCCCATATGGTAAATGCATGTTTAGAGAAGGATTGCTCTTGTTTGTCTTGTTTGTCACTAGAGAGTCTTAGGCTCCTAGGGAGGTTGGTTGTGTCCGCCTAATCGACTCTTTCCGCTTGACAAATTGGCGACTCCACTGGGGAATAGAACAAGCAAAGATGGCAATCTCTCCTCACAAGCTTCTAAATGGGAGTCCTAATTCCTACAGAATTTACCCTTAGAAATGTATAGCTTCCAACCTCTCCTCCTTCTGGCCCAATGCCTGTATTTATAGTGCTCAAGAGGAAGTTAATCAGGTCCACCATTAATGGGATAATCCCCTCTTTGGATGGGATAGCTCCCTTATTGATGGGATAAGTTCCTCTTTGATAGGGGTACATGAACCATCTGGAGGCGCTCAATACACGTCGAACAACCTTCTAGAATGCTCTAGAAATGACCACAAGTAACTTTTTAAAGATGAAACTTGCGCATTTTGACCTTTACAGGGGGACGCACCTGCCCCTTTACATGCAAAGCGTCCAAAGACGCAGTTTTTTTGAACATTGGATGCGTACCCGCAGGTAAGGTTGAGAGAACCTGCGTACCCAGAGATAAATACATTTACAAAGACTTTCTCTCTTTTTGGAGTTTGACATGGAGAGCAGAGGCATAAGACTTGCCTAAGAGGATAGCATGATTGTTGATAGAGCCATACTAACTGTAAATAGTCATGGTGACATTTTTTAGTGTAACAATACCAGATCTCCTAGGTGTCTGACAACAACCACTGGTGATCAATCCCTGAGCTAAAACTTTCTTTTCTCAAGATTAACACCCCAGACACATTCATGACACATTGTGCATACAGTTGAAAGACTCCAACTGCATGCATGGTACATTGTGCATACGATTACAACAAAAGTTTCCCTAGTTTGTGCCAGCAACTATGAGATTTGTGCCACTCTTTTAGGGGTAGGCTACAAGCCTCTCCCCAGAAAAACCTAGAATGAACCAAAACTTAGTCTTAGATGATAACAAGTATTTACAATGAATAATAGGGCTAGAGATTTCCCAAACCATGCTAGAAACATAAGAAACATTTCTTCAAGCACATGGTGAAAATAGAAGCTATAGGTCATGAATGCATATATGATCATAGAATTCTTAACTTCATCAGAGAATCATCAAAAAGGAACAATGCCCTCTCAAGCTAGCTACAACAACACTAATTAGCCCATGAATACATTAACTATTCGATAATTTATCAAACCATGAACAAAATCCATAATAAGAGCACATCATTCAACCATGCCTATAACCAACATATTACCAAAATGAAGTCCATGGTAGATCAACCATAAGATCTACACAATAGCTAGTACATGTGATCATTGATTGCAATAGAAAAATGACTCATATTAACATATGCAAAATCTAACCAAGTCAGAGACTTCCATGTACCACCTGACCATAGATTGGGTTGAACCAAATCTATTTTTCAGCCAATCACCCTCATTCCATATTCCAAGCATGAATGTGGGATCATATGGGTTAAAACAAATAAAACGAACTAGGGATTCCAAAGGCCAAACCACCTCAACCCACAACAACAATTATTTCACCCAACCGGTCCAGAAATCACTAACACTAATCCAAATTGGTCTCTTCCCAAGATGTCCAAGGGTCCATAGATTACTATCTCAACCCACAGCCTCCAGGGAACCCAAGCTCTTACAGGGCTCCAAAGAACTACCATCTCAATCCATAGCCTCCAGGAACCAGAGTTGTTCTAGCACTCCAGAGGTTCTATCCCAACCCACAGCCACTAAGGAATTTGAGAACCAATCCAAAATCCAGACAAAGAAAAAAATACATCATGGCTATCTTAGAAATGGAAAGGAAAAGTTGAAACAATTGTCAATCTAGGAAAATCCCATTCCAATGACAACAAAATAACAAAATAACCCTATGCATATACTATGAATTCAAATATCAACAAGGAAATCACACATGCACCCTGTTACCTACAATGTACTCATGTCATAGCTTATTTTCTAACCTTTTCTTTATGATCCCTTACTTTCCTTTGTTTATCCTTCGCTTGCTTCCTTTCATTTGTCCAAGTGATTTCTCTTTCTTCTTCCCTTACAGCTCTCCTTGAAAATGATCAAAGGTAGAATTGGAAAAAGCTTTTAGAATTTTTTCTCTAATACCTTTTTATCATTGATGTCTAGTCTCTTCCTTTTTGTTTTTATTTTCTTTCATTTTCCTTCATTTTCTCTCGAATTTCCCTTGCATGCATATTTATGACTCTTTAGCTTCCTTTCTCCTATTTTCATTTATTTACTTAAATAAATGTCATTTATTGTCTCTTTAACTTTTCCAATGCCTTTGCCAATTTCCATAGCCATTTTTTACTTGAGGGGTCTTGACCTAGGTTCAAAGTTAGTTGTGCCAACAAAAAAAAACCTAAACTATTGGCCCTTTAGGCAAAACCCACGTATCGCAGGCTGCAGTCTCACCCGAAGTAGTATTGGGTTCTGTCTCCAAAGGTCTGTGTGATGGGTTTCTATTGCTTCTAGGGCTTTATCCTGACCTTCACAGACCCTAACCCTTAAAATGCAGAAATCACAGTAACTTACAAATAATAGAATCTAACCTTTTGTGGAATCTCTTGAACTTGAGCTAGGAAAGTGAGGACATGGGGCTGGTTTCCTGGCTCCATGTTGTTTGAGGATGAGAAGTGATGGATAGTTCGCTCAGAGGCACAACAGGAACAAACAACGTTGACAATTTTTTTTTTTCATTGATGGGTAAGCTTCCTTACAAGTGGAGTAGTCTTGTATCGGGTTAACTACATCAATTCTTTCAGGAAAGCAACGATGTGAATGTTGGAGATGGTTGTTGGGGCATTACTGAGTAGTTGAAGAGGAAGCCACATGGGGGGATGATTGCACATGGAAAGTGGTAGGTGAAAAAAGGGAATTGGTTGGAATTGAAGAGGAAGCCTCATGGGGGGATGACTACACATGGAAAGTGGGAGGTGGTGAAAGGGCATCAGTTGGAATTAATTGGGAACCGAGTGGACATGGAAGGGAAAGCGGAAGAAATTGGGTGGATGCTAGGGGATGGAGATGAACCTGGGAAGGAAGGAGCGTTCGGTTTGGGTTGGTTTGAGAGGGAAGGTTGGATTGATGATTTTTATAGAGAAGACGATGGTGCACATTCATTCTATCCTTGTTAACTACGTAGTGGTGCCGTCAATTTTCCTTTTGTGCACTATTCACTGGGGTGGGTTGCAGCGTTGTTTCAAATAAGAAAAGTTGTCTCAACATCAGAGGTGTAAGTGAAGTAGGAGCAAAGGAAGGTAAAGCATGCCTGATAAGTTTTTTTTTACCTTTTTGTTTAAAGTTTGTGTTTGTGTTTGTTTTTTTGTTTTATTTTTTTTGTTGTGCTTTTTTTGCATTACAAAGTATAGTATCATATATATGGTGTGAGTGTTTCTTTTAGGGAAAGTGTATGCATTATGTAACGTGATGAATGTGAATTGAAGGTGCAGTACGAAGACAGCTGCAAATGATAGTTGTTTTGTTTGGTTGTTAGACATGTTCGAAGTAAAGTAATCCATCATGGGATGTTCAAATGATTATTAGTAATTGTAAATAGAATCACATGATGCATATTTGGCCTAGACTAAAGGAAGTTCATCTGTGCATGTGACCATAATTAGAAGCATTAGGTGTGTAGTGATTTTCATATAAATCATATCTTATTCATATGTGCATTTTAATAATGTGTGTGTGTTGCAAAGAAGCTTATAGATGAACAAGGATAGTGAAAAGAAAGTGACTAAATGGCCATGTATATAGAACAAACATTACAAGTGAGCAAATGGGCATGTATGCATGAGAGAAAAAAAGAAGTGCTTGCCCATTTTTTCATGAGAACCAATAAACTTGAGAGAGGGTGCATATAGTAATGAGAAATCAATACAAAAGGTCGAAGCATTGTTGAAGATGAGTTCTAGAAAAAGTAAAGTTCAATTTGCAAACAAGAGGGTTCAACAAGGTGCAAAAGGGGAAGTGGGGATTAATGAGAGTGAAGGGTGGGAAAGGGGTTGGCAATTGAGAAAGGGAGGGGCATAATAGGGAAATTTTTTACAAGGTGAAGGATGGGCATTAGTGGAGAAGGGGGAGGGGGGGAGAGTATGGGAAGAGAAGTGTTAAAGGGCAAGGGTGTCTAGAGCAAGAGATGGCGAATAGCGAAGGAGAGGGGAGAGAGATATGTTTATAGGTGGCAGGATTTTTTTTCGAGGGGGAGGAGTGGGTTGAAGGTCTTACAGGAGGAGAGCAGATGTGGAGGCATAAGGTAGTTCTTTAGATTGCATGAGGGTTGGGAGGAGGTGTTCAACGTTGTTGAAAGTGTCTGTTTTGACAGCTAGCGTGAAGATGGATTGATGTGATGTGACCCCATTGGATATGGCTCAAAAAATTTCTTGCTCACTTGAAAGGAGGCAAAGGTCCTTTGCAAATATTCCCAAAAGGCCATGGGAAACAATGTTGAAAGGAACCACATTTTTAATTTGGCCAGTGTGGTCGTGCAATTCAAGTCGGAGAACATAGTGATAGTCACATTCGAGGAAGGAGCCTTCACATTTTGAGCAATGCCATGTCTTATCACTTTGCTGAACAAATGTTTTCATGCATTGAAGCCCATCAATAGTAAGGGGGCATGCAAGGAAGTAGAATTCATCCAAGTCAATTGTTGTAATAGTAACACAGAGGGCAAACCATGAAGGCGTCTCGGTGTGGGACATTGCAAGAATGACATAGATTGTTTTTGTTTGCGTTGGCCTACACGTCGTGGTGATGTATATCGTACTGAGTGATGTAAAGGAAGATTTGACGCCTTCTTGAAACCATTTCTTGAGTTGGTGTGTTTCAAAGATATCTAGATCTATAAGAAGGCAAGTTGTCGGGATAGTTTTGGTAGTTCGCCCATTGAACTCGACAAGTCGGCCCCCACTGATAGAAAGGACTGGGACGGTACGTTCCATGTGGAGTTCAGAGAGAGCATGGCCTTCAGTGTGGTAGTGGTCTCCCCACAAGGTGACATCGATGATGTTATCATACTTGCCGCACAGGGAAATAGTTTGTCTAGGAGTTTCAGAACCATCACGCCTGCGAATGATCAAGGCAAGAGAGGTTGAGCTAATGACACCGATAACATCAACAAATGAGTCGAGAGGCACAAGTTTGAGTGAACTTATTGCCACAAAATGGAAGGTATGGGAAGGTATTGTTTGATCTCCATCTAAAAGGTGAGATACATTTTATGTGAAGAAGAGGAGGATTTTGAAAGGGCGATTAAGATGGTTGTACGTAGGGTTTGGGACCTTTATGGAGCCATTTGAAACTATGTAGATTTGGCCAAGTTGGATGAGAGCATGGAGTGAGTCTACCAAGTCATTGAATGTGGAGACATGGATTTTGTCGCCATCCCAATTAGCGAGGTAAAACCTAAAGGATTTCCTAGTGCCGCATACATTTTTGTATGCATGAAGGGGTGCTTTTGTGAGAACTCTACCTTAGATGGACCAAAATTTACGAGTTGGGGTAAGTGCCTTAAAAGGGAGAGTTGTTGTGGGTGAAGCAACAAAACTTGTGAAGTTGGTAGATTCACTTTCAATGGGGGGCGCGGGGGGGTTGATGAAAGGGAAGATTCAATGGATGAGGACGAGGGTGCATGGTGCAATTGTTCAGCAGAGAGAATAAGAGGGGTTGGCTTGTCGATTAAAGGTGCCAAATGGTGGAGTATTTCAAGTTCGAGGATAGAAAGTGACTTGAAAGAAAGAGCATATGTAAGTGTAGATGGGAAGCAAAACACGATAAAAGCAAATAGATTCCAAATCGGACATAAAATGCGAGGAAAGGCGGGGAGGACTAGGCAAGATTCCTGTTGCACAACATACATAGTATGATGTGCATATGTGCATGAGCATTTTTGTAAGAGCATGATAGAGCCTATTTGAAAGTGCGTCATGTGAAGAGGGAAGAAAGACCGCATGGATGTGAACACCATCAGAAAGGAAGGCACAATAGCGAGGGGTTGATGTCCTAGCAGGGGGTATTTCTTTGACAACAACGACTTGGAGGATTGGTTGCATCTCAGTAGAGCCAACAAACAACAATGGAAGTGTATAGGTAGTGATGGTTGGTTCCATGGTGATACGACTTAGTTGTCGAAAAATAGGTGTTGTAAACGAATAACAATTGTAAGTGTACAAAAGTGAAGAAAAATATGTGTAGTAAAAAGAAAGGAAAAGGTTAAGGAGTTTTTCTAAAATGAGATGAAGCAACAGTAGAAATGGAAGGGAAAAGTGTTGAATATAAAAAAAAAACATGAGGGGGAAGGAAGAACAAGCAAGAACAATTGTGCTATAAGGATCGAATAGATAGCTAGACTATTGTCCTTATGAATTGTGAAATTTGCATGTAACAAAGTTAAATGTTTCACGGGTAAGAAAGAAAAATAAGAAGAAAACAAGACCCACCGTGATATTGTTATGATCCGAATGGAAAATGGCATCAACCCATGGTACTCATCCACCCATATTATTCATCGACCCATGGAATTTACCCATGGTATTGTAAATGGCATCCACCCGTGGTATTGTAAAATCCACCCATGGTATTCACCCATGGAATTTACCCATGGTATTGTAAATGACATCTGCCCGTGGTATTGTAAAATCCACCCATGGTATTCATTCACCCATGGAATTGACCCGTGGTATTGTAACAACAATCATATTTCTTTCGATCAAAGAGAAAAGAGCACAATCTAATGCAATTTCCCTAAACTATTCCTATGAGCACACACAAACTTTTTTGATGCAAAATGCATGTATTTCTTTTCGATTTCCTTAATGTGAATATGAACAATAGGAAACTAATGCACATATAATCAATAAACCTTTTTTTCAAGAACGACGACTTTATGACAGTTCTTTTTTTAAGGAAAGAAGACTTTTACGACACTTTCTTTTGAACAAAGATTAATCGACTATAATCTAACTTTGACTATGGATCAATAATGTCAAAGAAAGCATTTAAGAAACAATAATCAACCAAGTCAAAGTAGGGCTAGCAAAGGAGATAAAAACTTTTTTTTGAGACATGACATTCATTGACCAATCAACAAGCAATCAAATAGAAGAAATTTGGCAAAAAACTCAATCCAAAGGTGGGAAACTGACCCTAGGAGGATCGTGCAGCCCTGAATGGGAGACAGTGCACTTCAAAGCACTGTCCCTAAGCCAAGGGTGCTTTGCAGTGCACTGTGTCTCTCACAATGTTATAGACATTTTTGTGCCTTACAGCATGAAGCATGAAATGTCCATAATCTAAGGGATCCAAAGTCCCTAAAACATGTTGTTCCTACCCCTAGAGGAACAAGGTCAGCAAACCACAGCACTGAATAACAGTTCTCCACCTGAAAACACTCAAAAACAAGGCAATTCTGGATCATGTCAACTGCTCCACTGAGCATCTGTGTTGAATGTCAACTGCTCCACTGTGTACCTGCGCTGAATGTCAACTGCAAAGAAGGCTACCTGCGCTGGGTGAGTTTGGACAAGTGGCACAGTCATTCCTCAAGGTGTCAATGCCCAGGAAGCTTCCAAAATGACACTTGGATCAGAGAATTCGACTGGTGATGAGTAAGAGGGTCTAGATCTCCAAGTGGAAGCAAGAACCTCCAAGTGGACTCAAGAACTAAAGAATAACTGAAGTGAGAGAGGACACTAGTCAGCTTCATGCCAAGCTCAAGCTGACTCATCCTTTCTCCAAAAATCCTATATATAGATCTCTCTCATGAGGTCTAAGGGGGCTGGAATCTTGTGAATGTAAGGAAGTGCTGTTGGTTTGAGTATAGAACTATTGGGTGATTTGCTTTGAAGGAGGTGAAGAGGAGATTTCTTTCTGCTGGGAGGTGATGCTGGATTGGGCCTTTTATGGTTGTATCACTTCCTGAACTTTACTTCTTCCATTAATAAAGCATTTGAGGTTCTTCTATATGCATGTGTCTCAATGGTGTATTGTTATACTTGTGCATTTGATTTATTCTAATCCTTGAATCAATTATGAATGTATGTTTCTTGTAGTTTCCCTCTCTTGCCATTTTGCAGGATCTTGGTGTAGCTGGACCAGTGAAAGAGCAAGGAGCTGGGAGAAAGCAGCAAGGAGAGAAGATTGGATCAATCATTAGCGGAAGACATCGGTTAGTGGATCTCTTTCTCCCCTCTCTTACATCTCATAAAGAAGTAATCTCAAATAGCTTTGCTTTGATTGTTGCTGAGGTACTATCACCCTTAGAGTGGGATAGGGTCATTCCGTATTGGATACTTTTTCCAACAACAAATTGGCGACTCCGCTGGGGATCGTATCTTGTTGGTTGTTTGTGTTTTTTCTATTCATTTCATAAACACAGGGAGTACCGAATCGAACTGCATTTGGATCTTTCAAATGCAAAGTAGAGGGCAGCTACTCTAGCTCAGTTTCTGGGAATGTTTATGATTTGAAGAGCTGATCCACAAGGACTCTGAACAGCTCTTAGTGATAGATTTTCATCCTCCTTTTCATCCCTTAGTGTGTACTTGATTGATAGCTTCTGATTTGGCCAAAAACTGTTGATTTTTGAGCAATCTGTGACCCGGAAACTGAGAAAAATGAAAGTTTATCTCTTCATTGCAGGCACTGTGAAGGCAGTCTGCATTTCATCGAGTTGGGGTAAGTGCCTTAAAAGGGAGATTTGTTGTGGGTGAAGCAACAAAACTTGTGAAGTTGGTAGATTCACTTTCAATGGGGGGGGCGGGGGGGTTGATGAAAGGGAAGATTCAATGGATGAGGACGAGGGTGCATGGTGCAATTGTTCAGCAGAGAGAATAAGAGGGGTTGGCTTGTCGATTAAAGGTGCCAAATGGTGGAGTATTTCAAGTTCGAGGATAGAAAGTGACTTGAAAGAAAGAGCATATGTAAGTGTAGATGGGAAGCAAAACACGATAAAAGCAAATAGATTCCAAATCGGACATAAAATGCGAGGAAAGGCGGGGAGGACTAGGCAAGATTCCTGTTGCACAACATACATAGTATGATGTGCATATGTGCATGAGAATATTTGTAAGAGCATGATAGAGCCTATTTGCAAGTGCGTCATGTGAAGAGGGAAGAAAGACCGCATGGATGTGAACACCATCAGAAAGGAAGGCACAATAGCGAGGGGTTGATGTCCTAGCAGGGGGTATTTCTTTGACAACAACGACTTGGAGGATTGGTTGCATCTCAGTAGAGCCAACAAACAACAATGGAAGTGTATAGGTAGTGATGGTTGGTTCCATGGTGATACGACTTAGTTGTCGAAAAATAGGTGTTGTAAACGAATAACAATTGTAAGTGTACAAAAGTGAAGAAAAATATGTGTAGTAAAAAGAAAGGAAAAGGTTAAGGAGTTTTTCTAAAATGAGATGAAGCAACAGTAGAAATGGAAGGGAAAAGTGTTGAATATAAAAAAAAACATGAGGGGGAAGGAAGAACAAGCAAGAACAATTGTGCTATAAGGATCGAATAGATAGCTAGACTATTGTCCTTATGAATTGTGAAATTTGCATGTAACAAAGTTAAATATTTCACGGGTAAGAAAGAAAAATAAGAAGAAAACAAGACCCACCGTGATATTGTTATGATCCGAATGGAAAATGGCATCAACCCATGGTACTCATCCACCCATATTATTCATCGACCCATGGAATTTACCCATGGTATTGTAAATGGCATCCACCCGTGGTATTGTAAAATCCACCCATGGTATTCACCCATGGAGTTTACCCATGGTATTGTAAATGACATCTGCCAGTGGTATTGTAAAATCCACCCATGGTATTCATTCACCCATGGAATTGACCCGTGGTATTGTAACAACAATCATATTTCTTTCGATCAAAGAGAAAAGAGCACAATCTAATGCAATTTCCCTAAACTATTCCTATGAGCACACACAAACTTTTTTGATGCAAAATGCATGTATTTCTTTTCGATTTCCTTAATGTGAATATGAACAATAGGAAACTAATGCACATATAATCAATAAACCTTTTTTTCAAGAACGACGACTTTATGACAGTTCTTTTTTTAAGGAAAGAAGACTTTTACGACACTTTCTTTTGAACAAAGATTAATCGACTATAATCTAACTTTGATTATGGATCAATAATGTCAAAGAAAGCATTTAAGAAACAATAAACAACCAAGTCAAAGTAGGGCTAGCAAAGGAGATAAAAACTTTTTTTTGAGACATGACATTCATTGACCAATCAACAAGCAATCAAATAGAAGAAATTTGGCAAAAAACTCAATCCAAAGGTGGGAAACTGACCCTAGGACGATCGTGCAGCCCTGAATGGGAGACAGTGCACTTCAAAGCACTGCCCCTAAGCCAAGGGTGCTTTGCAGTGCACTGTGTCTCTCACAATGTTATAGACATTTTTGTGCCTTACAGCATGAAGCATGAAATGTCCATAATCTAAGGGATCCAAAGTCCCTAAAACATGTTGTTCCTACCCCTAGAGGAACAAGGTCAGCAAACCACAGCACTGAATAATAGTTCTCCACCTGAAAACACTCAAAAACAAGGCAATTCTGGATCATGTCAACTGCTCCACTGAGCATCTGTGTTGAATGTCAACTGCTCCACTTTGTACCTGCGCTGAATGTCAACTGCAAAGAAGGCTACCTGCGCTGGGCGAGTTTGGACAAGAGGCACAGTCATTCCTCAAGGTGTCAATGCCCAGGAAGCTTCCAAAATGACACTTGGATCAGAGAATTCGACTGGTGATGAGTAAGAGGGTCTAGATCTCCAAGTGGAAGCAAGAACCTCCAAGTGGACTCAAGAACTAAAGAATAACTGAAGTGAGAGAGGACACTAGTCAGCTTCATGCCAAGCTCAAGCTGACTCATCCTTTCTCCAAAAATCCTATATATAGATCTCTCTCATGAGGTCTAAGGGGGCTGGAATCTTGTGAATGTAAGGAAGTGTTGTTGGTTTGAGTATAGAACTATTGGGTGATTTGCTTTGAAGGAGGTGAATAGGAGATTTCTTTCTGATAGGAGGTGATGCTGGATTGGGCCTTTTATGGTTGTATCACTTCCTGAACTTTACTTCTTCCATTAATAAAGCATTTGAGGTTCTTCTATATGCATGTGTCTCAATGGTGTATTGTTATACTTGTGCATTTGATTTATTCTAATCCTTGAATCAATTATGAATGTATGTTTCTTGTAGTTTCCCTCTCTTGCCATTTTGCAGGATCTTGGTGTAGCTGGACCAGTGAAAGAGCAAGGAGCTGGGAGCAAGCAGCAAGGAGAGAAGATTGGATCAATCATTAGCGGAAGACATCGGTTAGTGGATCTCTTTCTCCCCTCTCTTACATCTCATAAAGAAGTAATCTCAAATAGCTTTGCTTTGATTGTTGCTGAGGTACTATCACCCTTAGAGTGGGATAGGGTCATTCCGTATTGGATACTTTTCCCAACAACAAATTGGCGACTCCGCTGGGGATCGTATCTTGTTGGTTGTTTGTGTTTTTTCTATTCATTTCATAAACACAGGGAGTACCGAATCGAACTGCATTTGGATCTTTCAAATGCAAAGTAGAGGGCATCTACTCTAGCTCAGTTTCTGGGCATGTTTATGATTTGAAGAGCTGATCCACAAGGACTCTGAACAGCTCTTAGTGATAGCTTTTCATCCTCCTTTTCATCCCTTAGTGTGTAATTGATTGATAGCTTCTGATTTGGCCAAAAACTGTTGATTTTTGAGCAATCTGTGACCCGGAAACTGAGAAAAATGAAAGTTTATCTCTTCATTGCAGGCACTGTGAAGGCAGTCTGCATTTCATCGAGTTGGGGTAAGTGCCTTAAAAGGGAGAGTTGTTGTGGGTGAAGCAACAAAACTTGTGAAGTTGGTAGATTCACTTTCAATGGGGGGGGCGGGGGGGTTGATGAAAGGGAAGATTCAATGGATGAGGACGAGGGTGCATGGTGCAATTGTTCAGCAGAGAGAATAAGAGGGGTTGGCTTGTCGATTAAAGGTGCCAAATGGTGGAGTATTTCAAGTTCGAGGATAGAAAGTGACTTGAAAGAAAGAGCATATGTAAGTGTAGATGGGAAGCAAAACACGATAAAAGAAAATAGATTCCAAATCGGACATAAAATGCGAGGAAAGGCGGGGAGGACTAGGCAAGATTCCTGTTGCACAACATACATAGTATGATGTGCATATGTGCATGAGCATTTTTGTAAGAGCATGATAGAGCCTATTTGCAAGTGCGTCATGTGAAGAGGGAAGAAAGACCGCATGGATGTGAACACCATCAGAAAGGAAGGCACAATAGCGAGGGGTTGATGTCCTAGCAGGGGGTATTTCTTTGACAACAACGACTTGGAGGATTGGTTGCATCTCAGTAGAGCCAACAAACAACAATGGAAGTGTATAGGTAGTGATGGTTGGTTCCATGGTGATACGACTTAGTTGTCGAAAAATAGGTGTTGTAAACGAATAACAATTGTAAGTGTACAAAAGTGAAGAAAAATATGTGTAGTAAAAAGAAAGGAAAAGGTTAAGGAGTTTTTCTAAAATGAGATGAAGCAACAGTAGAAATGGAAGGGAAAAGTGTTGAATATAAAAAAAAACATGAGGGGGAAGGAAGAACAAGCAAGAACAATTGTGCTATAAGGATCGAATAGATAGCTAGACTATTGTCCTTATGAATTGTGAAATTTGCATGTAACAAAGTTAAATGTTTCACGGGTAAGAAAGAAAAATAAGAAGAAAACAAGACCCACCGTGATATTGTTATGATCCGAATGGAAAATGGCATCAACCCATGGTACTCATCCACCCATATTATTCATCGACCCATGGAATTTACCCATGGTATTGTAAATGGCATCCACCCGTGGTATTGTAAAATCCACCCATGGTATTCACCCATGGAATTTACCCATGGTAGTGTAAATGACATCTGCCCGTGGTATTGTAAAATCCACCCATGGTATTCATTCACCCATGGAATTGACCCGTGGTATTGTAACAACAATCATATTTCTTTCGATCAAAGAGAAAAGAGCACAATCTAATGCAATTTCCCTAAACTATTCCTATGAGCACACACAAACTTTTTTGATGCAAAATGCATGTATTTCTTTTCGATTTCCTTAATGTGAATATGAACAATAGGAAACTAATGCACATATAATCAATAAACATTTTTTTCAAGAACGATGACTTTATGACAGTTCTTTTTTTAAGGAAAGTAGACTTTTACGACACTTTCTTTTGAACAAAGATTAATCGACTATAATCTAACTTTGACTATGGATCAATAATGTCAAAGAAAGCATTTAAGAAACAATAATCAACCAAGTCAAAGTAGGGCTAGCAAAGGAGATAAAAACTTTTTTTTGAGACATGACATTCATTGACCAATCATCAAGCAATCAAATAGAAGAAATTTGGCAAAAAACTCAATCCAAAGGTGGGAAACTGACCCTAGGAGGATCGTGCAGCCCTGAATGGGAAACAGTGCACTTCAAAGCACTGTCCCTAAGCCAAGGGTGCTTTGCAGTGCACTGTGTCTCTCACAATGTTATAGACATTTTTGTGCCTTACAACATGAATCATGAAATGTCCATAATCTAAGGGATCCAAAGTCCCTAAAACATGTTGTTCCTACCCCTAGAGGAACAAGGTCAGCAAACCACAGCACTGAATAATAGTTCTCCACCTGAAAACACTCAAAAACAAGGCAATTCTAGATCATGTCAACTGCTCCACTGAGCATCTGTGTTGAATGTCAACTGCTCCACTGTGTACCTGCGCTGAATGTCAACTGCAAAGAAGGCTACCTGCGCTGGGCGAGTTTGGACAAGTGGCACAGTCATTCCTCAAGGTGTCAATGCCCAGGAAGCTTCCAAAATGACACTTGGATCAGAGAATTCGACTGGTGATGAGTAAGAGGGTCTAGATCTCCAAGTGGAAGCAAGAACCTCCAAGTGGACTCAAGAACTAAAGAATAACTGAAGTGAGAGAGGACACTAGTCAGCTTCATGCCAAGCTCAAGCTGACTCATCCTTTCTCCAAAAATCCTATATATAGATCTCTCTCATGAGGTCTAAGGGGGCTGGAATCTTGTGAATGTAAGGAAGTGCTGTTGGTTTGAGTATAGAACTATTGGGTGATTTGCTTTGAAGGAGGTGAAGAGGAGATTTCTTTCTGCTGGGAGGTGATGCTGGATTGGGCCTTTTATGGTTGTATCACTTCCTGAACTTTACTTCTTCCATTAATAAAGCATTTGAGGTTCTTCTATATGCATGTGTCTCAATGGTGTATTGTTATACTTGTGCATTTGATTTATTCTAATCCTTGAATCAATTATGAATGTATGTTTCTTGTAGTTTCCCTCTCTTGCCATTTTGCAGGATCTTGGTGTAGCTGGACCAGTGAAAGAGCAAGGAGCTGGGAGCAAGCAGCAAGGAGAGAAGATTGGATCAATCATTAGCGGAAGACATCGGTTAGTGGATCTCTTTCTCCCCTCTCTTACATCTCATAAAGAAGTAATCTCAAATAGCTTTGCTTTGATTGTTGCTGAGGTACTATCACCCTTAGAGTGGGATAGGGTCATTCCGTATTGGATACTTTTCCCAACAACAAATTGGCGACTCCGCTGGGGATCGTATCTTGTTGGTTGTTTGTGTTTTTTCTATTCATTTCATAAACACAGGGAGTACCGAATCGAACTGCATTTGGATCTTTCAAATGCAAAGTAGAGGGCATCTACTCTAGCTCAGTTTCTGGGCATGTTTATGATTTGAAGAGCTTATCCACAAGGACTCTGAACAGCTCTTAGTGATAGCTTTTCATCCTCCTTTTCATCCCTTAGTGTGTAATTGATTGATAGCTTCTGATTTGGCCAAAAACTGTTGATTTTTGAGCAATCTGTGACCCGGAAACTGAGAAAAATGAAAGTTTATCTCTTCATTGCAGGCACTGTGAAGGCAGTCTGCATTTCATCGAGTTGGGGTAAGTGCCTTAAAAGGGAGAGTTGTTGTGGGTGAAGCAACAAAACTTGTGAAGTTGGTAGATTCACTTTCAATGGGGGGGGCGGGGGGGTTGATGAAAGGGAAGATTCAATGGATGAGGACGAGGGTGCATGGTGCAATTGTTCAGCAGAGAGAATAAGAGGGGTTGGCTTGTCGATTAAAGGTGCCAAATGGTGGAGTATTTCAAGTTCGAGGATAGAAAGTGACTTGAAAGAAAGAGCATATGTAAGTGTAGATGGGAAGCAAAACACGATAAAAGAAAATAGATTCCAAATCGGACATAAAATGCGAGGAAAGGCGGGGAGGACTAGGCAAGATTCCTGTTGCACAACATACATAGTATGATGTGCATATGTGCATGAGCATTTTTGTAAGAGCATGATAGAGCCTATTTGCAAGTGCGTCATGTGAAGAGGGAAGAAAGACCGCATGGATGTGAACACCATCAGAAAGGAAGGCACAATAGCGAGGGGTTGATGTCCTAGCAGGGGGTATTTCTTTGACAACAACGACTTGGAGGATTGGTTGCATCTCAGTAGAGCCAACAAACAACAATGGAAGTGTATAGGTAGTGATGGTTGGTTCCATGGTGATACGACTTAGTTGTCGAAAAATAGGTGTTGTAAACGAATAACAATTGTAAGTGTACAAAAGTGAAGAAAAATATGTGTAGTAAAAAGAAAGGAAAAGGTTAAGGAGTTTTTCTAAAATGAGATGAAGCAACAGTAGAAATGGAAGGGAAAAGTGTTGAATATAAAAAAAAACATGAGGGGGAAGGAAGAACAAGCAAGAACAATTGTGCTATAAGGATCGAATAGATAGCTAGACTATTGTTCTTATGAATTGTGAAATTTGCATGTAACAAAGTTAAATGTTTCACGGGTAAGAAAGAAAAATAAGAAGAAAACAAGACCCACCGTGATATTGTTATGATCCGAATGGAAAATGGCATCAACCCATGGTACTCATCCACCCATATTATTCATCGACCCATGGAATTTACCCATGGTATTGTAAATGGCATCCACCCGTGGTATTGTAAAATCCACCCATGGTATTCACCCATGGAATTTACCCATGGTATTGTAAATGACATCTGCCCGTGGTATTGTAAAATCCACCCATGGTATTCATTCACCCATGGAATTGACCCGTGGTATTGTAACAACAATCATATTTCTTTCGATCAAAGAGAAAAGAGCACAATCTAATGCAATTTCCCTAAACTATTCCTATGAGCACACACAAACTTTTTTGATGCAAAATGCATGTATTTCTTTTCGATTTCCTTAATGTGAATATGAAAAATAGGAAACTAATGCACATATAATCAATAAAAAAAAATTTCAAGAACGACGACTTTATGACAGTTCTTTTTTTAAGGAAAGAAGACTTTTACGACACTTTCTTTTGAACAAAGATTAATCGACTATAATCTAACTTTGACTATGGATCAATAATGTCAAAGAAAGCATTTAAGAAACAATAATCAACCAAGTCAAAGTAGGGCTAGCAAAGGAGATAAAAACTTTTTTTTGAGACATGACATTCATTGACCAATCAACAAGCAATCAAATAGAAGAAATTTGGCAAAAAACTCAATCCAAAGGTGGGAAACTGACCCTAGGACGATCGTGCAGCCCTGAATGGGAGACAGTGCACTTCAAAGCACTGTCCCTAAGCCAAGGGTGCTTTGCAGTGCACTGTGTCTCTCACAATGTTATAGACATTTTTGTGCCTTACAGCATGAAGCATGAAATGTCCATAATCTAAGGGATCCAAAGTCCCTAAAACATGTTGTTCCTACCCCTAGAGGAACAAGGTCAGCAAACCACAGCACTGAATAATAGTTCTCCACCTGAAAACACTCAAAAAAAGGGCAATTCTGGATCATGTCAACTGCTCCACTGAGCATCTGTGTTGAATGTCAACTGCTCCACTGTGTACCCGCGCTGAATGTCAACTGCAAAGAAGGCTTCCTGCGCTGGGCGAGTTTGGACAAGTGGCACAGTCATTCCTCAAGGTGTCAATGCCCAGGAAGCTTCCAAAATGACACTTGGATCAGAGAATTCGACTGGTGATGAGTAAGAGGGTCTAGATCTCCAAGTGGAAGCAAGAACCTCCAAGTGGACTCAAGAACTAAAGAATAACTGAAGTGAGAGAGGACACTAGTCAGCTTCATGCCAAGCTCAAGCTGACTCATCCTTTCTCCAAAAATCCTATATATAGATCTCTCTCATGAGGTCTAAGGGGGCTGGAATCTTGTGAATGTAAGGAAGTGCTGTTGGTTTGAGTATAGAACTATTGGGTGATTTGCTTTGAAGGAGGTGAAGAGGAGATTTCTTTCTGCTGGGAGGTGATGCTGGATTGGGCCTTTTATGGTTGTATCACTTCCTGAACTTTACTTCTTCCATTAATAAAGCATTTGAGGTTCTTCTATATGCATGTGTCTCAATGGTGTATTGTTATACTTGTGCATTTGATTTATTCTAATCCTTGAATCAATTATGAATGTATGTTTCTTGTAGTTTCCCTCTCTTGCCATTTTGCAGGATCTTGGTGTAGCTGGACCAGTGAAAGAGCAAGGAGCTGGGAGCAAGCAGCAAGGAGAGAAGATTGGATCAATCATTAGTGGAAGACATCGGTTAGTGGATCTCTTTCTCCCCTCTCTTACATCTCATAAAGAAGTAATCTCAAATAGCTTTGCTTTGATTGTTGCTGAGGTACTATCACCCTTAGAGTGGGATAGGGTCATTCCGTATTGGATACTTTTCCCAACAACAAATTGGCGACTCCACTGGGGATCGTATCTTGTTGGTTGTTTGTGTTTTTTCTATTCATTTCATAAACACAGGGAGTACCGAATCGAACTGCATTTGGATCTTTCAAATGCAAAGTAGAGGGCATCTACTCTAGCTCAGTTTCTGGGCATGTTTATGATTTGAAGAGCTGATCCACAAGGACTCTAAACAGCTCTTAGTGATAGCTTTTCATCCTCCTTTTCATCCCTTAGTGTGTAATTGACTGATAGCTTCTGATTTGGCCAAAAACTGTTGATTTTTGAGCAATCTGTGACCCGGAAACTGAGAAAAATGAAAGTTTATCTCTTCATTGTAGGCACTGTGAAGGCAGTCTGCATTTCATCGAGTTGGGGTAAGTGCCTTAAAAGGGAGAGTTGTTGTGGGTGAAGCAACAAAACTTGTGAAGTTGGTAGATTCACTTTCAATGGGGGGGGCGGGGGGGTTGATGAAAGGGAAGATTCAATGGATGAGGACGAGGGTGCATGGTGCAATTGTTCAGCAGAGAGAATAAGAGGGGTTGGCTTGTCGATTAAAGGTGCCAAATGGTGGAGTATTTCAAGTTCGAGGATAGAAAGTGACTTGAAAGAAAGAGCATATGTAAGTGTAGATGGGAAGCAAAACACGATAAAAGAAAATAGATTCCAAATCGGACATAAAATGCGAGGAAAGGCGGGGAGGACTAGGCAAGATTCCTGTTGCACAACATACATAGTATGATGTGCATATGTGCATGAGCATTTTTGTAACAGCATGATAGAGCCTATTTGCAAGTGCGTCATGTGAAGAGGGAAGAAAGACCGCATGGATGTGAACACCATCAGAAAGGAAGGCACAATAGCGAGGGGTTGATGTCCTAGCAGGGGGTATTTCTTTGACAACAACGACTTGGAGGATTGGTTGCATCTCAGTAGAGCCAACAAACAACAATGGAAGTGTATAGGTAGTGATGGTTGGTTCCATGGTGATACGACTTAGTTGTCGAAAAATAGGTGTTGTAAACGAATAACAATTGTAAGTGTACAAAAGTGAAGAAAAATATGTGTAGTAAAAAGAAAGGAAAAGGTTAAGGAGTTTTTCTAAAATGAGATGAAGCAACAGTAGAAATGGAAGGGAAAAGTGTTGAATATAAAAAAAAACATGAGGGGGAAGGAAGAACAAGCAAGAACAATTGTGCTATAAGGATCGAATAGATAGCTAGACTATTGTCCTTATGAATTGTGAAATTTGCATGTAACAAAGTTAAATGTTTCACGGGTAAGAAAGAAAAATAAGAAGAAAACAAGACCCACCGTGATATTGTTATGATCCGAATGGAAAATGGCATCAACCCATGGTACTCATCCACCCATATTATTCATCGACCCATGGAATTTACCCATGGTATTGTAAATGGCATCCACCCGTGGTATTGTAAAATCCACCCATGGTATTCACCCATGGAATTTACCCATGGTATTGTAAATGACATCTGCCCGTGGTATTGTAAAATCCACCCATGGTATTCATTCACCCATGGAATTGACCCGTGGTATTGTAACAACAATCATATTTCTTTCGATCAAAGAGAAAAGAGCACAATCTAATGCAATTTCCCTAAACTATTCCTATGAGCACACACAAACTTTTTTGATGCAAAATGCATGTATTTCTTTTCGATTTCCTTAATGTGAATATGAACAATAGGAAACTAATGCACATATAATCAATAAACCTTTTTTTCAAGAACGACGACTTTATGACAGTTCTTTTTTTAAGGAAAGAAGACTTTTACGACACTTTCTTTTGAACAAAGATTAATCGACTATAATCTAACTTTGACTATGGATCAATAATGTCAAAGAAAGCATTTAAGAAACAATAATCAACCAAGTCAAAGTAGGGCTAGCAAAGGAGATAAAAACTTTTTTTTGAGACATGACATTCATTGACCAATCAACAAGCAATCAAATAGAAGAAATTTGGCAAAAAACTCAATCCAAAGGTGGGAAACTGACCCTAGGAGGATCGTGCAGCCCTGAATGGGAAACAGTGCACTTCAAAGCATTGTCCCTAAGCCAAGGGTGCTTTGCAGTGCACTGTGTCTCTCACAATGTTATAGACATTTTTGTGCCTTACAGCATGAAGCATGAAATGTCCATAATCTAAGGGATCCAAAGTCCCTAAAACATGTTGTTCCTACCCCTAGAGGAACAAGGTCAGCAAACCACAGCACTGAATAACAGTTCTCCACCTGAAAACACTCAAAAACAAGGCAATTCTAGATCATGTCAACTGCTCCACTGAGCATCTGTGTTGAATGTCAACTGCTCCACTGTGTACCTGCGCTGAATGTCAACTGCAAAGAAGGGTACCTGCGCTGGGCGAGTTTGGACAAGTGGCACAGTCATTCCTCAAGGTGTCAATGCCCAGGAAGCTTCCAAAATGACACTTGGATCAGAGAATTCAACTGGTGATGAGTAAGAGGGTCTAGATCTCCAAGTGGAAGCAAGAACCTCCAAGTGGACTCAAGAACTAAAGAATAACTGAAGTGAGAGAGGACACTAGTCAGCTTCATGCCAAGCTCAAGCTGACTCATCCTTTCTCCAAAAATCCTATATATAGATCTCTCTCATGAGGTCTAAGGGGGCTGGAATCTTGTGAATGTAAGGAAGTGCTGTTGGTTTGAGTATAGAACTATTGGGTGATTTGCTTTGAAGGAGGTGAAGAGGAGATTTCTTTCTGCTGGGAGGTGATGCTGGATTGGGCCTTTTATGGTTGTATCACTTCCTAAACTTTACTTCTTCCATTAATAAAGCATTTGAGGTTCTTCTATATGCATGTGTCTCAATGGTGTATTGTTATACTTGTGCATTTGATTTATTCTAATCCTTGAATCAATTATGAATGTATGTTTCTTGTAGTTTCCCTCTCTTGCCATTTTGCAGGATCTTGGTGTAGCTGGACCAGTGAAAGAGCAAGGAGCTGGGAGCAAGCAGCAAGGAGAGAAGATTGGATCAATCATTAGCGGAAGACATCGGTTAGTGGATCTCTTTCTCCCCTCTCTTACATCTCATAAAGAAGTAATCTCAAATAGCTTTGCTTTGATTGTTGTTGAGGTACTATCACCCTTAGAGTGGGATAGGGTCATTCCGTATTGGATACTTTTCCCAAAAACAAATTGGCGACTCCGCTGGGGATCGTATCTTGTTGGTTGTTTGTGTTTTTTCTATTCATTTCATAAACACAGGGAGTACCGAATTGAACTGCATTTGGATCTTTCAAATGCAAAGTAGAGGGCAGCTACTCTAGCTCAGTTTCTGGGCATGTTTATGATTTGAAGAGCTGATCCACAAGGACTCTGAACAGCTCTTAGTGATAGCTTTTCATCCTCTGTTTCATCCCTTAGTGTGTACTTGATTGATAGCTTCTGATTTGGCCAAAAACTGTTGATTTTTGAGCAATCTGTGACCCGGAAACTGAGAAAAATGAAAGTTTATCTCTTCATTGCAGGCACTGTGAAGGCAGTCTGCATTTCATCGCAGGTCCCGAAGGGGCTATGTTATAGACATTTTTGTGCCTCGCAGCATGGAGCATGAAATGTCAATAATTACAGGGATCCTCAGTCCCTAAACATGTTGTTCTTACCCCTAGAAGAACAAGGTCAGCAAACCACAGCACTTCCCATCAGTTCTCCACCTGAAAACACTCAGAAACAGGCTATTTTTGGATCATGTCAGCTGCTCCACTGAGCATCTGCACTGGAATGCAACTGCTCCTGCTTGTACCTGCGCTGAAAGTCAAATCTAATGAAGGCTACCTGCGCTGGGCGAGATTGGCCAAGTGGCACAGTCATTCTGCAAGGTGTCAATTGCCCAAGAAGCTTCCAAACTGACACTTGGTTCAAGAGATTCGCCCTGTGATGAGTAAGAGGTACTTGATCTCCATGTGTAAGCAAGGATCTCCAAGTGGACTCAAGAACTGAAGATTAACTGAAGAGGGAGAGGACACAAGGCAGCTTTATGTCAGTCTCAAGCTGACTCATCCTCTCTTCTTCTATCCTATATATAGAGCTCTTCTATGAGGTCTATAGAGGCAGGAATTTTGTGCAAAGCAAGGAAGTGCTGTTGGTTTACAGTTAGAGCTATTGGGTGATTGCTTTTATAGAGGTGAAGAGGAGATTTCTTTCTGCTGGGGAGGTGCTGCTGGATTGGAGCCATTGATGGTTGTAACCTTCTCAGAACCCTTTTACTTCTATCAATAAAGCTTTGAATGTTCTCCTATATACTTGTATTGCATTGATGTATTGTATTTACTTGTATATCTGATTCACTCTAATCCATGCATCAGTTATGAGTACATGTTTCTTGTAGTTTCCCTCTCTTGTTTGTGCAGGATCTGTGTGTAGCTGGGCCGGCAAAGGGAGCAAGGAGCTGGGAACAAGAGACAAAGAGAGAGGACAGGATCGACAAAAGCAAAAGACACCGGTTGGTCAATCTTTTCTTCCTTCTCTGTACTTTCATAAAGGAAAATAATCAAAGCTTTACTTTCAGTTGTTGCTAAGGACTGTCACCCTTAGAGTAGGGATAGGGTCATCCGAGTCGGATACTTTTCCCCACAACAAACTGGCGACTCCACTGGGGAGCCTAGTATCTTGTTGGTATTTGTAGTATCTTTGCTATTCATTTCCTGAACCAAAGAGTACCAAATCGAAAAGCTTCTGACTATATCAAAAGCGAAGTAGAGGGGCTGCTACTCTTGCTCATTTACTGAGCAGATTCCTGATTTGAAGAGCTGATCTACAAAAGACTCTTGTACTCTTTGTGATAGCTTTTCATCCTCTTGATCATCCCTTAGCCTGTACTTGACCTATAGCTTTTTATTTCAGCAAAAACAGTGCATTTTTGAGCTTTTTATGACCCGGAAATCCTTGTAAACGCAACTCTCGTGTCTCAGTGCAGGCTGTCCACAGGCAGTCTGCATTTCAGCGCAGGTACTCCCTTCGGGAACTGCGCTGAGAGTCAACTTGACAGACCAAAGCCTGCGCTGATCCAGTTAGGCTATGTCTTCCTGAGGTTTCCCACTGTGTCTTAGCCCTGTTTTCACTGATTTTTTGCTGCTGATTGCTTGTCATTGTACTTGCTGTAAACCAACTTTCCTTGACATTATTCCGCCTCAGTTGTGTGATGAAACTGTGAGTGTTCTTTCAGTATTTCTTGCTTCAGTTACAGTTTCCCATTGTGAAAAGCGAACCAGTATAGCTGTGGCCTCTTAGATCCTGAACTGTAAAAGTGTCTTTGTGATCTTAAGAGCTAGTTTTATTACTGTTCATGGTTGTTTGAGTTTGTTTGTTTTTCATTTTATGGTTTGAATCTATACATTTCCAGTGTCTAAACAAGTCGATCTTAAGGTGTCTTTTGATTTTGGACAAGCTTGTTTACTTTTGCTTGAAATTAGATTCAAAGTTATACAACAGTTTTCCTTTCTGTCTTACATCAACATTAAGGATAACGAAAAGAAATACATGCATTGTGCATTTTGCATTTGACTGTGTGCTTGACGATTTAGGAAAATTTGCATTTTAGTGTGTGTTCTATGATCTGTGAGAAAAGTTGGTGTCTTTCTTTTCCCTCAGTAGATTAAGGTTTTCAAAGTTGAAAGATTGAAAAGTTTTGCTTCTCATCTTAGATTGCATTTAGGAAGTTGTATATATACATCTCGTGGTGATCCTTAGAGGCAAACTGCTAAGCAAGATCAACATTAAAATAAACCCAATTTACATAACAACGCTTTGTAACATAACGCAAACATCTAGAGGTCTAGGTAGAGACGTGTTCCGGCGTCGTTAAACATAGTGACTGTCGATCTCTACGAAGGTGGGTGATTCCTCCTGAGAGTCGGTGGCACTAATACGGACTTGTGCTCCCGCGTACCGTCGCGTATATTGGGAGACCCCTATAGGAAATTATCCTTTATCCTTAGGAAGACGTGTCGGCCGCCCTACTGATCGCGATGCAATGAACACAGCATTCACGAAGATCGACCACCCGTACCGTAAAACGTATTCTGTAGTTTCGCGAAAGGTTTGGCACACCCTCTGCCTAGATCTCCAGAGCAGTTTCTTTTGGCCTTTTTCAAACTCTATAACTGAAAACGTCCAACCGAGCATTTGTCACTTCGGGCTCATTAATACATCGAAGGCGACTAGAGTCATCTTTAGCTTTTTCTCGACTCTTAAAACATGAAAAAGCAAGTTTGTGTCTAAAAGCGTCGTTAATAAAATTTATTTTAAGCGGAACATAATCACCTGTTATTCCCACGTTGATCTTTCAGTTGAAAAGTATGGAGCCCACCAACCAAGGAAGCGACCTTGGCGGAAGTCCAAATCCCTTCTCCTCTTGGGGAGATGTTGGTGCGCCTCATATGGCAACATTGTCACTTCCAGGATTGACAATTGGCCTACCTGTATGGCTCTTTTCAACTAATGTAGTCCAGATCGCCACTAATCCTGAGCAGTCGAATCAACAGTCAGAACGATCTAGAACTACCCACCAGCCTTCCACTTCTTACGATACTTCCTCTGATCCTTCATCTTCGCGAGGTAGAGCTGGCAAAAGTCAGCCTCCCAAGGAGAAGAAGGAAAAGAAGAAGAAAGAAAAGAAGCAGAAGGAGCCTATGGTGAAGGCGATTGGGGGCAAGCAGAAGAAAGCTGACAAAAACCCACACACTGCACCGACCGGGCCTAAATCGCCATGTGTCATTTGCAAAGGGACCCACTTCCATCGTGATTGTCCTTGTATTCCCCGGATACTAAGGGACTGGTCCCCAAGGTTGCACAATCCGGTAGCATCAACCTCTGATAGTCATGTTGATTGCAGTCCGTCAACTAGCAAGAGTGAAGGATGAAGAGGGAGACCAAGAACACCATGTGTATTGTGTGAAGGCGAGCATGCCATCCACAAATGTCCATTCTTCGATGAGGCCAAGAGAGTTTTGGAAGATCGTCCGGTTTCACCGTTACGACTTCCTCCTGGATACCAAAAACTCGCACCTAATCCCTTGATAGTTGAAAATCCAGCTGACCCGCCCAAGTGGTCAGCTGAAGTGTCGGTCATTGAGAATGAACCCACTGAATCCAGACCAAACGAAAGTCTAAAGGTCGAAACGGCAGTTGACCTGGTTCTTCCTTCAGAGGTTTCATCGTCCAATGACTCCGTCATTGAAGACCCATCTTCAAATGACACCGTCGCCGAAGAGTCATCTTCATGCGACACCCTCACTGAAGAGAATAAGGATGACACCATCCAGGTTCTTTTCATTAGCACCGACTCTGATGAGCGTCAGGGCAATGCGCCCATTCCTTTATCGCAGGAAGGAACATCATCAGGGTCATACCCGGCCGTGTATTCGGTCCCACCACCAAGCAACCTGGTTGTATCCTTTGATTGGAATCAACTAGGCAGACCCCGGTTACCAGCCAATATACCATTCAGAATCATTGTCCAGATCTATAGAATGATTATGGCTGGTACTATCATTGATGAAGGGGCGTCTGTGAGTATCCTTTCCTCTATTGCTTGGAAAGCACTGGGTTCCCCAACGCTTTTACCTGAGTTAAGAAATCTCTCAGGTTTTGATAAAGGAACCAGTCGACCATTAGGAATCCTCCCCAATGTACCTGTTACATTGAAAGGGAAGACCGTTAATATGAACGTGTTGGTCGTCCAAGGACCCTTGGATTATAACCTACTCCTTGGACGCGACTATATTTATTGCATGGGAGCGATAGTCTCCTCACTTTTTAGAGTAATGTGTTTTCCACACGAAGGAAGGATGGTCAAGCTCGTAGACCAACTTTCATTTCCGGGATCTCGCATCGCAAATAGTCAAATACCAATCCTAAATGGTCTGTTCACTCAAGATACGCCTCCGCCCCTAGTCCTCCTTCCCGATGAGTGCGAGTGATTCGGAAAGAAAGACTAGGACCCAGGGGGCATGCACCCTGGTCTGCTTCGGGCAGAAGAAACCCTGGGTATAAGGAAGAATTTCCGCAGAAGAATATGACTAGTCCGTACCCCGTCCGAAAGAAGGAAGAGGGGTTGTTCTGGAATAATACTCTTTTGTCAAAGTTATGTGAGCGAGATAATAAGCTTCTCGCTCCCCTTGTCTACATAATCGGGATACCGAGGATGAGGACCATTTGCTGTAGCAAGTAGTAACCATCTTTGAAGACAAGCCTCACCCATTAAAACATATGTTTTGAAGGATAAGTAGGGGCAGCCTCCAAAGAAAGAGATTCTATTGTTACAACAGGTGGCCACCATCTTTAGTAACCTAATGTTAGACATCGCCGAAGAAAGAGATTGATTTGCGGCAGCAAATAGAACCCTCTTCGGATAATAAGAAAGAAGCAAGCCTCCCTCAATAATACCAATGTTTTGTCTTTGAGTAGTGTTCTTCTCTTGTCACAAATAGTTGTTCGTTAAAAGTTGGGCCGACGGGAAGACAAGTACCGCGTAAGACCCCTTAAAATAACGAGAAGACTAGTATCGTTAACATTAGATTGGCAAGATGACAAGTAGCTGTGAACACCCAAAGAAAAGCAGAGGTAGGGGAGAGGAGGGGCAGCCTCGAAATTCTATCCTATGTCTGGGGGCATGCAAACTTTTGGAATGTAAGCAAGGGACGACTATTTATTTTTTAAATTTTTAGGTCCTCCCTTTAAACCTGTAGGTCTAACCCTTTAAACTCGTAGGATTAGTCGATTCCGACCTTACATGAAGAAAGCCTGTGGGGCAAAGGTAAAAACTTGCCAAAATTGGAGCATAGCTTCGTGAGATAAAGCTCCTTAAAAAATAGTAATCTCACAGGAGGCGTTCTTATTATGACTGGTATATCGAGCAGTTTTAGCACACAGTTTATGCTCGTTAAAAAATAAACGCAAGATCCGAGCAGTTTTAGCACATAGTTCATGCTCGTTAAAAAATAAACATAAGTTATGAGCAGGCTTTCCTTTAGAGTTCAAGCTCATTCAGAAAAAATGAACCGGTAAATAACCTTTTGAGATCGTAAATTCATCAGCCATAAAAGCCTTGGTCGTGTTTGTGCACCGTCACCTCCACTATTCATTTGGCCGATCATTCACTTCCATTTGTGTGTTTACCCATTTTGAGGAACATCTGCGAAGAGTGATTTCACCTAGCCATCCTTGTGACACTGCCGTGATTGGAAAATTCCAACCTGTACCTGGAATCTGCTGCTATCCCTGTTTATCACTCGTTCCTCAAAAGACAAGTCTTCTTTGAGCTCTTTTCACTGACTCGTAAAAATATGAAAAGTTTGCCGAGTTTTGGCCTTCCAGCTCGTTAAACGACTGGAAGAGCTATCCCTCCTCTAGATTTTAATCTTTTTGGACCTGAGGGATTATTGCACAAAAAGATCGAGCGCTTGTCTTGTTCGGCTCGTTAAAGCAATCGAAAATTCATCCCTTCTGTATTGTTTTATACTTTTTCGGACTTAAGGGATTAGATGACGAAAAAAGAATCATGGAGTTAACTTTCTGTACCTTTTCAGACTCTCTAAAAATGAAAAGGACCGAGTTATCCTTGTCGTTAGACTCGTTAAATTCATCAAATAGCGACAAACTTGTCTTTAGACGAGAACGAGTTTCCCTATCGCTAGGCTCGTTAAATCATAGCGATGGGCTTGCCCGAAGGGCAGGTTATAGAACAAGCATATGTTATCCTCCTCAAGCTTGACAAAAATAAAGAGGTACTGGTCAGAAATGACTGGGGAAAAATTGGGAGAACATCAAAGTTTAATGGTAGCAAGTCGCTCTTGAACATGACACTTTTCCTCCGTACCACATCGGGTTGGGTTGTTTCATTCACCGGTCTCATCACCATGGTCCTCGCCAAACCATCCACATTTGGGGTAATGCTACCGATCCATCGCATCAGTGTCGTTGTATGTTCAAGAGAGGTCATTCTGAAAGTGTCAACCGTGTCCCATCCACTGCCATACATTATCCTTCATCCATTCATGATCGCCACCCTGAATCATATGTCACAGTTTGTTTTCACCTCCACTAAAATCATTAGCTCTGTTCCGTGTCATTGATGTGGGATTCATTAAGGCCCTCCTTTGACGGATCGCTTCTTGTCGACTTCAGCTCATTATCCAAGAAGTTGATCTAGGAACAACCCCATCAGTACTTTGAAGCTTGCATGCCTCAATGGCAAGTTTCTCACTTCCGGCGACAGGTATACATCAATGACCTTCGACCAGAAGATTTTGCGTGGCGTTCGACGCCAGGTCCTTTATTCACGCCACGTGAATTGTACTGCAGTACCTTGAGGGTCATTATCATTATCGGTGATTCCTCTCGCGCTTGTTAACGGTTTTCATTATTGGCCGGTAATCAAGCGATGTCTTTCCATGTTCGACTTCAGCGCAATTCTCACATGGATCGACTTGTACTTAGAGTGAAGATCGAACGAGTTTGAAGACCCCGGATCTAGTTTCATCCATCCGGGCTGCGATATATATTCAGGAAATATAAAAGCATTTGTCATGTACATCATTGCAGCAGATGATCATCCTATTCAAAGGATGATAATTTCAGCAAAAAATTATCAGTCTACCATTAGACGATCGTTTGTTATATGTACCAAAATGTATTTATAAAGCTGAGCATGGGAATGCCCGCCTCAGCTAGATCATGAAAACAGAATGAAAAATAATGTATTGTATTGTATTGTATTACAGGGCACCTCCTCAGCACTGGAATGAACTTCGGACCCTCTAGATAAAGCATTTCACCCGATAAACGGCCTCATACTTTAGGGGGCAACTGTTATAGACATTTTTGTGCCTCGCAGCATGGAGCATGAAATGTCAATAATTACAGGGATCCTTAGTCCCTAAACATGTGGTTCTTACCCCTAGAAGAACAAGGTCAGCAAACCACAGCACTTCCCATCAGTTCTCCACCTGAAAACACTCAGAAACAGGCTATTTTTGGATCATGTCAGCTGCTCCACTGAGCATCTGCGCTGGAATGCAACTGCTCCTCCTTGTACCTGCGCTGAAAGTCAAATCTAATGAAGGCTACCTGCACTGGGCGAGATTGGCCAAGTGGCACAGTCATTCTGCAAGGTGTCAATTGCCCAGGAAGCTTCCAAACTGACACTTGGTTCAAGAGATTCGCCCTGTGATGAGTAAGAGGTACTTGATCTCCATGTGTAAGCAAGGATCTCCAAGTGGACTCAAGAACTGAAGATTAACTGAAGAGGGAGAGGACACAAGGCAGCTTTATGTCAGTCTCAAGCTGACTCATCCTCTCTTCTTCTATCCTATATATAGAGCTCTTCTATGAGGTCTATAGAGGCGGGAATTTTGTGCAAAGCAAGGAAGTGCTGTTGGTTTACAGTTAGAGCTATTGGGTGATTGCTTTTATAGAGGTGAAGAGGCGATTTCTTGCTGCTGGGGAGGTGCTACTGGATTGGAGCCATTGATGGTTGTAACCTTCTCAGAACCCTTTTACTTCTATCAATAAAGCTTTGAATGTTCTCCTATATACTTGTATTGCATTGATGTATTGTATTTACTTGTATATCTGATTCACTCTAATCCATGCATCAGTTATGAGTACATGTTTCTTGTAGTTTCCCTCTCTTGTTTGTGTAGGATCTGTGTGTAGTTGGGCCAGCAAAGGGAGCAAGGAGCTGGGAACAAGAGACAAAGAGAGAGGACAGGATCGACAAAAGCGAAAGACACCGGTTGGTCAATCTTTTCTTCCTTCTCTGTACTTTCATAAAGGAAAATAATCAAAGCTTTACTTTCAGTTGTTGCTAAGGACTGTCACCCTTAGAGTAGGGATAGGGTCATCCGAGTCGGATACTTTTCCCCACAACAGGCTACCTGCGTTGAATGTCAAACTGACAGTGTACTACCTACGCTGAACCAGTTTTGCCTTGTGCAACTGGGGTTCCCTGCTTTCTGTTGCCCTGTTTTCATCCCTGTTTTTGCAGCCTGTTATCAGTCAATGTGCCTATCTGAAACCAACTTTCCTTGCCACTATTCCGCCTCGGTTGTATAAAGAAACTGTATTTGTTCTTTGTGTATTTCTTACATCATTTTCAGTTTCCCATAAGGAAAGTGAACTAGTCTTGTTGTGGCCTCTTAGATCTAGACCTGTGATAAGTGTCGTTCTGATCTTAAGAGTTAGTTTGTTTGTTGTTCATAGCTGATTGAGCTTTTTCTTTCGTCATATGGTTTGAATTTATATATTTCTAGTGTCAAAACAAGTAAATCTTAAGGTGTCTTTTGATTTTGGACAAGCGTGTCTGCTTTCACTTGAAATTGAATTCAAAGTTATACAACAACTTTCTTTTTGTATTACACCAACATTAAGAAAGAGAAAAGAAATACCTGCAATGTGCATGTGCATTTTGACAGCTTGCATGTTGATTTAGGAAAAAGTGCATTAGTGTGTGCTCTATGATCTGTGTGAAAAGATGATGTCTTTCTTTTCCCTCAGTAGTTAAGATTTTCAAAGTTGAAAGATTGAAAAGCTTGCTTATCATCTTAGACTGCATTTAGGAGTTGTACCATACATCTCGTGGTGATCCATAAAGGCAAACTGCTAAACAAGATCAACCTTAAAATAAATTGAATTTACATAACAACGCTTTGAAACATAACGCAAACACATAGAGGTCTAAGCTAGAGACGTGTTCCGGCGTCGTTAAACGTGATATCTTAGCGTTGAGTGGTTGGGTGATTCCTCCACGGTGAAGCGATAAGTATCAATACGGACTTATGCTCCCGTGTACCGTCGCGTATATATTGGGAGACCCCTATAGGAACAAAGCCTTTATCCATAGGAAGCCGTGTCGGCCGCCCTACTGATCGTAATGCAGTGAACACAGCATTCACGAAGATCGACCACTCGTACCGTAAAACGTATTATGTGGTTTTGCGAAAAGTTTGGCACACCCTCTGCCTAGAACTCCAGAGTAGTTTCTTTTGGCCTTTTTCAAACTCTATAAATGAAAAAGTCCATCCGAGCATTTGTCACTTCGGGCTCGTTAAAACATCGAAGGAGACTAGAGTCATCTTTAGCTTTTTCTCGACTCTTAAAAAGTGAAAAAGCAAGTTGTGTCTAAAGCGTCGTTATAAAATTTATTTTAAACGGAACATAATCACCTCCTATTCCTGCGTTGATCTGTAGGTTGAGAACATGGAACGCCCCAACCAAGGAATTCCACATGATGGAAATCCGAGTCCTCTCTCCTCTTGGGGAGAAGTTGGTGCGCCCCACATGGCCACATTGTCGCTTCCAGGACTGACAATTAGCCTGCCAATTTGGCTATTCTCAACCAATGTAGTTCAGAACACCATGGTTCCTGAACAGTCGAGTCAACAGTTAGATCAGTCTAGAGCTGCCCACCAGCCTTCTGCTTCCTATAACTCTTCCTCCGATCCTTCATCTTCGCAAGGTAGAGCCGGCAAAAGCCAAGCTCCCATGGAGAAGAAGGAGAAGAAGAAGAGAGAGAAGAAGAAGAAGGAGCCTAAGGCGACTGGGGGCAAGCAAAAGACATCTGACAAAAATCCACACACAACACAGACCGGGCCTAAATCGCCATGTTTCATATGTAGAGGAGACCATTTCCATAGAGATTGTCCCTGTATTCCCCGGATACTAAGGGACTGGTCCCCTCGTTTGCACAATTCGGGAGCATCAACCTCTGATAGCCATGTTGAATGCTTACCATCAACCAGCGAAAGTGAAGGTTCAAGAAAAAGAGGGGGAGCAAGATCCCCCTGCAGACTGTGTGAAGGCGATCACGCCATCCACCGTTGTCCCTTCTTAGACGAAGCGAAGAGAGTTTTGGAAGATCGTCTGGTTTCACCGTTGAGACTTCCTCCTGGATACAAAAAAGTTGTGCCAAATCCTTCGCTGGTTGAGAATACAGCTGGCCCGCTCAAGTGGTCAGCTGAAGCGTCAGTCGTTGAAAATGAACCTACTGAATCCAGACCGGACGAAAGTCCAAAGGTCGAAACGACAGTTGACCCGGTTCTCCCTTCAGAAGTTTCATCTTCAAATGACACCGTCACTGAAGATTCATCTTCAAATGACACCCTCACTGAAGAGAATAAGGATGACACCATCCAGATTCTTTTCATCAACACAAACTCTGACGAGCGTCAGGGAAATGCGCCCATTCCTTTATCACAGGAAGGAACATCGTCAGGGTCGTATCCGGCCGTGTATTCGGTCCCACCACCAAGCAACCTGGTTGTGTCCTTTGATTGGAACCAACTAGGCAAACCCCGGTTGCCAGCCAGTATACCATTCAGAATCATAGTCCAAATATACAGAATGGTAATGGCTGGCACTATCATTGATGAAGGGGTATCTGTGAGTATCCTTTCCTCTATTGCTTGGAAAGCACTGGGTTCCCCGACGCTTTTGCCTGAGATAAGAAATCTCTCAGGCTTTGATAAAGGAACTAGTCGACCATTAGGGATCCTCCCCAATGTGCCTGTTACATTGAAAGGGAAGACCGTTCAAATGAACGTGATGGTCGTTCAAGGACCCTTGGATTATAACCTACTCCTTGGACGAGACTATATATATTGCATGGGAGAAATAGTCTCCTCACTCTTTAGAGTAATGTGTTTTCCACATGAAGGAAGGGTGGTCAAGCTCGTAGACCAACTTTCATTTCCGGGATCACGCATCACAAATAGTCACATACCAACCTTGAATGGTCTATTCAATTAAGAAATGTCTCCACCCCCAGTCCTCCTTCCCGATGAGTGCGAGTGATTCGGAAAGATGGGACTGGAACCCAGGGGGCATGCATCCTGGTCTGCTTCGGGCAGAGAAAACCTTGGGTATAAGATAGAATTTCCGCGGAGAATATGACTAGTCCGTACCCCGTCCGTGGTTGGAAGAGGGGTTGTTCTAGAATAGGATTCTTTTGTCAAAGTTACGTGTTTGACAACAGTCATTCACCCTTGTCTATTTCGGTAGGCATTGCCGAGGAAATGTTTTGTTTGAAAGATTAACAAGACAATCTTTGGGTAACCTGAAAGAGGTAAGCCTCACCCTTTAAAACAAATGTTTTGACGGATAAGTAGGGGCAGCCTTGAAATTGTACTTTATACCTGGGGGCATGCAAACCTTTTGGAGTGCAAGCTAAGAGCAGTTATTTATCTGTTTTTGGGATTAGCCGTTTCCGAACTTGCATAAAGAAAGGATATGGAGTAAAGCTTAGTGAAGATGAAACTCCTTAAAAAATAGAGATCTCACAGGAGACATTTCTTATCTTATGACTGGTATTATCGAGCAGTTTTAGCATAAAGTTCATGCTCGTTAAAAAATAAACGCAAGATCCGAGCAGTTTTAACGCGGTCTTCATGATCGTTAATAAATAAATAAAAGCAGTGAGCAATGTTTCCTCCAGAGTTTAAGCTCATTTTTATCTAAAAAAAGAACCTATCCCGGTAAATAACCACTGTGATCGTAAATTTATCAGCCATAAAAGCCTTGGTCGTGTTTGCACCTGCCACCTCCATTCCATTTGGCCGATCGTTCACCTCCATATGATTGTTTACCCATTTTGAGGAACAGCTGCGAAGAGTGATTTCACCTAGCCATCCTTGTGACACTGTTGTGATTGGAAAATTCCAACCTGTACCTGGAATCAGTTGCTATCCCTGTTTATCACTCGTTCCTCAAAAGACGAGTCTTCTTTGAGCTCTTTTCTCTTGACTCGTAAAATATGAAAAGTTTGCCGAGTTTTGGCCTTCCAACTCGTTAAAAGGATCGGAAGAGCTATCCCTCCTCTAGATTTTAATCTTTTTGGACCTGAGGGATTATTGCACAAAAAGGTCGAGCGCTTGTTTTATTCGGCTCGTTAAAATTATCGAAAACTCATCCCTTCTGTATTGTTTTATACTTTTTCGGACTTAAGGGATTAGATGACGAAAAATGAATTTTAGAGTTAACTTTATGTACCTTTTCAAACTCTCTAAAAATGAAAAGGACCGAGTTTTCCTTGTCGTTAGACTCGTTAAAATGATTAAATAGTGACAAACTTGTCTTTAGACGAGAACGAGTTTCCCTATCGCTAGGCTTGTTAAAACATAGCGATGGGCTTGCCCGAAGGGCAGGTTATAGAACAAGCATATGTTATCCTCCTCAAGCTTGACAAAAATAAAGAGGTACTGGTCAGAAATGACTGGGGAAAAATTGGGAGAACCTCAAAGTTTTAATGGTAGCAAGTCGCTCTTGAACATGACACTTTTCCTCTGTATCACATCGGGTTGGGTTGTTTCATTCACCGGTCTCATCACCATGGTCTCGCCAAACCATCCACATTTGGGGTAATGCTACCGATCCATCGCATCAGTGTCGTTATATGTTCAAGAGATGTTGTTCAGAAAGAGTCAACCGTGTCCCATCCACTACCATACATTGTCCTTCATCCATCCATGATCGCCACCCTGAATCATATTTCACAGATTGTTTTCACCTCCATTAAAATCATTAGCTCCGTTCCGTGTCATTGATGTGGGATTCATTAAGGCCCTCCTTTGACGGATCGCTTGTTGTCGACTTCAGCTCATTATCCAAGAAGTTGATCTAGGAACACCCCCCTCAGTACTTTGAAGCTTGCATGCCTCAATGGCAAGTTTCTCACTTCCGGCGACAGGTATACATCAATGACCTTAGACCAGAAGATTTTGCGTGGTGTTCGACGCCAAGTCCTATATTCACACCACGTGAATTGTACTGCAGTACCTTGAGGGTCATTATCATTATCGGTGATTCCTCTCGCGCTTGTTAACGGTTTACATCATTGACCGGTAACGAAGCGATGTCTTTCCATGTTCGACTTCAGCACAATTCTCACATGGATCGACTTGTACTTAGAGTGAAGATCGAACGAGATTGAAGACCCCGGATCTAGTTTCATTCATCCGGGCTGCGACATATATTCAGGAAATATAAAAACATTTGACATGTACATCATTGCAGCAGATGATCATCCTACTCAAAGGATGATAATTTCAGCAGAGAATTATCTGTCTACCATCAGATGATCGTCTGTTCTATGTACTAAAATGAATTTATAAAGCTGAGTATGGGAATGCCCGCCTCAGCCAGATCATGAAAGCAGAATGAAAAATAATGTATTGTATTGTATTTTATTACAGGTCACCTCTCAGCGAATGAATGAACTTCGGATCCTCCTGATAAAGCATTTCACCCGATAAATGACCTCATACTTTAGGGGGCAACTGTTATAGAAATTTTTGTGCCTTACAGCATGAAGCGTGAAATGTCCATAATCTAAGGGATCCAAAGTCCCTAAAACATGTTGTTCCTACCCCTAGAGGAACAATGTCAGCAAACCACAGCACTAAATAACAGTTCTCCACCTGAAAACACTCAAAAACAAGGCAATTCTGGATCATGTCAACTGCTCCACTGAGCATCTGCGCTGAATGTCAACTGCTCCACTGTGTACCTGCGCTGAATGTCAACTGCAAAGAAGGCTACCTGCGCTGGGCAAGTTTGGACAAGTGGCACAGTCATTCCTCAAGGTGTCAATGCCCAGGAAGCTTCCAAAATGACACTTGGATCAGAGAATTCGACTGGTGATGAGTAAGAGGGTCTAGATCTCCAAGTGGAAGCAAGAACCTCCAAGTGGACTCAAGAACTGAAGAATAACTGAAGTGAGAGAGGACACTAGTCAGCTTCATGCCAAGCTCAAGCTGACTCATCCTTTCTCCAAAAATCCTATATATAGATCTCTCTCATGAGGTCTAAGGGGGCTGGAATCTTTTGAATATAAGGAAGTGATGTTGGTTTGAGTATAGAACTATTGGGTGATTTGCTTTGAAGGAGGTGAAGAGGAGATTTCTTTCTGCTGGGAGGTGATGCTAGATTGGGCCTTTTATGGTTGTATCACCTCCTGAACTTTACTTCTTCCATTAATAAAACATTTGAGGTTCTTCTATATGCATGTGTCTCAATGGTGTATTGTTATACTTGTGCATTTGATTTATTCTAATCCTTGAATCAATTATGAATGTATGTTTCTTGTAGTTTCCCTCTCTTGCCATTTTGCAGGATCTTGGTGTAGCTGGACCAGTGAAAGAGCAAGGAGCTGGGAGCAAGCAACAAGGAGAGAAGATTGGATCAATCATTAGCGGAAGACATCGGTTAGTGGATCTCTTTCTCCCCTCTCTTACATCTCATAAAGAAGTAATCTCAAATAGCTTTGCTTTGATTGTTGTTGAGGTTCTATCACCCTTAGAGTGGGATAGGGTCATTCCGTATTGGATACTTTTCCCAACAACACACAAGCCTACGCCGGTGACAGTAAGCCATTTCAAGAGGCAAATTGGCACAGTTTTTTACCAAAATTCAATGCAATAGAGCTGAAATACAATCAATGAAAACAAGTAGGGTCTGCAAGAGTGTCCTAGGAGGTGGATAAGCTACTAGGAAGGATGATCTTCCCTAGTAGAGTTGCCAATTTGTTTTGGATAATTTGGTATCTACGGATAAATACTAATTCCCTAGATAAGTAGCCATATTTAGAACAACAGTTTAAAGCACTTTAGCCTTTTCCTATAAGCAATAGATAAGACAAAGATGATGAGAAGACCTACTTGTAGTTTCTCTTTCCTCTTGTCTCCTTTGTATCGGTCTTGTCGCTCCTTCCCATACTTAACATGCTTGAGAAGTACCTGTAAACATCAACAGAAGACAAAGAACCAATCAAAGCAAAAGATCTATTGATTACAAGTAAATGGAATCAGATACATTCACACATATAAGCATCATATAACAAGATAAGCATATGGAAAAAGGTTCAAATACTTTATTGAATAGAAGGTAGAATTACAACCATGAAGTCTGATTCGAATTCACTCCTCTAGCTTTGATCCCATCCACATCACATCAAAAGCATGACACTCCGACAGCATAACAATACTTGTCTCAAAGTCAATTCTCATAACAACATTATCTCCTTACAATTCATCAAAGACCAGCCCCTGATCACTTAGATGAGTACTCAATTTATAGGAAAATGGAGGATGTTATGTCATAAATGAGGGTATTGAATGGCCTTCCATACTTAGAACTAGTCCATGGAGGAAGGGATGAGAGGATAAGATGCATCTTGACTCATTCCTCATCCATTTTCGAGCTCATACTAGTTGATAAGTGAGGGAAACTTCTAGAAGACTCCAAGAGATAAGAATATTCCCCAAACCCTATGTGAATTTCACTCAATCTCGCCCAGTGCAGGTCAAAGAGGGCCTAAGTGCTCTGCAGAGCACCCTGACATGGACTTAACTGCTCTGTAGCGCACCCTTACATGGGCCTACCTGCGGTGGTCCCTTTAGAGATCATTTCAGGATGTCTTCAAGTCATAAAACTGTCTAGGAAGGAGGAATTCAAAAGGTTGACTTGTTTAGGGCATGTAGCAATTGAAATTAGGGCTTTATGAGCCCTAAAACATTGATCTAGATGATGGGAGTGATATGCCCAAATGGATCTGTAACAATCACTCTATGTTTGTAAAGGGTCTAGTCTTTTGTAAATCAAGTTGTCATGGTGATAGGCTTATGGAGTCATTTTGTAGCCACATGTATGGGCTAATGATGATGTAATAGTCATGATGTATTATGTATTTCAATCATTGGTCCATAGGAGTTTATCATAGGAGCCATGTATTTATTGATATATCTATGTAAAATGCTCATGGAGCCATGTACGCATGTCGTACTATCATTGGGTTATTTATTCATGAGTCATGTGGTCATGTTATGGTCATATATTGGTCATGTATGAGGTCTTTGTATTGCTGCTACAACCATGTATATATATTGTAATATGTCATCAGTCATGGTCATGTGGACTCTTGGTCCACATTGTGCTTCTTTCCATGGGCAAGGAAGCAATGTTGCAGTGGGAATAGTTCATTTTAGTATGGAGATGATGTTAGAGATAGCATGTGTTCAGGGGGATCATCTATTTTCTCTTATTTATTTCATCCATTCATTATTATACATCATTGTCCACTTAGAGATGTTCATGGTGTGCCTCATACTATGCTATGAAAGTTGGAGATTTTGACCTCATGTTTTGAATAGAGAGGTTGATTGATGTTGTTTATTTGTGGTTGTTATGGAGAGTTTTGGTTGATGCTCATGTGCACATTGTTGCATGTTGTTTCTCATTATGATGCTTACGATTGGTGATTGTATGGTTGCCTTATGTTGGCATATTGTTACTTACTGCTAGAGGTTGTTGGTTGGTAGGTTTCTCTGGATGATGGTTGGTGATGTGTTGCTTGTTGCTGATGTGGAGAGTATGGTCATTGGTTGATATCCACTACTTTTTAGAAATGTAGAGGTTTATTGCTCCAATATTTGTGCTTCAGTTCTTATTGCCTTACCAAATGGAGTTGACCCTTTTCCATTGATGTCAAAGTGGGAGTGATAGAGGAGATTGGTCCGAAGTTTGTGTATGGTTGCCATTAATGCTAAAGGGGGAGATTGTTGGCATTACGGTCCGCATGGATCCAGTTTGCTGATGTTGGCATTGGTTCATGGTTACAACTAGCTCATTTTGGCATTGATGTCAACCCTTGTAGAATAGTTTATGTTTGGATGCCTTCATTGTAGCATGGTTGCAACTAGTTGAGTTGCATTGAGATGAATGTGTTGGCATTGATGTCAACTTTGTGATGTATTGATGGACAAATGATAGAATTGCTATGATTGATGATGAGTTGGCACACTCGCTGAGTTGACAACTAGGTCTTCATGCTTATGCTCATGGCAATGAATTTTTGTAGTGTGGTGGCCTTATGTTGATGATGGAGACGTGCTACAATGTATTGCAAGTCTATTAGAGGTGTTGCAGCTTGTGAAAATGTTTGTTGGAGAGTGGAGGACTTGTTGGCACTCTTTCCAGCCTTGTTTGTTGGCCTTTTAAGTCAACCTGGTAATGACACTTGGGAGACTTGTTTATCTACTTGTAGAGGTGTTAATGAGCTTAGCAGAGGTTTAGAGGTGAGTTCAAATGTTGAAGAAGAGGATCCAAATGGTGGTAGAGGTTCTGAGATGAGGGCTTGTGGTTTTTCCTTATGCTCTGCCCCAGTTGCTCCCATGGAGGCTTATCCATGTCAATGAAAGGTTCTAGTCACTGGGAAACATGCACGTGCAAGCGACTAAAGGCTACAATCGAGTTTAGGTAGTATTATGCATGCGACTAAGAATTTTCATGAAAAATCCTTCGCATTCCTCACGCAAATCAGATGAAAATTGGCATGGAAATTCCTAGAGACTTCTAGAATAAGTTTCAATTGTTGGGAATGGTTTGAAAAGGTCCTCCAATGATGTGAACACCTTTAACGCATAAGTAGTGATGTCAGTGTATTGATTTAGTCCAACTTGTGCACCCTTGATCCCATGTCTAAGATGAATTTTGATCAACGCTTTTTATATACATCACTTTAGAGTTAAGTATTGTTTGGTTGAGTATGAGAGTGAGTTAGAGAAGGATGCATTGTGTGGGTATGCTTCAGAGTCATAGTGAGCTTGATTGCTTTAGTGTATGAGCTCTAATGGAAGCAATATGAGCAGATCTATTTCTTGAAGCATAATATTGATTCAGATCTCCATATTTTAGATCTGTGATGCATAGAATTGTAGCAGAGTTTGGTATTGATGGAGCTCCATATTAGCGACTCTCAAATATATTTTTGAAGGAGTTGCTGACGCATTTGGTACATAGCCATAGTGTCTTATGTTGTTGATTGTATTATGCAACATTCATATTTTGGTGTGAGGGTTTGTTATGAGTTTTGTTTTAGCTGCTGGTGATATTATTTAGTTTTTGTTGGATGGATTGTGGCCACTATTTTGCTAGAGTGGAGAGCATATATTTGTGGTGTTTTTTATTATGATTTGCAGAGAGTCTTGTTGCTAAGAGCATACTTGTAGAGCTGAAATATTGTTGAGAAAAGTGTCTTGGATCCAATTGGAGAATTTATGAAATGAGGTCCACATAGTGTTGAGGAGAAGTAACCTCATGAAAGAGGAGCAATGATTTTGAAGCTTCGACGAAAGGAACAGTTTCTCCATCCAACCAGAGTTGGAAAGTCCAAGCTAAGTTGGGCGAAGATCGTTGATTGTGGTGGCCTTTAGCAGATGGTAGTCTGTAGATCCGTGTGAGAATAGATTCTTCTAAGATGATCAGTGGAATCGAGTCTCTTGACTTATTGGTGTTAGCCTATTGTGTATGAGGTCGAGTCTCCATGCCGATGGCAGTCAACAAATCTATGTAAAAGACAATTTTTCTTAATAAAATATTTAGAGCAACGCAATAGCAGTAAGGTTTGTTTTTTTCCTGGTGAAGGGTTTTCCACTAGATATCTTGTGTTTCTTGTGTGGATGTGTTTTGATGTGATTTTTATTGTTGCACTCAGGGTTACTTTGTTTTAGTTGCTTATATGATTTTATTTTCATGAGCTAATCTATTGTGTTGTTGGTGAATATATGTGTAATTCAGTTAAAGTTTAAATTGGTAAAATTATTAAAAAGATCAAACTACTGATTCACCTCACTCCCCTCCTCACCCCTTAGTAGTGCTCAAAGGTTTGCAATAGTGTATTGTGTAAATTACAAGTTATCCTTTCTCCAAATTAAAACGAATATTGAAGGCCCTTCCAACTGGTTGCCACATAAATTTAGCAATTGCAAGCCACTCAAAATTCCTATGCTTGCCCATATTTGTAAAATTATTGTTGGACAAATCAAATATAGTGTTTTAATTTGACATATATGATAGAGTATATTCACTTCCTTTGATGAAGGTGGAGAAAAGAGCAGTGAATCCACTCTCCCGTTCAATGAGATGTTGATGACCTTCAGTATGAGTATGAAGAAAGCACACAAACATGGTGATGAGCAGAACAATAGATTTATGATCCATTTCTCTCTCTCCAACTTCTTTCGAAGCCAAAGGCTGTGAGTGTTGTTATTCACTGTGTATTTATAATCACAGCAGCTGTTGTGATTTGAAAGGCCTGTGGGTGAAAACTGTAATGCAATGAGAAAATTCAGAGAAAAGAGAAAATGGCGGTGTATTGACTTGTTTAGTGAAGTCAAGCTTGTGAAGAAAGTGGTGGAAAATGTTCAAAAATTTAATTGGAATTTTGTGTCATTCACATAAATGCAATTCTACAGGCTCAGAGAGAAGCAAGATAGAGGGAGAAAGTGAAAAAATTGTTGCACCTGGAAATATGGGCCTTTTGATCTTGACTCGCGAATGGAGACCGAAAAATGTTCCAGATATTGATAGAAATTTAACCGTGTAGAGACGCAAAGAAAAACATAGAGAAATGGATGTATTGATTGATTTGATTTTGGAAGAAAAGAAGGTGGGAAACTGGAAAATGGGCATTCGACTCTGAAACAGGAAAATGGGCCGTTCGACTTTGACACGGGAAATTTTGTGTAGTTGATAGAAATTTAATAGAGTTTTCCATTAAAGAAATTTAATGGCGTAGATCTGGAAAAAGAATAGAAGAGGGTAAGAAAAATAAATTTATTGACCGACCTGAGGGCAAACAGAGCATGGAACCACAAATTGTAGGCCTTCAATCCGACAAAACGCAAAAAGCCAACAAAAATGAAATGATTTGAGTTGGAAAATTGTAAAGCAAAGAGAAAATTCAGGGAAAGGGAAAGGGAAATTGACTTGATTCGAGGGTAAACAGAGTATGGAACCTCAACGCAAAGTGAGGGAAAAGACAAAATGTAAAAATATAAATTGACGGATGGGAAAGCCAACAAAAATGAAATGATTTGAGTTGGAAAATTGTAATGACTTCACTCAGTGGGGCAACCGAGTGAGGAAAGTGGCAATAAAGTTAGTGGGAACTTCCTGTAATTCATATAAAATTTTAATTCTAAAACAAAGGAGAAAAAGGTAAGAAATATAAATTTATTGACTTGACTTGAGGGTAAACAGAGTATGGAACTGCAAATTGAGGGAAGAGACAAAATGCAAAAAGATAAATTGATGGATGGAAAAGCCAACAAAAATGAAATGATTCGAGTTGGAAAATTGTAAAGACTTGACTCAGTGGGGCAACGGAGTGTAGGCGCGGAAAAAGGAGACCGAAAAATCTTCCAGATATCTTTCAAAGCCAAAGGCACGCAAGGAAAAACAGAGATAGAAATTTAACCGTGTAGACACGCAAGGAAAAATGGGCCTATTGATCTTGACTCGGAAAAAGGAGAATGGAGACCGAAAAATCTTCCAGATATTCATAGAAATTTAACAGTGTAGACACGAATGGAAAAACAGAGAGAAATGGATGTATTGATTGATTTGATTTTGGAAAAAAAGAAGGTGCGAAACTGGAAAATGGGCCATTCGACCGTGGATGTATTGATTGATTTGATTTTGGGAAAAAAGAAAGTGCGAAACTGGAAAATGGGCCATTCGACTTTGACACGGGATATCAATGGAAATTTATTAAAGAAATTTAATGGTGTAGATGCGGAACAAAGAATAAAAAAGGGTAAGGGAGGGTAAACAGAGTATGGAACCGCAAATTGAGGGAAAAGACAAAACGCACAAAGATAAATTGACCGATGGGAAAGCCAACAAAATTGAAAAATGGTAAAGCAAAGAGAAAATTCAGGGAAAGGGAAAATGACGGTGTATTGACTTAATTCTGTGGGGGCAACAGAGTGAAGAAGGGGCGGAAGATCTTTCTGGAAACTTTCTGTAATTCATATAAAAATCCAATTCTACATATTTGGTAAAAAAAAAAGGGGGAAATTGGGCGTCTCGACTTGACCGGAAAAGAAGAGTTAACGTTGATTACGGAACTTCACTTAAATTTACCGGAAAAGAAGAGTTAACGTTGATTACGGAACTTCACTTAAATTTAATCCTACGTATACGGGGAAAACAAAGAAATAGAAAGTTAGTCCATAGAAATTCAATCGTTTGAGTTTTGTTTAGTTGATATAAATTAATTCAGACGGTAAAACCAGTGAAAACTTGACCGTACGAGAGAAAAAGTGGGGAAATTCTATTTTGATATAAAGTATTTTACATTTTTTTTTTATATTTTTTTAATATTAACTTAAATCTATTTTAATTCTGAATTTACGAAGAATTAAGAGGGATTAAATTTCTTTTCATTTTAAGAATATTTATAATAGTAGATTTCTTCCCTCTCCGTGTGTGTGTTGTAGATCTAAAGTTAAGATGGATCTAAGCTTGTTATTTTATAACTAGTATAACCATATTAAAAATATTAATGTGGTTGATATAGGGAAGGCTCCATAAATATAACAAAAAAACTATTGCAACATAAAGAATGTCTTACCACTGCACACATTTACCTTATTAACTATGTATTTACGGGTCAACTTTAACTTGAGAAAAAAAAAATTGCACATCTTATTATAAAGTGGACCATTTCGCTGAATAATGGAGACTTAATGAGTTCAGAAGGCGCTGCTCTATAAAGGTTTCTCAATTATATTGATGGCGCGGGGGTCTCGGATCCTTGTCGGAGTGCTTCAACTCCTTCATAGATTACCTTCTCCCACACACCTCTGATATGTCGCATCTAACTGACTGTGCAACCACATGCTGGGCCTCTAGGGGGAGGGGAATTGGCCCCCTCCTTCAAAGCCATACTAACTGGCTCCAATTGCCCTTCCCACGATCCATCCTCTTCAGGCCCGCGAAAAGGAAACACATCGGAGACACCAACTCTCAGAGCGCAATGGCAAGCCCAAATTCAAGGTCAATGCTCGCCCAAAGTCGTTAAAAACCTTGGGGTGGTAATACCCAGCCATCGACTGGAGCAGTTTTGACAATTTATGTAGGACCATGCGGTCATTTGCAAATTCATGGGCATTTGGCCCTAGGAATCAGGCATTCTACGATGGATTCAACTAAAATGGCAGCTGAGAGCACCATTTGACCTACGACTCTAAGCGAAGGGGTTCTTCACTATGATTTTCGAAGATCTAGAAGATCACAAATGCATCCTGAATAATGGGTTGTACTTTATGAATAGTGCAGGCCTCTTCATGAGACACTGGGAACCATGTTATAATTCGAAGAAGGAACAATTCCTTGTAGCCCCTATCTGGGTTCGACTATACTCCCTCCCAGAAGACTTATGGGAAATGGATATTCTGGAATCAATTAGTAACTCCATCAAGGGCTTTGTGCAGGTCTCCGAGATTACCAGATGCCGCAGATTCTCCTCTTATGCCAGGATTTGCGTTTATATGAATATATCCCAACCGCTCCTTGAGCCAGTGGAGATTGAGTACTAGGATGAGGTTTGGTCGCAGTCGTTAGATTATGAACATGTCCCCTTTAAATTCAGGCTCTGCCATGAGTATGGACATTTGTTCTGTGACTATCCTCAACAGACCAACGTCACCCCAACGAACCCTTCTTCGGATGGGTTTCAGGAAGTATCAAGGTGGCGCCCTCCATCCAGCAAAGCAGTCACTTCCCAAGCCCCTCTTGGCCCTCCTCCAACGCTGCTCAAAACCTCCCCAATGACTTCTAGCCGCCCTGCCACTAACCTCTTTTCCCTCCTCATGAAGGTAAGTGAAACCGAGCAACAAATTGGGCCTAAGGCAGCACTGGCAACTCAAACAGTTATGCAAGTGGATACCAACATAGAAAACCCTAAAAAAAACAGGCCAACAAACGCAAGGTTCTGGAAGCATAGCCGCCGGGAAAATAAATTCAACAAGTCCTCGCACAGGTGAGGTAAGCATTGGAACATGATTTCAAATTGGAGCAGCTTAACTCAGATGAAAGGGTAATGGTGGCCTATCTGCAGAGTTAGGCTAAGGATGGCTAAGAGGAAATACCTTAGGATCAACTGGAACAATTTCATAACATATACAGAGAATGGGAGCAATGACAAGCCCCACCTAAGCCACCCGCCCAGATGGCATTGACCATACGGGAAGGTGATCCACCCGGGAAAAGGTCGGAAACTAGTTTGAGCACTAGGAAAAAATACTGGAGACCCACCAGCGAAGTGATCCGCGAGGCAGGGGTGATCCTAGTTGACTCAAGACAGGCTACTCTATTGACATAGTACTACCAATACTCCATCTCATCCCTCCCTCAATGAAGTTAGTATTGTGGGACATAAGGGGACTCAACTCCAAGGGAAGGTTGAGGTATCTAAAGGATAGGATCTAGAAGAGAAGCTAGATATTGTAGTACTCCAGGAAACTAAAGTAACAATCAAAAAGCTCAAAGACATCACTAGCAGAAGTTGGCCAATAGCAGAGTGCATGGCGTTGGATGCAAGGGGTTGTGCGCGAGTGATGGGAATCCTTTGCGATCCCAGATCCGTCTTCTTCCAAACCTAGATCGCGTCTCCAAACTCCCTCTCTAGTCAGTTCACATGCATCGAATCCATAGAGAAAGTATGGCTCACGAGAATGTATGGCCCTACAATACCAGGAGCCAAGAATGGGTTCTTAAGGTATCTCATATATTTAAAAAGAATAATATAAAGCTCAATCTGGATCATGGAAGAGGAATTCAATATGATCAAGGAATTAAGTGAGAGAAAGGGAGGCATCAGAAGACCATACCCAATATCTATGGCCTTCCAAGTGACCATCCAAGCCTTAGAAGTTGAAGATATTGAGTTTGGGAATGGCTCCTTCACATGGACTAATAGATGACGCAAGAAACACCAAATAGCATCTCGGTTGGAGTGCTTTCTCGTTTATGAGAACATTCTCCAGTGGGATATTTTCTTATAAGCCATGATCCTTCCTTGCCTTGGCTCGGATCATTGGCTGATAAGCCTTGAAATTGACATAAGGATAGCTCCTCGAAATCGCCCATTTCGTTTTAAATCCTTCTGGCCGGAGAAGTTGGACTTCATCACCAAACTAGAAGCATGGTGGAACTAAATAAGCATAAAAGGGCGCAACTCTATGGAAACCTTCCAACTTAAGCTGAAGGAGTTTAAAAGGAAAACCAAAGAATGGAACAAGTTAGATTTTGGGGTTACTCACTAGGATAAGCGCAGACTTGAAGATGTAATGAAGGTAATACAACAAAAAATTACCTTGGAAGGGAGAACATAGGAATTAATAGAACATGAGGGGGGAGTCCTAACCGAATTAGAAAAATTTCGGAAACAAGAAGAAATCATGTGGAGGAAAAAATCAAGAATCGAATGGCTCAAAGAGGGGGAGCACCACACAAAATTCTTTCATAGGACCATGTTAAAACGAAGGTAAGTCAACCCGATGTTTGCTCTGAATGGATCCGATGGAAACCGCCTGGTGCAACATGAGGAGATCACAAAAGAACTGATCAGGCATTTGCAATCCCTATTTCGGGAATTAGAAGTGGATAGAAGTGAATCTATCTCAAAAATTTGTCAATGTATTCCTAAAATAGTTTCGGAGGACCGGAATAATGCGCTCATGAGGAAGGTCACGTATGAAGAAGTAGAAGAGGTGGTTAGAACACTCCCTGTGAACAAAGCTCCAAGTCCAGATGGTTTCATCACGGATTTTTACAAAGCAGGGTGGCAATTCTTGGGTAAGGAAATCCATACCCTAGCGGAAGATTTGTGCTATTCTAAACGAATGTGGTCATGACTGAACACTACTTTCCTTACACTCATTCCAAAGAAGGGCACAACTACAGACTCGGGTGGCTTCCATCCCATCGCCCTTTACAATGTGGTTTACAAGATTATCTCCAGTGTTATTGTTTGGTGGCTAAAGCCCCTTCTGAAAGAAATAATCAAACTTGAGTAGTCTGGTTTCATGGAAGGATGACATATCCTAGATGACATCCTGGTGGATCATGAACCGATTCATTCTATTTCCTCCTCCAAAACCTCAGGTATGTTAATAAACATGGATCTTTCTAAAGCATATGATCGTTTGAATTGGGATTATCTCCTATCGATTTTGGAAGCATTTGGGTTTTCCCCAAACTGGATAAGTTGGATCCAATCCCTGATTGTTACCCCCTTCTACTCCATTCTAGTGAATGGGGCACCCTCTTGTCCTGTCCATGGCTTGCACAGATTAAGACAGGGGGACCCAATTTCCCCCTTCCTCTTCATTATTGTTGTTGAAATATTGAGTATACTCATAAAGGATGTGGTGGCCTACTCTCCCAAGATGTCCCTCCAATCACCCATCAACAGTTCGTGGATGACAACATGCTATTTGGCAAGCCAACCCTGAAGGAAGCCCAACAATTTGGCTCTATCCTGGATGTGTTCCAACAGGTTTCGGGCACTCAGATTAATGGTGAGAAGTTAGATATCATTTTTTCAATATCCATCCATGGGTGCAAAGGCATATTGCTCTGAACCTCAGATTCCAAATAGGTTCTCTCCCTGGCACCTACCTTAGGGTTCCACTAGTTCAAAACTCCCTTAAGGTCTCACACTAGAAAGACTTGCTCGGTCGAGTTGATAAAAAACTATCAAGATGGTCCTTCAAAACATTGAATACCTCGAGACATCCTGTTCTCCTAAAGGTTGTGCTTCAAGCCCTTTTGATTTATCATCTATCAACCCTCCTGGCCCCCTAAAGTATATACAAATATTTAATTGCAAAGTTTCGAAAATTCCTCTGGTCGGGGCTGCAGGTCGGGTGCAAGTGGGCTCTGGTCACATAGGAAAAACTATGTAAATCTAAAATTGATGGCGGTTTGGGGCTCAAGGATCCTAGAATGTTATCGCAGGCCCTCAGGGCCAAGGCCTGGTAGAGGTGGCTACAGGGTGGTCATGAGACATGGCCGAGGATTTGGTCAGGAACATATGGATCTGAGAGCAAGCAAAACCCTCTATTGGATAATCTTATCCTACCAAAAGGATTCTCCATCTGGAATCGAGCAAAAGAGAATAAACTTGTGCTCATTGAGGAACAAGGTTTATGGGAGATCAGAAATGGAGCAACGACCAAATTTTGGGAAGAATCCTAGATGCAACACCCTAAATTAAGTCAAGAGGAGAACTTAAGAGAGATTCAAGTCTACACCATACAATTAGGAGCAGAAAAGGTCAATGACATCAGGCACCTTGCCAGTCCAAATCCGAAATGGATGGAATCGAAGTCTGCAGATTAGTGGCCAGAGAGAGAACCTCCCATGGATTGGGAGGCCCTCTCCCTAATCCTTCGACAACGACCCATTCTCAACAATGGGGAGTCCGATAAAATTTGATGGGGTCATCAGCCTAAAGGTATGTTTTCATTAAAAGAATCCTATTCAATTCTATCTGTTTCGAGTGACCAGGCTCCTCTCCCCTTGTGGAGAAGGATCTGGTATTCTAATTTGTGGCCAAAGGTAGCATTATTTCTATGGCTCATAGGGCACAACAAACTCCTTACATGGGACAAGATCAGGAAGAAAGGATTATGTGGCCCATCTAGATTCCCTCTCTGCGCAACTGAAGAGGAAACAACAAATCATCTTCTAAACTCCTGCCCAAAGGCCCAAGCTCTATGGGATCAGGTTGCATCTCTATTTGGGGTATGTGACAGGTCATTGAATAGCTTGAATGAATCTCTGGAGGCATGACGTTGAGCGCTCTTCAAAAATCCCATCGTCAATAGGGTGTGGTGTCTCTATCAAGGCTTCGTCCTCTAGAATATCTGGAAAGCAAGGAACCATGCAGTATTCCACTTGGAAAGTCTACCAACTGATCAGATATGGTCAACAATCATGTGAAACATCAAAGAAACCATCTCTATAGGACGGTGGAAAGAAGAGGACTGGAAAGAGGAAGGTAGTGAACAAAGAATCCTGATAGCGTTAGAATTATCCCAAGGGGTGATTTCTACAGGATCGACGAACATTCAACATATGCAGGAGCATTCACCAAACTCCTTCCTTCTTTCCCCAAAAGGATTCCACAAACATAATTTTGATGGCGCTTCCAAAGGGAATCCGGGTCTAGTATGAATTGGAGGAGTCATTCGAGAAGATAAGGGGCATGTCATAAAGTTCTATGCAACCTCATGTGGCAGCACCACTAACAACGTGGTTGAATTCTTGGCATTGGAGAAAGGACTTCAAACAGTTGCTGAGCAAGGAGTGTTAACTCTACAGGTCACAAGTGATTAAAAAATTTCCATATCAGTGTTGCAGAAACTAATTCATGGATCCCCGCGAGAGAAGGTGATCAAGAGCTAGTGCTTGGAATACAACGGGGAGAATATTAGGTATAGAATCTCCTCCTTTGATTATATAATCACCAAACATGTAGATCGAGAGGGAAACAAAGCTCCAAATAAGCTCACCAATCGGGGTAGTGGTCACTAGGGTCAGGATTTTATTAGTGGATGGCCCGCTTTGCCCCAGGAGGGTATTGTGGAAGAGTTTAGCTAAATTGTGGCCTCAGGGGAGGCCTCCCCGATGGGGGTGTTGAATGACGTGATTCCAATCCCTGAAGGATCACGTGGGGATTGATGATGGTCATGTGGATGCAGGTATGAAGGCCTTCTCTCAGGCCTTCTCCAAGTACCTTGAGATCAGGGGCACTGAACCTTGAGTGTGTGAAACATTCGCTCGAAGGGTACATTGTAGGTGGTGGTGTTAGGGGAGCGTTCATGGTCAGGGACGAGGCCCATTATAACTTAGACATGACCTGGCTCAATTTCGAAATCCTGCATGGTGAATGGTGTTAATATGGTTCCTGGTGTGTGAGGTTGGAGAGGGAAATTGCTAAGTCACGAGTGCGGCTGGTGTGGGAAAGGTGGCAGATTTACCATCAAGGGTCCTTCTGACTTGCGTGAGGGTATATCTTGGGGAAGTATTGGCTAAGCATGCACATACATTTAGTGGGTTGGAGCAGCTGATGGGATAATTATTTTATCCTGGAGCAACAGTGGTTTAGCAGAGGGTCGGGAATTCTTCTGCTGAGAAATTAGGGTAGGGAGGTGTGTATTAGGGCGTGGAGAGACTTTGTTCTTGCTGACCTCACTGGTTCTTCAGCTAGGGTAATTTCTTCCTAGTGGCATAGTGTTTCGTGGGTGGAAGACTAGGTGGTGGGCAACATTTTCCCCTCACACGTCGTTGGTTCTATGTTGATGGTGGTGAGACGAAGTTCCCAGTAGCTCGGCTCAGATAGTAGGTAGACGGTCCTAGTGGTGGAAGGAGGGAAGCCCTCCATTTCTCTTTTAGTCAGTGTTTTCTGGTGGATTAGAATGAGGCCAACACCTCGCATTTCGTGCAGGTCGTCCTGTCCGAAGCCTAATTTGGCAGACCCTATGGGTGGAAGGAACCTATACTATATGGTGCCGACATCCATTGGAAAACATGCAGGATGCAGTGGTTCTAGGGGTGGACATCCTTTCTCGTTGGCTTCAACAGACCGTGGGGGAGGAAGATCTAGCGGCAATCACAAGGATGGTTCATAGGTTCGAAGGTTCGAGGAGGGAGAAGCAAGAGAGCATCAATTGATGGCTGAGGTGGACACACCGTGAAAGGCCGACACCGAGGAGGGTTTTCTCGTCACGGAGGAGGATGGAGTCAAGGGGTGGCACATCGTGGAGGAAGGGGGCATAAACAAACATGCTACATGGATTGTTTCTAGGACCTCATCTAGACAATTATGGATAGATTGGCTACTGCAGAGCATGTGAGGTAGGAGGAACATGTATAGATTATCGCGACACTGAACAAGATGCACTATTTTTAGTGGCTTACCTGGGAATGTATGGTGGTGGCCTGGTGCAACCATAATCTACTCTCCGAGAAAGTTAAAAAGTTGGAGGCGTGGATGGCCCATTTCGAAGAGCATGTGCAATGTGCCTTCCGCCCTCCTTCACCTCCTAGAAAAACCCCGGACAACCCAACCTCCATCACTTCTGATGATTGATATGATATCAGGTGTTTTATGTATCTCGCTAATAAAATTTGCTTATATATTAATTTCCCCATCTGATTATAATATGAACTTATTAGAATTGGAATAATCTCAAATCCCTAGAAAATTGGTGGGCGAGCCAGTGGCAAGAAACTAATTTAACTTGAGCAAGAAAAGGAATTATACATCTTATTGTAAAATAAATTTTTCTTCTATATTAATTTCCCCGTCTAATTAGAATATGAACTTATTAGAATTGGAATAATCTCAAATCCCTAGGAAATTGGTGGGCAAGGACTAATCATATGCTGAGCATATTCCCTTGAGAATCAATTTAGGTCGTCAATTAAAAAAATAAAAATAAAAAGTCAACAGATACTCATCCACCTTAAGTTGAAATAGGAAGCGTTCGACAAACATTTACACCACGACAATATCTCCCCATACCTTTTTGGTTTTAGAGTTTGGTTTTGAAATGAGTTATGGTTTTTGGGAAAGTGGTATTGATAAAGCCATGGTATTGTAACAAAGCCTATTAAGTTAATAATATCCATGATAAAATGGTGGTGAATATCTATGGTTAAGAACTGATCCGAACTTAAACAGGAACACAACAAATTATAGACATAACCATAAATACAGAGCATGGAAAATTTTAGGGGCTAATATTCGCAGGTGGGCTAATTTTCCAGGATTTTTCCGAAAAAAAGATTCGCCAATTTCCATTTTTTATAAAAATGATTCACCCAAATTTTAAAATATAAAATTATCTTACCTTAAAAATCGCCAACATTATGTAGAGAATATATATAAAATCATTATAAATTTGAATTCTTTTACAAATACATCAATAAAATTTTTATAATTTTCATATTAGGGACCACTGAGATTCACCAATACTTTTAAACTTCAAGATAATTTTCCATCCTTAAAATTTTCCCTGATACAGAGATGCAACAGAAATAACACTTCATTTCATTAATATCAAATACTGAAATATGCTTACAAACACAATGGAAATAAGACTAGCTCATGCGATGGTAGCTTGACTATGAGAAGAGATGTGGCGGCTACTTGCCTCTTAACTATGTTACAATGAGGCTCAAGGGCCTATTTATTATTGAAAAACATGAGAAAACCCTAAAAAGAAAAACCCTAACCCCAAGAGATGTAACTCCAAGAGTTTGTGGGCCCCGTTGGGGTTAGTTGGGCAACCAACTTCCCGGGGGTCATAACTTGGTCATATTATCTCCGTTTAGTGCATATGATACCCTGTTGGAAATTTCTCTCTGATTACTACAGGATTTTCCACGAGCCCTTGCCTATGGCAATGGGCCTGCAGCGGACCCGAAAAAACGTTCTTTAGGGGGTCAAAACTGCTAAAAATAGTAAATACTGAAATAAAAAAGGAAACAAATGAAACCGACTGGTGGTCTAAGTGGAATAGGTGGGTGGCCACAAATATCCATCTAGATCATTCCCCCCCCCCAGGAAGAAATGGTCCCCATTTCATGCAGAGCCTCCATGAGGTGCGGAAATTTCTGTTGAACCTGGTCCCTAGTTAGCCACTTGCCTTGGTGAAGGAGTTGGCCAACTTTGACACCCTGATATAGTTGGATCTTTTGCTGGCAATGTTCTTGACCTGTGTGTCCATAATCCAATCAGTTGTGGCATGTTCCATGAAGTCTAGGTTTAACTCTGTTGGTGTGAGATGTTTTGCAATGTATGATGTGTCCAATAATGGTGGGAAGTATGGCCGAAGACAGTCCACATTGAACACTGGGTGTAGGCCAAGGAAAGGGGGAATGCTGAGCTCAAAATCATTATCTCCCACAACCTCGGTAATGGTGTAAGGAACATATCAGAATGGTTTGAGCTTCCAATGGGCTCCAGTAAGGCATTCTTTCTAAAAATGTAACCAAAATCTGTCGCCCACCTGAAACTTGTGTGGCACTCAATGTTGATCATGTTGTTGCTTGTACTTGGCATTTGACTTCTCCAGTATGCCGTGAACCTAATCACGGATATGTTGGATGCATTCAATAAATCTGGTCTCTTTGTCAGCCATGGACAATACATGTGTGGATTATGTCTATGTAGTCACGTGAGGCATGACAACATCAATCAGACACAATGGTTGAAATCCTAGACCCACTTGAAAGGGACTACGATGAGTCGATCTATGGAGAGATCTATTATAACTATGTTGAACATATGGAATAATCTCACCCTAGGTTCGAGGATGCTTGGAGTTGTACATGCAGAGTATGTGCACTATCATCTTATTGACGACCTCCATCTGGCCATCAGTTTGGGGATGGAAGGCAGTCGCCTTCATGAGCTTGGTTTCCAATAGTGTCTAGGGGCTTGACCAAAATGTGCTTAGGAACCTACTATCCGATCTGATATAATGGTCTACAGTATCCCAAAATGTACCCATACTCGTTCAAAGAAGAGTTTGGTAGTGTCCTCTGTGGTGATACTCTTCTTGTAGGCCACCAATATAGCCATCTTAGAAAATCTGTCCATGACCACAAATACACAATCATTACCATGCTTGGTAGAAGGGATGCCATACATATAGTCCATGGAGATGGATTCCCATGGCTAGCTGGGAGTAGGCAATGGAGTGTACATGTGTTGCTTCTTGATGGTTGGCTTGAAAATGGCGCAGATAGTGCAGGATCTGATATATTTCCCATCATCCAATTGGAGTTTCAGCCAATAAAAGTAATTTTGTAGTACAACCATAGTTTTTTCCAAACCAAAGTGTCCCACGACCCAATTGTAGTGTGGCTCCCAAATCATCTTGGCACGTTCACTTGAAGGAACACAAAGGTGGCCCAGGTAGCATAATAATGTGTCTTAGAGGTGGAAATCAGGAACTTGCTTTCCATCTACTAACAGTTGGTATGTGGAGGTGAACATTGGATAGTTTTTGTATAGTTGTGGCCATCCAGAGGTCACATGACCACAAGAGTTGAGAACAATAGTCAGTGCTACAACTCGGGGTCGGTTGAGGAAGTCTGCGACATGATTGGTGCTGCCCTTTTTGTATTTAATGTGCAAGTGGAATTGTTGCAGATATGTATACCACTTATGATGGAAATTGTTCTACAACTTCCCATGTATCTGTATAAACTAAAGACATCAGTGATCAGTGTGGATGACCGTCTCCTTCCCCAGAATGTAGTGCTTCCATGGTCGACAAGCCTGCAGGATGGAATGCATCTCTTTATCATAGGTGGGGTATTTCCGAATTGTATTTAAAAGTGTCTCACTATAATAGGCCACTGGATGCCCTGCTGGGTGAGGACTCCACCAATAACATAGTCACAGGTGTCTGTTTCAATTTCAAATGGCTACTGTGGGTCTGGCAATGTGAGTACCGGTGCAGAGAAAAGGCAGTGCTTCAACTCAACGAATTCCTTCTGTTGGGACTCAGACCAGGAAAATGTTTCTTTTGCCTCGCCCTTAGTAATCTGACTCAAAGGCAAGTAATATGGTAAAATCCCAACATGAACCTTCGACAAAAAATTGCAAGGCCCAAGAAGCTGCAAAGCTCCATTACAGGGGTTGGGGTTGGCCAATTCCGAATGAATTCGATGTTAGTTGGGTCCACATGCACGCCATACTCGTATATGATGTAACCCAAGTATTGGACCTGGGTCATGCCAAAGATGCATTTCTCCAAGTTGGCACATAGTTTGTGCTACCAAAGGGTTTGAAGGACCTGCCAAATGTGTTGCAAGTGTTGTTTGTAACTCTTGTTGAAGATGAGGATGTAGTCCAGATAAACCACCATGAACGATTTGGTGAAGGGCCGAAAGATGTCATCCATTAGTCCCATAAAACTAGTAGGGGAATTTGTCAAAATGAAGGGCGTTGATCTGGATTTAAACAGGAACACAACAAATTACAGAGATAACCATAAGCACAGAGATGTAGTGGAAATAATACTTCATTTCATTAATGTAAAATATTGAAATATTCTTACAAACAACAATGGAAATAAACCAGCTAGGGCAATGGTAGCTTATCTTTGAGAAGAGATGTGGCGGCTACATGCCTATGAACTGTGTTACAATGAGGCTCGAAGGCCTATTTATTATGGAGAAATAATGGAAAACCCTAAACATCCAAAAACCTAACCATAGAAGATGAAATGCCAAACTGTGGGCCCCGTTTTGGGTAAATTGGTACATCAACTTCCCAGGGTCATAACATTGGCACCTGATCTTCGTTTGTTGCACACAATAGCTCGTTATAAAGATCTATTCGAGAACTATAACTTTGGGAAGAGCAACATCGGTCCATGGAGCCATGTTGCTCCCAGATTTCTCAAAAAATGTCGTTTAGGGCCTCAAAACGACACCAGAAGTTCAGGACCCGAAAAACTGCTAAAAATAGTAAATTGTCTTACAATTACAGAAACTGAAAGAGATAGTTGTGGGGGTCCAAGTAGGATAGGTGGGTGGCCACCAACATCCACCTGGATCAGGCATAACCAACCATTCGAAAAGGCCTTCCTTGGAGTTAAATGAAATTTTCCATACATTTGTGGGCTCTATTGGAACCTAGTGATAACCAAACTTGAGATCGATCTTAGTGAAATACTTGGACCCCTTGAGTTGGTCCAATAGGTCATCAATCCGTGGGATTGGATACCTGTTCTTGACAATGATTTTTTTTAATGCTCGATAATCCATGCAGAGCCTCCAAGTCCTATCCTTCTTCTATACATGTACAATCAGGCTCCCACAAGGTGAGTAACTTGGTCGGATGTGCCCTTTTTGTAGCAACTTGTAACACACTCCTCCCACATCTACCCAAGAAACCAACTAGTTGGGGTAAACATGTGACGAGAGGTCGGTATGATATGATTCGACCTATTAAGTCACATTAAGGAAGTGGAATTGGTGCAAACACACCATACAAACATCCAACATCATCCAAAAAACCCTCAGAAGACAAGTCAACCACCCAGACAACCTATCCCTGGGTTCCACTGCTGTTTTAGGTCTCTTGGGCCATAATTTCTCTCATTCTATGGGAAAGGGAGCGACCAACAACCTGAAGTCGCTCTCAGAGGCTTGCCTAGTAGCGACTGTGGACCAAAATTGTCAATATTGTGCCAGTGACCTCGGGACTTAAGCCACTGTTTCAAGCTCAGAGCCAAAGACATTGCCCAAAATTGATCCATCTCTTCAATTCAGTAAAGTAACAGGGAAATTAAATTACTAAAGAAAATACTTGTTCAAGACCTTGACTGGATCGCTACTAGCCATGACATGCATTTCATCAAACATATCATCGACATGTAATCTACAAGTGTAAATAACATAGTTAAGCGTAGGGATATCATACTTATCTAAGAATCGCTATGAATGATTATATCCTCATGCAATTTGTTGCATTATCATCTATTAGGTCATAGAAACATTATTCATTCACATACCAGTAAAAACATGATGAGATCCATACATAACTGTTGTCATAAAATGTACATATAACCAACATAATAGGAAAAAAATACAATAAACATGACAACCATCAAATCCATAAATACATCAGTACCTTTACACATGGAAATCAAGGAAAGTATTTCTCATTAATGAATGCAATGAACCAACCGGAGATGGGACTACCACGTTCCACCCGACCATAGAATGGCTGAGCCAAATCCCTCTCCAGTCATTCACCCCCGTGACATATTCCAAGCATGAATGTGGGATCTCATAGAAGGAATCAATCAAAAATCATCTAGGGCTTCGAGAGGCCATCCACCTCGACCCATCAACCAGTTATTCCACCTCATGGTCGTACATCACCAAAACCATCATCAGATTGGTCTCCATCCAAGCCTTCCAGGGCTTCCAGAGTGTTTTCCCAACCAAGGCTTCCATAATTAGTAACTCGATCCATAGATTATACAGGGCTTCCAGAGTGTTTTTCCAGCCAATGCTTCTAGGACTAGTAACTCAACCCACCAAGGGCATCCAGAGCATTTGTCCAACCAAGGCTTACAGGACTAGTAACTCAACCCAAGCTGTTACAGGGCTTCTAGAGCATTTCTTCAACTAGGACTTCCAGGACTAGTAACTCAACCCAAGCTAAGGAACATGAGAACCAACCAAAACAAAACAATGAAATTAAACCCACAATCACCATGGCTATCCAGGAAATGGAAACTCTAGGTAATCCACTGTTGATCGAGGCAGTCCTCCATGCCAATGACAGATCACAACCAAGAAACCACATGTATATTCCATACATGCCAAAACTAGTGAAGAAATCATACATGCAACTCGGTACCTGCAAGAAAAATTGATGTAGCTGTTGATGTCAATGCCTTCTTGCACTTTCCTACTCTTCCTTTGCCTTCTTGCTCCAAAAATCCAAGTATGCCACACCCTCCAAGAGTGCTCCAAGAAAACTCTAAGTATCCAAGAGTATGAGAGAGAGAATAATGAGAGAGAGATCCAACACTAAACTGACAAAAGGTTACCAACTAATCCTAAGAAGCCCTTTTATGAAGGAGGCCTTTATTTTCTTCATTTTCCATTATTTTCCTCCATTTTCCTCCTCACATGCAACCTGTGACTTTTCACCTCTTTTTTCTCCTAAGTTCCATTATTTTCATAAATAAATGTGTCAAAATTCTTTAGCCATTGCCTTCACCAATTTCCTTATCCATAAACAACCAAATAAACATCCCCTAGGATGTCTCGACCAACATTCAACTTGAAATATGTGTCCCATTCATGCATGGTTATTGTTTTTAACATTTATTACTTGGAATTTTCACTAGGGTTGTTACAGAACCCTCCCCCTTGGGAGACACCGTCCTCGGTGTTCAATTACACATTTACCTCAACAACCTACTGGAAGAAGATGTACTACTTATGGAGCTTTATAACACAACTCGATGCAATATTTACAATGACATATCTGCTCAAGACATAACATGATGACATCATGACAACATACCTCATAGTGGAGCTTTATAGCATAGCTCATTATGGTATTTACAATGATCATCCTGCGGAGTGCCAACTCATATGACATCATAACATCTTGATAACATAACCACATGATAGCATAATAACATAACATCCACATTGTATAGTGGAGCTTTATAACATAGCTCATTACGATATTTACATCCATACACGAGTGTACATACAACAACATCATCAAAATATATATACCAAAATATATGCCAAATCATATATCAAATATATACTAACATCATATTTAAGCATATATATCAAAACATCATTTATCATATATCAACCATCATAAAGAATATATTGATCACCATAAAGCATATACTAAACCAACATAAAACAAATACTAAATCACCAGGAATCATATACCAAACCATCATAAGAAAATACTAAACCACCATGAAGTAACTACCAACAACCATAAGCAATCACCAAACCACCATATCAAAGTTGCTTTGCCTCAACTTGCAAACAAGGAAGGATACATGGCTGTTATAGACATTTTTGTGCCTTACAGCATAGAGCATGAAATGTCAATAATCTAAGGGATCCAAAGTCCCTAAACATGTTGTTCTTACCCTTAGAGGAACAAGGTCAGCAAACCACAACATTGAAAATCAGTTCTCCACTGAAAAACACTCAAAAACAGGTCAATTTTGGATCAAAGCAGCTGCTCCACTAAGCATCTGCGCTGAATGTCAAAAGCTCTATGGTGTACCTGCGCTGCATAGCAAGTGCAACAAAGGCTACCTGCACTGGGCGTACTTTGACATGTGGAGGAATCTTTTCTCAATGTGCCAGTGCCCAGGAAGCTTCCAAAATGACACTTGGATCAGAAGATTCGCCTAATGATGAGTAAAGAGGTTCTAAAACTCCAAGTGGAAGGTAGAAACTCCGAGTGAAGGACTGAAGAACAACTGGAGTTGAAGAGGACAACAAGTCACACATCAAGCTGACTTATCTTCACTCCAAAACTCTATATAAGGATCTCATCCCATGGGATCTGGAGGGCGGAATTTAGTGCGAAGAATTGCTGTTGGTTTACAGTTGGGAGCATTGGGTGATTGCTTGAGGGAGGTGAAGAAGAGATGTCTCTCCATCGGGAAGGTGATGCTGGATTGGACCTTTCATGGTTGTATCACCGCCTGAACCTTACTTCCATATATTAATAAAGCATTTGAGGTTCTTCTATTCACATGTGTTTCAATGATGTATTGTCTTACTTGCGTATTTGATTTATGCTAATCCTTGAATCAGTTATGAATGCATGCTTCTTGTAGTTTCCTTTCTTTGTCTTGTTTGCAGGATCTCGTGTAGCTGGGCCCATGGAAAGACTTGGAGCTGGGAGCAAGCGGCAAATAGAGGAGATTGGATCGACCATTTGCGCAAGATATCGATAAGTGGATCTCTTCCTTTTATCTCTTGCATGTCATAAAGAAGTAACTTTAGATAGCTTTGCTTTCAGCTGTTGCTAAGGAACTGTCACCCTTAGAGTGGGTTAGGGTCATTCCGAGTTGGATACTTTCCCCCACAACAGACTGGCGACTCCGCTGGGGATCGTGTCTCTTGGTAGCTTGTGTTTCTTGCTATTCATTTCTTAAACAAGGGGAGTACCGAATCGAACTGCATTCGAGTCCTTCGAATGCAAAGTAGAGGGCAGCTACTCTAGCCCAGTGCTGGGCATGTTTATGATTTGAAGAGCTGATCCACAAGGACTCTTTTTAGCTCTTTGTGATAGTGTTCATCTTCCTTTAATCATCCTCTAGTGTATACTTGAATGATAGCCTCTGATTTGGCCAAAAACCATTGATTTTTGAGCAAACTGTGACCCGGAATCTGAGAGAGACGAGAGTTGTCTCTTCAGTGCAGCTGTAGCAAAGGCTACGTGCGCTGCAACGCAGGTCCCGAAGGGGCTACCTGCGCTGCATGTCAGATTGACAGTGCAGCACCTGCGCTGATCCAGTTTTGCCTTGTGCAACTGGGATTCCCCACTGTCTGTTGCCCAGTTTTCAGTATTGTTTTTGCAGCCTGTTGTCAACCTGTATACCCATCTGAAACTACTTCTCTTTGCCTTCATTCCGCCTCAGTCGTATGAAGAAACCGTGATTGTTCTTATTGTATTTCTTGCTTTCATTCATAGTTTCCCATAGCGAAAGTGAACTAGTCTTGCTATGACCTCTTGGATCTAGACCTATGAGAAAGTGTCGTTGTGATTCTAAGAGCTAGCTTATTGCTGTTCATAGCTGCTTGAGCATTTGCTTTCGTCATATGGTTCGAATTTCAGTATTTCTTGTGTTGAAACGAGTGAATCTTAAGGTGTTCTTTTGATTATTGGACAAAAACTTGTTTGCTTTCGCTTGAAATTGAATTCGAAATTATACAACAGCTTTCTTTTTGTAATACATCAACATTAAGAAAGAAGAAAAGAAATACTTGCATTGTGCATGTGCATTTTGACAGTTTGCATGTCGATTTAGGAAAAGTGCATCAGTGTGTGCTCTATGATCTGTTTGAAAAGATGATGTCATTCTTTTCCTTCAGTAGTTAAGATTTTCATAAGTTGAAAGAATTGAAAAAGCTTGCTTATCATTCTTAGACTGCATTTAGGAGTTGTATCATACATCACGTGGTGATCCATAAAGGCAAACTGCTAAGCAAGATCAACCTAAAAAGAACTGAATTTATCTAACAACGCTTTGAAACATAACGAAACACAGTAGAGGTCTAGGTAGAGACGTGAACCGGCGTCATTAAACATAGTGACTGTCGATCTCTACGAAGGTGGGTGATTCCTCCTGAGGGACGATAGCACTAATACGGACTCGTGCCCTCGCGTACCGTCGCGTATATTGGGGGACCCCTATAGGAACAAAGCCTTTATCCATAGGAAGCCGTGTCGGCCGCCCTACTGATCGCGATGCAGTGAACACAGCATTCACGAAGATCGACCACTCGTATCGTAAAACGTATTCTGTGGTTTCGCGAAAGGTTTGGCACAGCCTCTGCCTAGAACTCCAGAGTAGTTTCTTTTGGCCTTTTTCAAACTCTATAACTGAAAAAGTCCATCCGAGCATTTGTCACTTCAGGCTCGTTAATACATCGAAGGAGACTAGAGTCATCTTTAGCTTTTTCTCGACTCTTAAAAAGTGAAAAAGCAAGTTGTGTCTAAAAGCGTCGTCATATAAAATTCATTCTAAGCGGAACATAATCACCCCTTATTCCTACGTTGATCTTTAGGTTGAGAACATGGAACGCACCAACCAAGGGATTCCACATGATGGGACCCCTAGCCCTTTCTCCTCTTGGGGAGAAGTTGGTGCGCCCCACATGGCCACATTGTCGCTTCCAGGACTGACAATTGGCCTGCCAGTTTGGCTATTCTCAACCGCTGTAGTTCAGACCACCACGGTTCCTGAACAGTCGAGTCAACAGTTAGACCAGTCTAGAGCTACCCTCCAGCCTTCCACTTCTTATGAGCCTTCCTCCGATCCTTCTTCTTCGAAAGGTCAAGTCGCCAAAAGCGCAGCTCCCATAGAAAAGAAGAAGGAAAAGCAGAAGAAAGAAAAGAAGCAGAAGGAGCCAAAGGCGCCTGGGGGCAAGCAAAAGGTATCTAACGAAAATCCACACACAGCACGGACCGGGCCCAAATCGCCATGTGTCATATGTAGAGGAAACCACCTCCACCGTGATTGTCCTAGTATTCCCCGGATACTAAGGAACTGGTCCCCTCGTTTGCACAGTTCGGAGCGTCAACCTCTGACAACCAGGTTGAATGCTTACAGTCGACCAGCGAAAGTGAAGGTTCTAGACGATGAAGGGGAATGAGACTCCCCTGCGAACTGTGTGAAGGCAATCACACCCTCCGCCGTTGTCCTTTTTAGACGAAGCAAAGAGAGTTTTGGAAGATCAACCGGTTGCACCGTTGCTACTTCCTCCTGGATACCAAAAACTCGCGCCAAGTCCTTCGTTGGTCGAAAATATAGCTGCCCCGCTCATAGGGCCAGCTGAAGTGTCAGTCACTGAAAGTGAACCTACTGAATCCGGACCGGACGAAAGTCCAAAGGTCGAAACGGCAGTTGGCCGGGTTCTCCCTTCAGAAGTTTCATCTTCAAATACCACAGTCACTGAGGATTCATCTTCAGCTGACACCCCTACTGAAGAGAGTAAGGATGACACCATCCCGATTCTTTTCATCAACACCGATTCTGATGAGCATCTGGGCAATGCGCCCACTCCTTTACCGCAGGAAGGACCATCGTCAGGGTCATACCCGGCCGTATATTCGGTCCCACCACCAAGCAACCTGGTTGTGTCCTTTGATTGGAACCAACTAGGCAGACCCTGGTTACCAGCCAGTATACCATTTAGAATTATAGTCCAAATATACAAAATGGTGATGGCTGGAACTATCATTGATGAAGGGGCATCTGTGAGTATCCTGTCCTTTATTGCTTGGAAAGCACTGGGTTGCCCGACGCTTTTTCCCGAGACAAGGAATCTCTCGGGTTTTGACAAAGGAACCAGTTGACCATTAGGGATTCTACCTAATGTGCCTATTACATTGAAAGGGAAGGCTGTCAAGATGAATTTGATGGTCGTCCAAGGACCCTTGGATTATAACCTACTCCTTGGACGAGACTACATATATTGCATGGAAGCAATAGTCTCCTCACTCTTTCGAATAATGTGTTTTCCATACGAAGGAAGAATGGTCAAGCTTGTAGACCAGCTTTCACTTCCGGGATCACGCATCGCAAATAGTCACATACCTATCCTGAATGGTCTATTTGATCAAGAAAGGTCTCTACCTCCAGTTCTTCTTCTTGATGAGTGCGAGTGATTCGGGAAAGTAGGGCCGGAACCCAGGGGGCATGCATCCTGGTCTGCTCTGGAGGCAGAAAAAACCTTGGGTGTAAAGTAGAATTTCCGCGGGAGAATATGACTAGTCCGTACCCCGTCCCCCCCTTCATCTTCGTAAAACAGAAGGGCCTGCAAGAGCTCTCATGCAGAAGAAGGGGCAGTTAGGAATGGGGTTGTTCTGGAAAAAGATTCTTTTGTTAAAGTTATGTGGGAGGATGGGGGCCCGTTACTCACCTTTGTCTAAATAAGTAGGCTCTGCCAAAGAAGGGGATCCGTTTGCGGCAGCAAGTAGTAACCATCTTTGGATTAAAGGCAAGCCTCACCCATTAAAACAAATGTTTTAAAGGATAAGTAGGGGCAGCCTCCAAAGAAAGAGATTCTATTGCTGCAACAAATTGTAACCATCTTTGTGTATCCTAATGATAGACATCGCCGAAGAAAGTTCTGTTTGAAAGGATTAGCAGAACAATCTTTGGGTAACCTGAAAGAGGTAGGCCTCACCTGTTGAAAACAAAGGTTTTTAACGGAAAAGTAGGGGCGACCTTGAAATTAGACTTACACCTGGGGGCATGCAAACCTCTTGGAATGCAAGTGCGGGCGGCTTTTAGTTTTAGGTAGGACTAACCCCGCTAACCCGTAGATAAGTCGATACCCGGCTTGCACAAAGAGAGGATATGGAGCAATACGTAGGGAGATGAAGCTCTTTAAAAAATAGCGATCTTCCATGAGACCTTCCTGCTTTATGACTGGTAAAAACGAGCAGTTTTGGCAAAGTTCATGCTCGTTAAAAAATAAACGCAAGATCCGAGCAGTTTTAATGCTGAAATTCATGCTCGTTAAAAAATAAACATAAGCATGTGAGCAAGCTTTCCCCAGAGTTCAAGCTCATCCATAAAAAATGAACCGGTAAATAACCATTTGAGACCGTAAATTCATCAGCCATAAAAGCCTTGGTCGTGTTTGTGCACCGTCACCTCCACTTTTCATTTTGCCGATCATTCACATCCACTTGATTGTTTACCCATTTTGAGGAACAGCTGCGAAGAGTGATCCCACCTAGCCATCCTTGTAATACTGCCGTGATTGGAAAATTCCAACCTGTACCTGGAATCTGCTGCTACCCCTGTTTATCACTCGTTCCTCAAAATACGAGTCTTCTTTGAGCTCTTTTCACTGACTCGTAAAAAATGAAAAGTTTGCCGAGTTTTGGCCTTCCAGCTCGTTAAAAGGACCGGAAGAGCTATCCCTCCTCTAGATTTTAATCTTTTTGGACCTGAGGGATTATTGCACAAAAAGATCGAGCACTTGTCTAGTTCGGCTCGATAAAGATATCGAACATTCATCCCTTCTGTATTGTTTTATACTTTTTCGGACTTAAGGGATTAGATGACGAAAAAGGACCCCTGGAGTCCACTTTATGTACCCTTTTCAGACTCTCTAAAAATGAAAAGGACCGAGTTGTCTTTGTCGCTAGGCTCGTTAAAAATATTAGATAGCGACAAACTTGTCTTTAGACGAGAACGAGTTTCCCTATCGCTAGGCTCATTAAAACATAGCGATGGGCTTGCCCGAAGGGCAGGTTATAGAACAAGCATATGTTATCCTCCTCAAGCTTGACAAAAATAAAGAGGTACTGGTCAGAAATGACTGGGGAAAAATTGGGAGAACCTCAAAGCTTAATGGTAGCAAGTCGCTCTTGAACATGACACTTTTGCCTCCGTAAATATCGGGTTGGGTTATCATCATTCACCGGTCACTTCACCATGGTCTCGCCATACCATCCATACATGGGGTAATGCTACCGATCCATCACATCAGTGTCATTATATGTTCAAGAGATGTCATTCAGAAAGTGTCAACCGGGTCCCATCCACTACCGTACATCATCTTTCATCCTTCCATGACCGCCACCCTGAATCATATTTCACAGATCATTTTCACCATCATCACTAGCTCCGTTCCGTGTCACTGATGTGGGATTCATTAAGGCCCTCCTTTGATGGATCACTTCTTGTCGACATCAGCTAATTATCCAAGAAGTTGGTCTAGGAACACCCCCTCAGTACTTTGAAGCTTGCATGCCTCAATGGCAAGTTTCTCACTCCCGACGATAGGTATACATTAATGACCTTCGACCAGGAGACTTTGCGTGGTGTTCGACGTCAGATCCTATATTCACACCACGTGAATTGTGCTGCAGTACCTTGAGGGTCATCATCATTATCGGTGATTCCTCTCGCGCTTGTTAACAGTTTACATTATTGACTGGTAATCAAGCGATGTCTTTCCATGTTCGACTTCAAGAAATTTTCACATGGATCGACTTGTACTAGAGTGAAGATCGGACAAGTTTGAAGACCCCGGATCTAGTTTCATCCATCCAGGCTGCGATATATATTCAGGAGATAAAAACATATACATGTGCAACAGATGATCATCCTACTAAAAGGATGATAATTAAAAGCAGAGAATTATCAGTCTATTATCAGACGATCGTCTGTTTATGTACAGCAAATGTATTTATAAAGCTGAGCATGGGAAATGCCCGCATCAGCTAGATCATGAAAAGAAAGTATGAAAAGATAATTTATTATATTGTATTTTGTTACAGGTCACCTCCCGACGATTGAATGAACTTCGGATCCTCCTTATAAAGCATTTCACCCGATAAACGACCTCATACTTTAGGGGGCAACTGTTATAGACATTTTTGTGCCTTACAGCATAGAGCATGAAATGTCAATAATCTAAGGGATCCAAAGTCCCTAAACATGTTGTTCTTACCCTTAGAGGAACAAGGTCAGCAAACCACAACACTGCAAATCAGTTCTCCACTGAAAAACACTCAAAAACAGGTCAATTTTGGATCAAAGCAGCTGCTCCACTAAGCATCTGCGCTGAATGTCAAAAGCTCTATGGTGTACCTGCGGTGCATAGCAAGTGCAACAAAGGCTACCTGTGCTGGGCGTACTTTGACATGTGGAGGAATCTTTTCTCAATGTGCCAGTGCCCAGGAAGCTTCCAAAATGACACTTGGATCAGAAGATTCGCCTAATGATGAGTAAAGAGGTTCTAAAACTCCAAGTGGAAGGTAGAAACTCCGAGTGAAGGACTGAAGAACAACTGGAGTTGAAGAGGACAACAAGTCACACATCAAGCTGACTTATCTTCACTCCAAAACTCTTTATAAGGATCTCATCCCATGGGATCTGGAGGGCGGAATTTAGTGCGAAGAATTGCTATTGGTTTACAGTTGGGAGCATTGGGTGATTGCTTGAGGGAGGTGAAGAAGAGATTTCTCTCCGTCGGGAAGGTGATGCTGGATTGGACCTTTCATGGTTGTATCACCGCCTGAACCTTACTTCCATATATTAATAAAGCATTTGAGGTTCTTCTATTCGCATGTGTTTCAGTGATGTATTGTCTTACTTGCATATTTGATTTATGCTAATCCTTGAATCAGTTATGAATGCATGCTTCTTGTAGTTTCCTTTCTTTGTCTTGTTTGCAGGATCTCGTGTAGCTGGGCCCGTGGAAAGACTTGGAGCTGGGAGCAAGCAACAAATAGAGGAGATTGGATCGACCATTTGCGCAAGACATCGGTAAGTGGATCTCTTCATTTTATCTCTTGCATGTCATAAAGAAGTAACTTTAGATAGCTTTGCTTTCAGCTGTTGCTAAGGAACTGTCACCCTTAGAGTGGGTTAGGGTCATTCCGAGTTGGATACTTTCCCCCACAACAATGGCCCGCATTTGATATGCCATCTCCCATGTAGCTTCATCGGGCCCAAAGTGCTTCCATTTCACTTTAACTTGCTCTATTGCTTGGTTCTGGAGCATGAGCACCCTTTTCTACAATATACACTGAGGCTCCGAATGGAATTCTACATCTGGTTCCAGCTGCAATACAGACCAATTTATTACGTGATCAACATCTTTAACATACTTCTTAAGCAAATATACATGGAAAACATCATGAACTTTCAATGTCAGAGGTAGTGGAAGTTGATAAGCTACTAGCCCATTTTGCTCAATAATACTGAAGGGTCCACACAACCGTGGTGCCAGCTTGGCACATGATCCAATCCGCAAGGAGCTCTTCTTCGGTTTGCTGCGCAAGTACACCTATTCCCAAACCTGGAACTCCTTGAACATCATGTTCCTGTATGCATAACTGTTCTGCCTATCATGTGGTGCCTTGATATTCTTCTTAATCACCTGCATCTCCTATTCCATGACTGCCAATATATCTAGTCCAATCAATACTCCAATAACCATATCACTCCAACTAATGTGAGTGTTACAACTTCACCCATACAATGCCTCAAAAGGACTCATCCTCAGTGACTCCTGATAACCGTTGTTGTATGAAAAATCGACCAAAGGGAGATATTATTCCCATTTCCTCTACTGATGCATTACATACAACCTCAACATGTCCTCTAATATCCTGTTGATCCTCTTTGTCTATCCATTTGTCTGCAGATGATAAGCTGTGTTGAAGGCCAACTTTGTGCCCAAACCTAGAAATAACTCCTTCCAAAACTTCGAAGTGAACTTCACATCCCTTTCTGATACAATCTTCTTTAGGACACCATGTAGTCTAACCACATCTCTGATGAATACCTGTGCCACATCAATGGCTGAGAATGTAGACTTCACGAGAATGAAGTGTGCAACCTTTGTTAACCTGTCCACAATGACCATGATGGAATCATGCTGCTTTACTATGTTCGGCAACCCTATGACGAAGTCCATGGAAAGGACCTCCCATTTCCACTCTAGGATCGCGATTGGCAGTAGTAGTCCACCTGGATGTTTTCACTCTCCCTTCACTCACCAACAATCAAAAAATCTCACCACAAACTATGCTACATCCCTTTTGAGATTCAGACAATATTAACATCTCTTCATCACTGTGAGTGTCTTCTAATAACCTGAGTGACCTGAATATGGTTTTCTATGAAACTCCCTCAAGTTCACCTTTTTTATCTCACTGTTATCCAGTACATATATCCTGTCTCAAAACTTGACCAATCCATCTACTAGAAGACAATATTCCAATTGCTCTGCATCTGCACTTGTATCTATACCACTACCTGACTTGTACCTATACCACCACCTATGCCTATACCTGTACTTTGCTACAACCTGTGCACAATATCAATATATCTGACATCCTTATGTCCTGCCCACAAGATCCTGCCTTGTAAATTTGTCCCATAAGAGCTCATAGCTGCTAAGCTATTCACCTGTATCCGTATACTGAGAGCATCTGCCACCCTATTCTCCTTACTTTGGATGTACCTAATATCGAAGTCAAACTCATTGATTAGGGTCAACCATCTAGCTTGCCTAGCATTTAGATTCAGCTGGTCAAACAAATACCTCAACCCAATGTGATCACTCGTAATCACAAACCACCTGCCCAAAAGATAGTGCCTCCGCATATTTAGTGCATGTATAATCACTTCCAACTCGAGATCATGTGTTAGGTAGTTCTACTCATGTTCATTTAGTTTCCAAGTCTCATAACATAGCACATGTCCATCTTGCATAAGGACTCCACCAAGTCCTCTCTTATAAGCATCTGTACATACTATGAAATATTTTTCCAGATCTGTAATCTGTAGCACTAGTGCATGTGTTAGCAACTGCCTAAGCTCCTCAAATCTAGCCTCACACTCTTCTGTCCATTCAAACTTCTTACCTTTCCTCTGCAATGATGTGATAAGATAATCAATCTATGACAAGTTCCTCATGAATCTCCTATAATGGCCTGCCAGACCCGTGAAAGATATCACCTCATCCACGCTCTTAGGAGCTACCGACTCCATGATGGCCTGTTGGGTCCCTATAATACTAGTGATTACCCCATTACTATTGTAGTTATACCCCTTATTTATATTGATGTACCCATGTAGTGCCCATATTGTTACTATTGTGCCACATAGAAGCCCACTATTGTTATTGTTGTGCCCTACAATATTACTGTTATGTAGGCTCTGATTGTATTGGGACCACTTAGACTCCTATATATAGAAAGGAGGTATTTTCATTTGTATCATCCAAGAATTGTTCATTTATGTAATGTAAAGGAGGTAGCCCCCTTGAAGAGGCTGAATTCTAAGGCGTTCATCTTTCTTTTCTATCTTTTCTTGAGCTGGTTTCATAACATTTGGTATCAGAGCTTTGGATTCTAGGGTTTCGCTGCTCCAAACAGGTCATCGTGGAATTTTCACTATAACCTTTTTTCTGTGACGTTTCAGAAGTCGCAAAAAAAACCCATTTGAGAAGACATCGCGCTGAACCTTGGGTCTGAATTTCAGAGCTTTTCGCGCGATATTTGCGGAGATATGATCTCAGGAAATTGGTCTTTTTGATGACTCTTGAATTACACTCAAAACAGGTGACCTGGGGAAAATCGTCATAACGTTCTTTCTGAGCATCGGATTGAAGTTTTATAAGAAGGTACAGAAAGAGGACGGACTGTAGTTTGTTGTGGGTGTTTTTCCGATCCAAAGGTAGAAACAGTGACTCGTGGCACGTCGTACAACTTCGCTCTACTGAACCAGTCTAAAAGCAAGTCACCGTGGGAGATTTCACATAACTCTTCCTTGGAGAATCCAATTTGGCTCAGACTTGTGGCATTGGAAAGAGGACGCAGAAGGCTACTACAGGTAGCAATTTCAGAATTGGATGATCCAAAATTACAGAGATACATCAGATTCAATATCAGGCTTCTATAAAGTGAAAAAAGGTGTGTAGTTTTTTTTAAATTTTTGTGTAAGCTTGGTTTAACGGAATTCAAAGGGCATAGTAAAGCATTATTATAGGTAACTGATGCCCCGAGGAAAGAAAATGCAAACACCTAGTAAGGAACCTGAAAGCTCTAGCATGACTCATGAAGAAGAGGAAGAAATGCTACATGATATATCAAAATTACAAGAACAAGTGCAACAAATGTCACGCTCACAAAAGCTAACAGAAGCTAAGATAAGTGGCGTGGAATCTAAGGTAAATGGAGTGGAATCTAAGATAAAGGGCATGGAAGCTAAGATGGAGGATTCGATGGCAAATTTGAAGATAGATTTGAATACAAACATGGAAGAATTGAAGAAGTTGCTACAAGAAAGGGTCACTAATGGTGAAAAGGTAGTAAAGGAAACTCATGATGAGAACAAAAGAAATGTTAATCATGATTCCATAGACTCTAATGTTGGATCAAAGACTCACCATGTTCCAAAAATCGATATGAGGAAGTTTGATGGCAAGGATCCCGCCACATGGATATTACAGATGGAGCAATTTTTCGATCTCAATAATGTGCAAAACACACAAAAGGTACGTATGGCAACTTTATATTTGGAACCAAATCAGTTTGTATGGTATCAATGGCTTTGTTCTCGTAAACAATTTATCACTTGGGCCATTTTTACGGAAGAATTGATAGCACATTATGAGGATACAAAAAGCAACACTTTTTTTAGCCAATTGATAAGTCTCAAACAAAAGGGTTCAATAATGGAGCACATTGAGGAGTTCCAAAAATTGAACATAAGGGTAAAAGATATTCCAGAAGAGCATAGGATTGATGTGTTCATAGGGTCTTTAAAGGATAATATCCAACATGATGTGCGCCTTTGGGAACCTGATTCATTAGAGAAGGCATTCAGGTTAGCAAGAAAAATGGAAAGCAAAATTATGGCAACTAGGAAGCATACCATTCACAACTATAAAGAAGGAAGTGTTGTTGCCCATAGTCTTCCACAACCTACAAGGTTGACACCACAACAATTGGAAGAAAAAAGAGCAAAAGGGCTTTGTTACAATTGTGATAGCAAATACACAAAAGGTCATAAGTGTGCTGAGAAGAAATTATTCTACATAGATTGTGAAGAGGAAGAAGAAAAGGAGCAAGAAAGGTCAAAAGAAGAGGATATATTCCAGGAACAAAGCCTAGATGAAGAACAAATAAATCCGACCATATCTTGTAATGCATTGGCGGAAATTACCACTCCTCAAACCATCAAGATAGAAGGACAAATCAAGAAGAAAAAGGTAATAGTGTTGATTGATTCAGGAAGCACCCACAATTTTATTCATTGTAGGGTAGCAAAAGAATTGAATTGCTTCCTATATCCAGCACCAGAGTGTCAAGTGATGATTGCAAATGGAGGAACAATAAATTGTTCTGGAAAGTGCCATAATATCAAGCTATCCATGGGAGAATATGTATTGACTAGCCCAATGCTTTCCATTCCAATGGGAGGTGCTGATGTTGTACTAGGAGTCCAATGGCTACAATCCTTGGGTACAATAGCTTTTAATTTTCAAGAACTTTTCATGAAATTTTCTGTGGAAGGAAAGGAAGTTGAATTAAGGGGTATTGCAGGGAAACCAGGAAAGATAATCAGCTCTAATGGAATGACAAAGCTTCTAAAAAAGGAGCAAAGAGGTGTAATTGCACAATTATGTTCGCTAGATGTTTCCACATTGGAATCATCTATTTCTCCAGATCTCCAAAAAGTCCTGGACAATCATTCCAAGGTATTTGAGACTCCCAAAGGTCTCCCACCTATGCGTGATCATGATCATGCTATTCATCTGATTCCAGGAAGTGTTCCTCCAAACATCAGGCCGTACAGATATCCATATGTCCAAAAAAGTGAAATTGAACGTATGGTTGCAGAAATGCTAGAGGCTGGTATAATTCAACCGAGTCAAAGTTCTTTCTCAGCTCCAGTAGTATTGGTGCACAAGAAGGATGGATCATGGCGCATGTGTCCAGATTATAGGGAGCTCAACAAGCTCACTATTAAAGATAAGTTCCCCATTCCTGTTATTGATGAATTACTGGATGAATTGCATGGATCAATTTACTTCACCAAGTTGGATCTTCGTTCGGGATATCATCAAATCAGAATGAAGATTGAAGACATTCCGAAAACAGCATTTAGAACTCATGAGGGTCATTATGAATTTTTGGTCATGCCTTTTGGCCTTACCAATGCACCTTCAACATTTCAAGGTTTGATGAATTCAATTTTCAAACCATTCCTTAGAAAATTTGTGTTAGTATTTTTTGATGATATACTAATCTACAGCAAGTCTTGGAAGGATCATGTTGAACATGTTGACAGGGTGCTACAACTATTGGAGGAGAAACAATTATATGCAAAAAGATCCAAATGTTTCTTTGGAGTCCAGGAGGTGGAATATTTGGGTCATATTGTATCTCATGAAGGAGTTAAGGTAGACCCTAGCAAAATTAAAGCCATTAAGGAATGGAAAATCCCCACATCCATAAAGCATCTGCGAGGATTTCTTGGGTTGACAGGGTATTATCGCAAGTTTGTTAAGAATTATGGGAGAATAGCAGCACCTCTAACAACATTATTGAAGAAAGATTCATTTTCATGGACTTCGGAAGCAACAAAGGCCTTTGAACATCTTAAAGAGGCAATGTGCCAAGCACCGGTCTTAGCTACACCGGACTTCACAAAAACCTTTATTGTGGAATGTGATGCTTCAGGAAATGGAATTGGTGCTGTTCTAATGCAAGATGAAAGACCCATTGCTTTTGAAAGTCGTCCAATCAAGGGAAAGTTTTTAAGCAAAGCTATTTATGAGAAGGAAATGTTGGCAATACTCCATGCACTTAAGAAATGGCGACCCTACCTAATGGGAAGACACTTCAAGGTAAAAACGGATCATGATAGCCTTAAATACTTTTTAGAACAAAGATTATCCTCTGAAGAGCAACAAAAGTGGGTCACAAAGATGTTGGGTTATGACTTTGAAATCATCTACAAAAAAGGGAAGCAAAATGTGGTGGCAGATGCACTCTCAAGAAAGGATGAGGATGTGGAAGCATTGTTGTGTGCCATTTCTATTATCCAACCAGATTGGATAAACGAAGCAAGGGAGGAATGGAAGAATGACGAAGAAGTGTGGGCACTTATTCAAAAGCTACAACAAGATTCCAGTACTTCTGATACATTTAGCTGGAAAAATGATTCGTTATGGTACAAAGATCGCTTATACCTCTGTAAGAATTCCCAGCTAAAACAAAAGATTCTTATGGAATTGCACACTTCTCCCTTAGGAGGGCACTCAGGATTTTTAAAAACTTACCACAGGGTTAAGAAGGAATTTTTTTGGGATGGCCTTAAATCAGATATTCAAAAGTTTGTGGCGGAATGTTTGGTTTGCCAGCAAAATAAAGTTGAAACAATTAAGACACCGGGTCTATTACAACCTTTATCCATTCCAAGCCAACGTTGGGAGGAGGTTTCAATGGATTTTATCACAGGTTTACCCAAGTCTGAGGGAAAGAGTGTCATCATGGTGGTAGTTGACAGACTTACCAAGTATGCACACTTTTGTGCATTATCACATCCATTTAAAGCCAGTACAGTTTCTACTGCATTTATGGAAACAGTTCAAAAGCTACATGGAAACCCAAAGATTATTGTAAGTGACAGAGATCCCATTTTCACTGGAAATTTTTGGACAGAATTATTTTCTTGTCTTGGTACTCAGTTAGCTCATAGCTCATCTTATCATCCTCAATCTGATGGGAAAACTGAGATAGTAAACAAATGTTTGGAAGGATATCTTCGTTGCTTTGTATCTGATAAACAGACACAATGGGTCAAATGGTTGCCTCTGGCTGAATGGTGGTATAACACTTCCTTCCATACAGCAACAAAAATGACCCCATTTATGGCACTTTATGGGTATCAACCACCATCCATCACATCATATTTAAGAGAAAATTCTAAGGTTCAGGCAGTGGAACATCACATCGAACATCAACAACAAGTCCTCCAACTCTTAAAGGATAACCTCGTGTTGGCACAGAATAGAATGAAACAACAGGCAGATCAACATCGCAGTGAAAGAAGTTTTGATGTAGGTGATTGGGTATTCCTACGGCTACAACCATATAAGCAAATGTCCCTCAAGCAAGCTAAGAAGGATAATAAATTATCACCAAAGTATTATGGTCCGTACAAGGTGTTGCAAAAGATTGGTACTATGGCATACAAATTGGAGCTTCCTGCAGCTTCTCGATTGCACCCAGTTTTCCATGTTTCATGTTTAAAGAAGGTTATAGGCGACAAGCTCCCAGTTCAAACAATATTGCCAGAACTTGACGAAGAAGGAAAAATTATATTGGAACCGGAAGCAGTCATAGAAACAAGAACTCGACAGCTACGAAATCGATCAATTTCAGAGTATCTTATCAAGTGGAAGAACTTATCCGCTGAAGATTCCACATGGGAGGATGAGAATTTTATGCAGAAGTATCCTAAACTACTCAAGCGTTGAGGACAACACTTTTTTGAAGGAGAGGGGCATGTTGGGTCCCTATAATACTAGTGATTACCCCATTACTATTGTAGTTATACCCCTTATTTATATTGATGTACCCATGTAGTGCCCATATTGTTACTATTGTGCCACATAGAAGCCCACTATTGTTATTGTTGTGCCCTACAATATTACTGTTATGTAGGCTCTGATTGTATTGGGACCACTTAGACTCCTATATATAGAAAGGAGGTATTTTCATTTGTATCATCCAAGAATTGTTCATTTATGTAATGTAAAGGAGGTAGCCCCCTCGAAGAGGCTGAATTCTAAGGCGTTCATCTTTCTTTTCTATCTTTTCTTGAGCTGGTTTCATAACATGGCCCTTATTTTCTCTAGATCTACTAGAATTCCCTCCTTGGAGACAACATGTCCTAAGTAATGTGCCTCGGTTTGAAAAAAAATACATTTGCTGAGCTTAGCATACAACTGATGCTCTCTTAACAACCTCAACGCTGCTACTAAGTGCTTGGTATGCGCTTCCTCATTTTTATAATATACCAGTATATCATCAATGAACACAATAACAAACTTATCCAAATATGGACGCAAGACACTATTCATCAAACACATGAATGTAGCTAGAGAATTCGTTAAGCCAAATGGAACAACAACAAACTCATTATGCCCATACCTGGTCATGAATGCAGTCTTGTCTATATCCTCCTCTTTGATGCATATGTGATGGTATCCAGATCTCAAGTCTATCTTTGAGAACAATGTTGCTCCCTTCAACTGATCGAACAAGTCATCAATCCTCAGCAAAGGATATCTATTCTTGATAGTCACTTTGTTCAACTGCCTGTAATTAATGCATAATTTGAGGGTACCATCTTTCTTCCTCATAAACAAGAGCGGTGCACCCCACAGTGAGACACTTGGCCTAATGTACCCTTTCTCCAACATTTCCTTTAGCTGCAAATTTAACTCAACCAACTCAGTTGTGCTCATCCTGTAAGGTGCTTTCGATGTTGGACCTGCCCCTAGTACTAACTCAATAGAAATTTCTACCTCCCTATGAAGTGGCAACTCTGTAATGTCCCCAGGAAATACATCCCCGAACTGCTATAAAACCAGGTACTTGTTCAACACATTTTCATCCTCAAACTCCTTACTGTTATCACTAGAAATATGTACTATAAATAGCTTGCACCCTTTCTTGTGGCTACGCTTTGCTTGCATAGTTGTCGCCATCCTAACTAATGTGGCTTTCTTCTTACCCTGCAAGACTCTTAGTTCTCCATTGTCATCAACACATTCAATGGACTTTTCATAGAAGTCAACCTTCTTTGTATGTATATATAATCAATCCATGCCCAATAACATATTGTATGAACCCAGCGGTAAAACATTCAAATGTGTTGCGGTAGGCATACCATTTAAGTGAAATAAACAAGCTCTTACCTAATGATGAACTCACTTCTTCGTACATGTAGCCAACTTAACTAACCAAGACTCTGCATGAAACTCCTTATTCAACCCACACTTATCCACCAATTTAGTACTAACATAGATATAATTAGATCCAGGGTCAATCAAAATAGAAATAACTTGATCACAAAGCTTATCGTCCAACTCAATGATAGATGCCTGATGTTCTGCATGTCTGTTGTCCACGGCTGCATAGGTACGAGGACTACTCTCGCCAACATATCGAATAGTCTATGCCTCCTATGCACTATATATCTAGGGTCTACCACCCTAATTCTATGGAGAATCTCCCCTGCGATGATCTTTTCCACAAGTCCAACAGTCTATGGGCTTCCAGCCTCCATGCTTGTTCTTCTCTTCAACTTGATGTCCCTATGCTTTATCTAATGCATTGAACCTCTTAGGTAGTGCAACATTCTCCTTGTTATCTATACCATGTGGTCTTCCTCTCTTTTTATCCCATTTTCCTTTGTTAATTACATTACCTCTCCAGTCTGGCTTAGTCTCAGTTCTACGCTTTGATTGTTCATAGCAATGCTTTAGATTTTGAATGGCCTCCTCCAAGATCTAGGCTCATCAAATTCAATCATGTCTTTGAATGCAACCGACAATCCACTAATGAATCTCTTAATATTAGCCTTCTCCTCCTTGAGGTAAGGCACATACCTCAATAGTTCCAAGAACTTACTGGTGTACTCATCATCTATCGTGGATCCCATTTTTAGTTCATAGAATTCCTTTTCCCTGTCATTGAAGGATCTCTGCGAGAGATACTTCTTCTTGAATAGCCGCCCAAACTCACTCCAAGTTAGATCTTCCTCATATATATCTCTGACATTCTTCACATCTTCCCACCAGATGTTTGATTTACATTTAAGATTGAAAGTAGCCACTCTAGATTTCATGTTCTCTGAGTAGTCATCCAACTTGAAGAATTTATTCATACCAAGCAGCCATGCCTCTGCATCTTGTGATCTCTTTATCTCTCCATCAAAAGTAGGTGTTTTTTCCTTATTAAATTCATCCGGAAATTATCCCCTATCATTCCTCGTGTAAGGATGATACCAATGATGATCATAGTGCCTATCTAAATCAGAACTAAAATCATACCTATGTCTATCCCTCCTCCTCTCCGGAGTGTCCAAAAATCTTCCATCTCTAACTGTATCATCTCTATTTGATCGATGACCACCATGAAAGCTACTACAGTATGCCCCATTAGTTTTATCTTCCTGCTCATGACTAATCCATAGTGGTCCTTGTCACTACAAATCCGACGAGCTCTGAAATATTACTACATCCACCTTTGCTAACTTTTCCTGTGACCGTATGATTTGTCATTTTCTGCCTTACAACTCCTTATCTCCTCCTTTAAACTTCTCAATGTAAATTCCAAGTTAGAGGGGTTCCCAACACCATACTGCTCTTCAAATTCGTAGGGAGAGTATCTATAGTCAACCATCTTGCTAGACATTTGATATTTCTTCCTGCAAGGCATAATATGTCAGATAAACCAAATCACAACAAACCGACGTACGTTAGTATAGCTCAAGGAGGATACTTGTCTGCAACATCACCAAATCAACGTGATACATATATAACATAATCATAACAACATATAGACATACACCAATAAATGTATCAACACATAAACATCACTCTAACTAGGATCTAGTCATCAATGCAAGGCCATATCAACAATGCATGCTATGACCTCATGCATGACAACAACCATTACTCCATTTTACCCATTTCCACATGCAACCAATAGTATGCATAAGCAATGCCAAATAAGCTACACTGACGCATAAATGCATGTAGTCGTACATAAACGAACAAATCTTGTAATCAACCTACAAGACTTATACATGTAGTCCAAATATTCAAGAATGTAACCTAACATACAAGGATGTAAGTAGGAACCATAAAATCAACATGAAAGCGACATACAATCCATACATAGTTAGTCACATACTTATGACAATGCATTTCATGAAATCAATACCAAATTCTCCATGATAACCATACTACAACCCTAATCAATCATCAAGCAAGTCTAACAACTATATAAGTGTAAGAGACACACATGCAACGGACATGCATGCATGACCAACACATAGCCCATCTAGTACGAGGGGTGAACCATGCTCTAATACCACTCTGTAAGACCCTCCTCCCACATATACCCAAGAAACCAGCCAATTGGGGTAAACATGCAACAAGAGGTCATTATGATATGATTCGACCTCCTAAGTCACATTCAGGAAGTGGATGCTGTTGGAAATAATACTGAGAGGGGGGGGGGGTGAATCAGTATTATCAAATCAATAACCTTTTCATTTCCATTATCAGATTCATATACGCTACTTCAGTTAAGGCAAGCTGCGTGTATACACAATTGTGTTTAATGCAACTAGCGTATATCCAACATAATTATGATTTAGTTAATTCATCATATGTTGATTTTTAATGAGTGCATCAGAACATTATTGACCATATAAACAGTAAATAGGTGTAGTAAAATAGAATAGATCATCACACATAAGAAGCACACATGAACACCATGATATAAGGTGGAAACCCAATGCGGGACAAAAACCACCTGTTGCTATTTTCTTTAAGATAAGAAAAACCTGTTTACAATCTTGTACTGGCGCAGACTCATACCAGTACGTAGGCACCCACCTACAGAAGGCTACAACCTTCTCTCGTTATCCAGCTTCTACAAGAAAGGAGCTACAACCCCCTAGCTCTTGTACTAGCCAATATATATTTACTAGTACGTAGGTGGCGGCCTATAGAAGGCTATGACCTTCTCTTTTATTCCAGGGACCATGTTTCATAAATTTTCAGATTGGAGCCATCAATGCAAAACAATCACCACTGCAATAAAACCATCAACTATATCTGCATCATCAATCTCTAAATCACCTAACAACTGAATCACTGAAACCCTGTCATCAAAACACAGTCACCAGAACACAAAGCAGAACCCAAAACTCTGCAACAACCACTAGAACCAACAACAACCTCAAATTTAAAATCTCATAATGTATAGCTACTTGGCTGTGTCAAACCAGCGTGTATACACTCTTTCACCAAAGGGAACTCGCGTACAGAATTGAAAATAATTACTTATACCTTTGCTGTAATTTTCAACTTTAGATATACCCATAACATAAGATATAAAGGATAAGGCATGTGTCAATATTCAAATCTATTCATGATCATACAATATAATGATAATGCATTTTAGTTTTCATGATCCCGGTTCATCAACCTTCATTCGCCACATAGGTGCATCCTTAACAAAGCATCACATACCCATAACCTGCTGATGAGCCCCATAAATGGGTAATTATATGGGCTCATTTTGCCTCCTAAATTAGCTTAATCCACCATTCTCTTAGCTTATTGCATGATTTTTTATTATATTTATGCTAATAGAGTGAGTTGGGTTGGTCATTATTTCATGGAGTCTAATGTGTGTTTAATGCAGTTTTTGGTCAATTTTGGAGATAAAGTCAAAGATTTAATGGACAATTGGCAGCAATAATTCGAAGTAGACAAGGGAGAGGATTTATAGGAGGGTATCCCCCTCATTTATGACTCCCCACTTCGAATTCTCCATCATACAACTCGGAGCATAAGTAGCCACATCAATGCACTAAAGAGGCAGTCGAGCAAGTGGCGGATAACTTCTGCTTATCTCAAGTTTTGGGAGCCAAGCCTCCCTGATTTTAAGGAAGCTGTTGGGAGCTTCAGTTGTATAAGTAGAGAGGCCTAGGGCCTCATTAGATTGTTGGACGTTAGTCAAATTTTCGCACTTTTGTTGCAGCTTTGCTCTACTCAACTTCGAGCTTACTTTTGTTGACAGTTTCATGTAATCCTAGTATTATTTTGATAATGAAGATTAGATCTTGTTCGAGCTATCACTGAGTTACCTCAAAGGTCTGAAGCTCTTGGGTTAGGGCCCAATCCAAGCAGCCAAGCACCTCTTGTTTTGTATTTAAATGTTTTGTTTCAGTTATGAATTCATTGCTACTAGATAGATTTCTTTCTTAGTTAAGAATAGGTTGCTTTTGGTGATTTAAAAGGTTGTTTCCATTTCAGTTTGTTGTAGCAAGTTGAATAGTGATAGAAGAAGATACAAAAAGGTCATCAATATAGCCTTGGCCTCCTTTCCTCCCTTTGGGACCATGAACCGAGGCCAAGACCCTCTTGATGCACAAAAAAAAACAGATTTGCCTTTGCCATAGGATTTATAGTGTTGCAACTTGTTAGAAGGTTCATGCTTTTGCTGTAGATCTATTTCACCATGCTCATTTCCATCTTTGCAATAAATTTCCTTCCATGTCTTCTTTCCATAGAACATTGTTTAGCATTTACTTTCCTAGATCAGAATTTAGACTAGCTTGATGAACAATTCTGTTTTTTGAGTATAGCTAGTTTCTTTGCTTGCTTCTTTGATTTTTAGTTTTCTTGCAGTACATCTCTACTCACAATAAATCAACCAATCATTCATCACCATCTCTCTTTCATCCATGTTCCACAGGTCATCCAAAGTCCCTCACAAATCTGCCTTAATTTTCTGCACTTTTCTCATGAACTTTCCTCTCTTTCCTTGAACAAGTCCAACCATCTTTCTCTTTCCTAATCCTCCTTGATGAACCTTAGACACCTTAACACATCCTCCTAGCCATCAGCTACCATTTCCACCCATTTTCCCACCCTCAAAACCTCTAAAATAGCTCTTGGCATCCTCCTGTAGGCCACCTGTAGACCTCCTGTAGATTTTCCTGTAGGTGTCTCTTTGAAGTCCAATTGCAGGAAAAGCCTCCAGAAGGCCACCTGGGACCTCCTAGGACCCCTCCACACCTTCCTACACCTCTGCAAACTCCAAATTCGCCCTCCATTTCCACCTAATTTCTGCCACATTCACAAACAAATAAATTACATGCATGACAATTTCACCTAAAAATACATAAAAATCCAAAATGATGTTTTTTTCTCATTTCCTTGTATAAATAACTTGAGTAGATGATGTTTAATTCCTAAGTAGGTAATGGTATTCATTTCATGGTTTTTCATCTCTCTTTCTGCAAAAGTAGGATTAGTTGGTTAATTAGGGTTTGCTAGGTTTACTTCACATTTCAGTCTTCTTTCTCTTTCTGCAAGTAGAGTAGCCTCTGTAGAGCAAGCTTTCCTTTCTTTCATCACATATAAAGCTTCTTCTGGAACTCATAAAAGTTGGCTTGAGCTCCTAGTGATCTTGCGCCAACTGACCAAGTGATAGCCTGCAGTAAGAACTAGTACTTGTGTATACATCATCGTTGCTTCCAAGTTTGTTACGAACTACTGGGTTGATAAAAGTAAAGTAGGAAGCCTAGGAGTTGCAGCATTATTGCTGCAATACTGGTGCTCACCAATTTTTGGCACCGTTGTCGGGGAAGCATCAGAGTATTTTGTGGTCACTGCTTTTCTTCTAGTTTCTATTGCAACATTTTGCTAAGTAGTTTATTTCAGCAAAAGTAGAGTAGTTGTTTCTTTCAGTTTCCACATTTCCCTGCTTCCATTTTCAATTCTGCAATTCCCCTTTCAGCAAAAGTAGAGTAGTTGTTTCCTTGATTTAGAATAGTTGTTTCCTTACTCTCAGTCTGCTTTCATTTTCAGTTCTGCAATTTCATTTCAACAACTTCATTTTAGCAAAAGTAGATTAGTCATTTCCTTGCTTTCAGTTCTGCATTTCATTTGCTTTCTTTTTCAGTTCTACAATTTCATTTCAGCAAGTTCATTTCAGCTAGTTGCAAATTGTTTGTTCAATCAATTTCAATTTTGTAGGTACAAGCAGTGAAAAAATAAAAAACCAACCAAAAAGATTTCCTTTCATGCCTCGTAGGAATAGAGATAATTCAGGAAAATGTTTGCTCAACGCCCCCACTACATCACACAGCCAACCTTCTCTCTTCTTTGGTGGCAATGATCAAGAAGAACCTTTAGGTGAAAAAATAGACATATTTGAAGAACCTAAGGGGAAGAAGAAGAAGAAAACATTCCTCTGGAGCCAATGGCTGAAAACGGAAATGTTGGGGCCAATACCTCTTCTTCCAATTCATCCATTAAAGGTGAAATTGGGAACATGCTGGAAGACCTCCAGAGTGAGATGTTGCAGATTCTTGCCATGAAAATGGATGCCTTACATATCAAAAGGAAACAAGAGGAAGCAGAGAGGGCTTTGGCCATTTTTTTCCCTAGATGCACCAGGAGGCATCCTAGGAATGAATGCCCTTTGAACTCTATAAGGGTTTGTTCGGTCTGCGAACAAGATCATTCTACAGATAAGTAACCTTGCTTTCCCAAACTTAAAGCTGTATACCAAGGGGCCGCAAGAGTCACTGAATAGATCTATTACATAAACCAAAGGGGGCTGCATGGACCTAGACCATACTAGCAGGGGATGCAAGGGACATCTCAGGCATACTACAACCCCAACCAAGTCAGATCCATACCTTCTTGTGGCCCCCCTGCTCATCCTTCCTAGTCCACACCTCCTCCTTGGTCATTCACATCTCCATATCATGCCCAACCAGCCACCCATTCATTTCAACCCTATGCTCAGCTGCAACTTCAGTGGAATGCATCTCATTAGGGGTGGAGGCCCCAATACATCTCTCTTCCCGCTCTTCTGCCTCCACCACCTACCCAACCACAACCCCATCCACATCCATCTCAAATATACACTCCCACTCAACTACTCGTACCACCATTTCCAAACCCGCACATTGAAGTAGCTCAACCCAATTACAATGCTAAGGTAAAACACTTCCAAACAACTCCTCTTGAGCTCAATGATATTCACCATAGCTCAGGAAGAGTATTGCAAAAAAGAGATTATATTGATATCATTGAAGGACCACATCCAACAGAGGAAGATTCAAAAGAGAATATCAAAGAACCATGGGTTGCACTTGATGAAGAGAAGACATCAAAATCAAAGATCGAGAGAGCTCCCTCATGGTTACCATCAAATCCTCCATGTATTCAAGAGAAAAATCAATGAAAAGAGGAAGATATGAAGGTCATGGTAGAAGAAGACATGAAGAATGATCTGGATCAGCAGAAGGGCCAAGGACATCACAACTATATTGAGATATGGTTCCAGACAGTCACTAAGTTGCAGCATCACTCTCTTCCTCAACTATGCTTGATCCCTTCAAAGTCAAATCATTTGGTCTCTGAAATCCAGATATATGTCCAAGCATACATTTCCAGCCTCCGTGTCATTTTTTCTATCATCTCGATGTGTGCATGGCTCCATTGAAAGTATTTTTATACATGAAAATGATTTTGTTTTTCAAGTAGGGTAGGGTAGAGAGAAAAAAGAAAAAATGAAAAATAAGAGAAAAAATAAAAATCTAAGGTGAAAACTGTTGGCATTATGGCACAGGATTGGAGCTATGGCATAGGTGTTGTCCTTGATGGCAACTCTCTTTGGTAACAGATCTCAGTTCAGGTTTTCAGAATGAAGGAAAAGACATATACGCAGGTTCATCTAGACTAAGACGCGTATACACGCGGGTTATACGTTTCAAAGGCGCGTATGCGTTGGAGAACTTATCTTTGGTCCGTGGTAGTTAGTCCTTGGTATTTGAACCTATGGTTTTGGACCATGGTACCTCGTCAGAAGTGTTGATCTCAAGTATTGGGTCCGTGGTATTGGTTTATTATGGTTTTGGACCGTGGTATTGTGGAAGGCCTAAAACTATAAAAGAGGAAGGAGATCATGTGGCAAAGTATTATCTGAATTATTATTGAATATTTGATAAAGTGTGAGATTTGAAATATTGGTGATTAGCATTGTGGAGCAGATCTGGATCTGAATGAAGGAGGAACCTTAGCGCAAAGAAGGATAAGTTCTATTGATGGGTCATAATCTCTTGGCTTGAATGATAATATCTTTGCATGATTTTGATCTGTTATATATGGCACATGCGTGATCTATAAATCTAATAATTTGGGTTAATCAGTGTCTGAATATTTGAAAGAGTGAATTATCTTTTGTAGATCTGTACGCAGGTTCAGTTCAACGAGGGCACGTATATACGCTAGTTAAGTGAAGGGAAACAACGTATACACAAGTTGCTTCATACGCAGAAGCATATACACGCAGGTTTCAGGCTATTAAAGTAGCGTATATATTTTGAGTTGTGATCTTGCTGTTTCTGTTTATTGCTGCAGTGTTCTGGGTTTAGATTTGGTGTGTGGTTACTGTTAATGTGATTTGGGTACAGTCATCAAAGAAGTGTTTATTTTGATTTAGTTTTGATTGGTGAGAAGGTGATTGGTTAATGAAAAAATTCTTGATGTTATTTGTGGATCCAGTCTGAAAATTTATGAAACGTGGTCCCTGAAAGAAAGAGAAGGTTGTAGCCTTCTATAGGCTAGCACCTACGTACTAGTATCTTGGCTAGTGCAAGAGCTAAGGGGGTTGTCGCTCCCTTCCAAGAGAAGCTGGAAAACGAGAGAGGGTTGTAGCTCTCTGCAGGTTGCAGCCCGCATACTGGTAAAGGACTGCACCAGTACAATTGTAAAAGGAAGTTTCTAATTAAAGAGAAGATAGAGACGAATTGCAGTAGGTGGTTTTCACCCACATTGGGTTTCCACCTTATATCTTGTGTTCTTGTGTGCGATTGTCTTCTGCTCTCTTTTTACTATTCCTGGTTACTGGTTAATTGATTCTAATACACAGATTAACATTCAACATCTGACAGATAAAGTAAATTATAAGTTTGCATTGTATACGCGGTTTTATTTCGACATAGTTGCGTATATACACGAGTTTAATTAGTTGAAGTAGCGTATATCATCTGAATTTGAAAAAGGGAATATTTGACTTAATAATACTGATTCACCCACCCTCTCAGTATTATTTCCAACAATTGGTATCAGAGCAGGTCCTTCAAGAGAAGCTTGATCGCTTGAAGGAAGATCATTCATCATGAGCAACTACGAGAGGGAAGCATGAATCAGGCCACCAATTTTTGATGGGACAAACTTCGTTTATTGGAAGGTAAGAGTTACTACATATCTTCAATCTCTTGGTACAGAAGTTTGGGATATCATAGATACAGGGTATACTTTTCCATCAGCAACTCCTACAGATCCGGCTGAGAAGAAGAAATATGAAACAAATGCAAAGGCGGTCAATACTCTATTAGGATGCCTATCTCAATCAGAATTTGTCAAGGTAATGCAGTTTAAATCCGCAAAAGAGATATGGACAAGATTGTTCTGAGCTATGAAGGAGATGATCAGGTAAAACTAGCAAAACTTCAAACCCTCAGGATTCAGTATGAAAATCTCAGGATGTATAATGATGAAAGTGTGGCTAACTATTTTCTTCGTGTAGATGAGATTGTTAATTGTATGAAAAATTTGGGTGAAGAAATAAAAGAGGCTGTTGTGGTTGAAAAAGTTCTAAGATCTTTGTCCCCTAGGTTTGAATCTAAAGTTTCTGCAATAGAAGAAAAAGAGAATCTAAAAAGCCTTAAAATGTCACAGCTGCATGGAATTCTAACTGCTTATGAAATGAGGAAAGGAGGTCCATCAGACAGGAGAGAAGCTGCCTTCAAGGCTTTAGGCAAAGGAGAGTACTATGAGTCAGGACACGTGTCAGAAGAAGAAGAAGAATCAAATTTTGTCAGAAATCTTCAACGGGGTACTGGATGGTTCCGAGGTAAGTTACCTTTCAAATTCTTTGCTTGTGGAAGAGTCGGTCACTATGCTACCAAATGTCCTCACAAGGATAATATTGACAAAGGGAAGGAACATGTTAGATGGAACAAGAAACATAATGCAACTAAGAAAAGTTACTACACTCATGAAGATAGTGATGGCCTATCAAATAGTGACGAAGATGAACGAGGTAATGATTATAAACTTTTAAAGGCCTTTGAAGATGATGATTACATGAACGCTATAGATGTAGATGGTTTTTATGAAGATATTTCTCGATTCAAAATATGTTTAGAAGAAAAATATATGATCATTGATACTCTGTAATTCCAACTTGATGAAAAAGAAAAATCTCTTGAGAAGTTAGAATGTGAAATTGTTGGCCTTAGAAAAGAAATTGAGAAAACAAAGGTTCTTAATCTTAAATTTGTTAAAGGATTTGAAACTCTAGATGACATTATCAATGTACAACGTTCTCCACTAATCAAGACAGGTCTGGGTTATAATGGAGAAACATCTCAAGCATCCACCTCAAGGAGTTATCTTGATGCAGCAAGGAGGAATGAGCAAAAGCCCAATGGAGATCACCAGGTAAAGTAGGGACGAATTACATCAAGAACAAGCAAAGACTACCAGGTAAACCAGGGGCAATCCATCTTAAGGGTGAATAAAAGCTACAACCAGCCACAGGTAAAAAATTCTCAATTTTCTTCAAGAATGGATGACAATAGAAATTACAATCATTTGGCTGGTAGATTTGATAATCGCAGAAGTTTCTTCAATGGCCAATGTTTCTCTTGCCATAACTTTGGTCACAAAGTAGCTCAATGTGTTGCTTATAAGATAATCATGACTAGAGAAGCTCAAAAACAAAGAAGTATGACTGAGATTATGAAAAGGACCTATAACAACTTTTCGGCCCTTGAAAATGAAATTGAATGTTCTATTTGTAATAACTTCGGTCATGAAGATTCTCAATGCAGGAGCAGGTTTCGTCAGACAAAGGAACAAGCCTCAAGCACCAGAACATGGAGAATAAAGGAACCAAAAACAGAAAGATGTGGGATAGCTTTTTATGCAGAAGGACAAGAAAATCTATGGTACATCGACAGCGGATGTTCAAAGCATATGACAGGTGATAAAGAAAAACTTGAATCATATACTGCTTTAGAAAAGGGAAAGAAAGTTTCTTTTAGAAATGATACCCCTGCAGCCATAAAAGGAAAAGGCACTGCTTAGTTGAAAGGAAAGGTCAAAGCTGGAAATGTTTTGTATGTTGATGGCTTGAAGCATAATCTACTAAGTGTCAGTCAGATGTGCGATCAAGGAACAGAGCTAATATTTCGATCAAATGGATGTAGTTTTCGTGATCTTGATACAGGAAAAACAATGATCAAAGGTAGAAGAACTCCAAATAATCTATACATATTTGAAGAAGGACAACAACAATGCTATTTGAGCAAGGATGATGAACATTGGTTATGGCACTGGAGGTTGGGGCATCTAAGCTTTTCACAAATAAGGAAAGCATGCAAATACCAGGCAGTTCGTGGTCTTCCAGATATCAAAATTCCAGACAACATCATATGCAAATCATGTCAGTTTGGTAAGCAAACCAGAACTAACTTCCCTGAGAAGGAAGGATCAGCCAACAGGCCTCTTGAACTAGTCCATACAGATGTATGTGGTCCATTTAGGACAAGGTCACCTCGAGGAGAAGAATAATTTATATTATTCATTGACGACTTCTCCAGGATGGTTTGGTTGGGACTTATGAAACACAAGGACGAAGCATTCGAAAAATTCAAATCTTTCAAAGCCTTGGCTGAAAACGAATCAGATCACAAAATTAAGTGCCTCAGGTCCGACAGAGGTGGGGAGTTTACCTCAAATGAATTTTTCGATTTCTGTGAAGAACATGGAATAAGAAGGGAATTCTCTACAGCTAGGACTCCTCAGCAGAATGGAGTGGTGGAAAGGATGAACAGAATGGTCCAAAAAATGGCTCGTGCTATGCTTGATGAGTCTAGGACTCCCGCAACCTTCTGGGGTGAAGCTACATTTGCTGCGGTTGTTATTCTCAACAAAACAAATGTCTGAGTGAACAGCACTCAAGCTCCTCATGAACTCTGGTATGGTGAGACTCCTTCGATAAAGCATTTCAAAATTTTTGGAAGCAAATGCTATATTAAGAATAATGATGAACAACTTGGCAAACTTGAACCTAAAGTAGATGAAGGCATTCTCCTTGGTTATTCTCCCCACAGCAAAGCATATAAGTGTTACAATAAAAGACTTGGAAGAATTGTTGACAGCATTGATGTAGTGGTTGATGAAAAAGGATACATTCCTAGGAAAGTAAATTATGAAAATATCGAAGAGGATGAAGACTACTCTCCAAATCAGACTGATGATGAAGAAGAACCTCAAGAGGCACCAGAGGAACAGATAAGGATAGAAGAGAAGACTCCATCCAGGTATGTTCAGAAGAATCATCCAGAATCTCAGATTTTGGGACAGAAAGAGGTAGGTGTACAAACAAGAAGAACAATTGTAGAAGCCTCAAGCTATTTGGCATTGCTCTCCTCCACTGAGCCATAATATGTAAAAGAGGCATGCAAAGATGAATGCTGGGTCAAAGCAATGGATGGAGAACTTGAGCAAATCGAAAAGAACAACACTTGGGAGTTGGTTCCTAGACCAAAAGATAAGAATGTCATAGGGACAAAATGGGTCTTCAAAAATAAGTCGAATGAAAACGGGGAAGTAATTAGAAACAAGGCAAGACTTGTTTGAAAAGGGTATGCTCAATAAGAAGGAATAGACTTTGAAGAAAATTTTGCTCCTGTTGCAAGACTTGAGGCCATCCAAATGTTCCTTGCTCTCTCAAGATTTCAGAAGTTCAAAGTATTTCAAATGGATGTGAAATCAGCCTTTCTGAATGGAGACTTAGAAGAAGAAGTATACATTGAGCAGCCGGATGGTTTCATTCTTGGGAATGATCCAAATCTTGTATGCAGACTGAAAAAAGCTCTCTATGGTCTTAAACAGGCTCCAAGGGCTTGGTACTACCGCTTGGACAAATATCTTCATCAACAAGGTTTTTCAAAAGGATAAGCAGATAACAATCTTTATATAAAAATTGAAAATGACAAATTGCTAATACTTGTTGTGTATGTAGATGATATTATCTTTGGCAGCAATGAAGAAGCTATGAGTCAAAGCTTTGCCTTGGTGATGCAGAAAGAATTCGAAATGTATTTGCTTGGAGAACTGACATACTTTCTTGGATTGCAAATCCAACAAAATGAAGGCGATATCTTCTTGTCTCAAACCAAGTACCTCAATAGATTCTGAAAAAGTATGGCATGGAAGATTCGAAACCAGTATGTACTCCTATGGTTACAGGATGCAGTCTCAGTGCAAATGATGAATCAGCAACAGTACATCAACCAACCTATAGATCTATGATTGGAAGTCTACTTTATTTGACAGGTACCTGATGAGACATCATGCATGCAGTGGGAATAGTTGGAAGATTTCAGGCAAATCCAAAGGAAACTCATCTTCAGGCAGTGAAGAGAATTTTCAAGTATCTTCAAGGAACTCAAAACTATGGCTTATGGTATCCTAGAAATATAGATCTCACTCTTCATGCTTATAAAGATGCAGATTGGGCTGGAAGCGTGGATGACAGGAAGAGCACAAGTGGTAGTGAATTCTTTATGGGTTCCAGATTAGTACCTTGGTTTAGCAAGAAATAGAGTTCGATTGCTTTATCTACAGCTGAAGCGGAATATGTGGCCGTTGCATCTTGTTGCACTCAACTTCTTTGGATGATGCAAACCTTGCAGGACTTTCAAATCACTTGTACACCACCTATCTCCATCTTGTGTGATAATACAAGTGCAATCAACATTTCAAAGAACCCAGTCATGCATTCAAAGACCAAGCACATACCGATCAAGTATCACTTTCTCCGGGAACAAGTATTGGAACAAAAGGTCAAATTGGAGTATGTTCCTTCTAAGGAACAAGTTGCTGATATTCTCACCAAACCACTGCCCAGGGAGACATTTGAATACCTCAGACAGAAGCTGGGAGTAGTTGATGTATCATCTTGTTGTTAAAACTCGCCTGTTTTAGAGAAAAATGGGTGTACGCGAGTTGCCTGAGGAGGATCTGCGTACATACGCCGGTTTATGCAGAGACAATCACGTATATGGAGGTTTGATGGATATTAGTACGGACAGGCTCTGGTTGAAGATATTCTGATATGGGTCTGACAGAGACCATCCAGCACAGGTTCAGGGGGAGCAGATAATCTTCTAATAATGCATTGTTGGCATTATCTTAGAAGCTTTTGGTTCTAGTTCACAGCTGTTGTTGGTTTTAGGTGGAACAAAGGCAGAAGGAGAACAGAAGGAAATCTTGGTTGCTGATCTGAATGGTGATTGACAGATGCTGCTGCTATCAGTTATTGGTGACTTTCATAAGTCTTGTTCTAGATATTTCATCTCTATGTCATGTATCTTTTTGTGGTATCTCTTTTATGGTGTCAAGGTCATGTAACAACCTATTTTTGGTTTCCCCACTATTCCTGGGATGAACATGTAATGAACTTGGTTGTCATATGTAAATTTCTGATGTATCCTCACTTGGTTGGGTGATGGATGTATGTATTGAGTCTTTTGGTGATAGGAAGGTCTTTCACGATGTATATGTCTTGGTTCTTCTTGAAGAACATCTTTTGCAGATCTTGCCTACAGTTAGGGGGAGCATGGTCAGCACAGCAGGGCAGAATTTTCAGCATGTACTCAGGGGGAGCACAACCCTTTGCCCTTGATGTCAAAGGGGGAGAATGACTTTGAGGATTTTGGGTTGCCACCAAGTCCAAAGGGGGAGATTGTTGGCATTATGGAATAGGATTGGAGCTATGGCACGGGTGTTGTCCTTGATGGCAACTCTCTTTGGTAACAGATCTCAGTTCAGGTTTTCAGACTGAAGGAAAAGACATATACGCAGGTTCATCTAGACTAAGGCACGTATACACGCGGGTTATACGTTTCAAAGGCGTGTATGCATTGGAGAACTTATCTTTGGTCCGTGGTAGTTAGTCCTTGGTATTTGAACCTATGGTTTTAGACCATGGTACCTCGTCAGAAGTGTTGATCTCAAGTATTGGGTCCGTGGTATTGTGGAAGGCCTAAAACTATAAAAGAGGAAGGAGATCATGTGGCAAAGTATTATCTGAATTATTATTGAATATCTGATAAAGTGTGAGATCTGAAATATTGGTGATTAGCGTTGTGGAGCAGATCTGGATCTGAATGAAGGAGGAACCTTAGCGCAAAGAAGGATAAGTTCTATTGATGGGTCATAATCTCTTGGCTTGAATGATAATATCTTTGCATGATTTTGATCTGTTATATATGGCGCATGCGTGATCTATAAATCTGATAATCTGGGTTAATCAGTGTCTGAATATTTGAAAGAGTGAATTATCTTTTGTAGATCTGTACGCAAGTTTAGTTCAGCAAGGGCGCGTATATACACTGGCTAAGTGAAGGAAAACAACGTATACACAAGTTGTTTCATACGCAGAAGCGTATGCACGCAAGCTTCAGGCTATTAAAGTAGCGTATATATTTTGAGTTGTGATCTTGTTGTTTCTGTTTATTGCTGCAGTGTTCTGGGTTCAGATTTGGTGTGTGGTTACTGTTACTGTGATTTGGGTACAGTCATCAGAGAAGTGTTTATTTTGATTCAGTTTTGATTGGTGAGAAGGTGATTGGTTAATGCAGAAATTCTTGATGTTTGATTGATGTTATTTGTGGATCCAGTCTGAAAATTTATGAAATGTGGTCCCTGAAAGAAAGAGAAGGTTGTAGCCTTCAGTAGGCCAACACCTACGTACTAGTATCTTGGCTAGTGCAAGAGCTAAGGGGGTTGTAGCTCCCTTCCAGGAGAAGCTGGAAAACGAGAGAGGGTTGTAGCTCTCTGCAGGTTGCAGCCTGCGTACTGGTAAATGATTGCACCAGTACAATTGTAAGAAGAAGTTTCTAATTAAATAGAAGATAGAGACGAATTGCAGCAGGTGGTTTTCACCCACATTGGGTTTCCACCTTATATCTTGTGTTCTTGTGTGTGATTGTCTTCTGCTCTGTTTTTACTATTCTTGGTTACTGGTTAATTGATTCTGATACACAGATTAACAATCAACATCTGACAGATAAAATAAATTATAAGTTTGCATTGTATACGCGGTTTTATTTCGACATAGTTGCGTATATACGCGGGTTTAATTAGTTGAAGTAGCGTATATCATCTGAATTTGAAAAAGGGAATATTTGACTTAATAATACTGATTCACCCCCGCTCTCAATATTATTTCCAACAATCTCCTTGGAGGCACCTCAGATTGGCTCATTGATTGAAAACCTCCATGAGGCAGTCAATGGGTTGGAAAAAAGAAAAAAGACAAAAAACAATAAGATCCCTTGGTGACAACCTCCCTTGGAGGCGCCCAAGGCAGGCAATTAGGGTGAAAACCTCTCTGAGGCGCCTTAGTTGTTTTCAAAAAGAAAAAATAGAGAAAAGGAAAAAGAAAAATGAATTTCCAGTTGTATTACAGGTGCAGGAGGACTATAGGAAGAAACAACAGGTGTCAAGGGAGCTCTGAAACCATTAATAACGCCTATCCTACCTTCCCTCACCTTTCTCCATCATTCTTGACATTCTTTTCACCTCACTCTGCTTCTTTTTCGAAAACTGTGTTTTCTACACGAGGCCCTATGTTTTCTACAAGAAGCCCCTGTAGAAAATACAAAGAGCTAGAAATGGATTTTAAAGGAAGTTTGGGGAACACGGAAGCTTCATACAAGATTTATAAATCCTCTTGCGGTCTTCAAACCTCTCTTCCATCATTTTCAAGCCTGCATCACACTCCAAGCTCATTTTCCTTGTTGTCCAAAAAACTATAGGTTGCAAAAATACATAGAATAGAAATTTGTTTTTTCCATAACTTGAAAACGGTGCATCCATATAAAAAACTATTTCATGGGGAGTTGCATATGGATGATGGTAACATGCTCAAGCAATTTCAGCAACTTCTAGTGCACGGTTACCAAGAAATTGGCCTCCATCACCTTCAAACATTTTTGCATTTTCTCAATATCCGTGCATCCATTTAAAAAAATGTTTCATGGGGAGATGCATATGGATGATGGTAACATGCCTAAGAAATTTCAGTCAATTCCAGTGCACGGTTTCCAAGAAATCGACCTCCATCACCTTCAGCCATTTTCAGTTTTTCTCAAAATTCGTGCATCCATTAACCAAAATGTTTCTATGGGAGATGCATAATTATGATAGAAACATGCTCAAAAAAATTCGGGTCAATCCAGTCTACTGTTTGGGAGATATGGACAAAACAAGTCACTGTCCCATTAAAATCAAACCACAACAGCAAAAGAAGTGCAACCATGGGATTGAAGGGGACATCTGAAGATAGATCCAGCCAGAGGATACCTGAACAAAGCAAAGAAGCCACACATTAGGAAGTAGAAAGCATGCAGCAGAGGAGAGACAGGAATGTAGCAACTGAAATATGAGCATGCAGCAGCAAAGGAACCAAAAGGCACCACAACACGAACATTCGACTTACAGGTAAGTGTCTAACCCTCTCCTCTATTGCATTTGTGTAATTCAAAAATATGCATAAGTGAATGAGATGGTTAGGTTTGAATGAGAAAAGGTGGCCAGTTAACTGGCCACCCTCATCCAGTTGACTGTGCTCATCCAGATGCCACCACACGTGTGCCTAGTCAACTCACAGAAAAATCCAAAGGACAAGTAGTGGAGGGTATAAAAATTCCGATGCAATGATGGGAAGTGATTGTGGGAAGGAGTCATGAGGAGTCATGCTGACAAGGCAGTGAGGACCAACGGTCCAAATATGGCAACGTATTGTTTTTCCATTTCACCCCACACCAGAAATATCTCAATGAAGACATAAGTACTCCTCCTCGAAACTCCTTCACCACCTTTTCTTCCATTTCATCCTCGTCCACTTAGCTGTAGGAAGCTCTATACCACCTCCATAGCCTCAAAACCATCATTCTCTATCATTTTCAGCCATCCTTCTACTATTGGCGTTCTACAGGAGCAGTAACAGGTTCTACAGGAGCACCTACAGCCAATTCTACAGGAGGGGCTGTAAGTAGTTTTTAAGGAGAAAACACGAGATTTTTGCTCGATTTATGGCTTGAGGAGGTAGGTTCTTTGCATACCCATCATGATTATTAATATGTGCAAGGAATGATACAATTTTAAGGAGGAATTGGGCTTGTAGGAGAAGAGGAATTCCATAAAACATTTCTGCCTGTTTTCTAAAAAAAACACAATTTTTCTCTATTTTCTTGTTCCTTCAAAATTCTTGTCTCCATCTCTATTTTGGCTGTTCAAATGGGGTATAAGCAAAATGGCAGGGGGATTAATGAGGAAGAAGCCCACAAATTCAGCTAGGATCCATGAGCATCCCGAAGTAGTAGCCATTTTTACCAGAGCAAATTGGATGCCATTCTTTGAAAAATTCCGAGGGTTTGATTAAGAAGTGGCTCAGGAGTTTTCCCTTTCTTTAGTCCCTCACTAAAGGACCCATGCCACTATTACTTTGAGGGGTCTCTCCATGGAAATCACCCCAGAATTTATCAGTAGGGTTACCAACCTTCCCCTTGGATTACCTTGGAGCAAAGATGAAAAGCCAATTGGGCAATCTGCTAAGAAAAAATTCTTCCAACCAAATGAACATCCTATAGAAGACAAAAATGGCATTAGAAGAACAAGCATACCTTAACCTTGGGATGAGGTCAATTACCAAATTATCAAGTATATTTCCTGTGAAGGAAGGTATAGCATAGTTTATGGCTACCATTTCAGACTCCTCCATGAGCTGAGATATGGCATGGACACTCCAACACCCCAGAAACTCAGCATTCCCTATTTTCTCCTGCAGTCCCTTATAGACTCTAGAATTAAGTTGAAGGAAGGAGGTCCAGATCAATTGGATCACCATGGGTTAATTAAACTATTAGTGGAAGAAGCTCTCCACACCTTCACAATCCCCATAGCATGAGAAATCTTCAGAAACATGACAAGAGAAGATGATATAAAGGCCCTCACATATGACCACAGTCCTTCTGAAAGTGAGGGGGAAGAGAAACAAGGAGAAAAAGGGGAGGAAAATGAGGAACAAACAGAGGAGGAAGACACCGAAATAGAGAAGGAGGAAACTAAACCAGAGGAGGAAGAAACCAAAACAGAGCAAGAAGAAACAAAACCAGCAGAGACAGAGAAGACAAAAAGAGAGGAACAAGGGGCATAAAAGATAGAAGTGTCTCTTGAGACCCTAGAAAGGGAGGCAGCAGCTACTCTTGCTGCCCTCAGCACCCCTATGAAACCCAAACAAAAGAGGAAGAGGCGAACATCAATGTACTTCAGGGCTCGGAAAAGCACAAGGATAAAAATAGGAAAACCACAACCATCTTCAACAGTGCCTATTGTAATTGAAGATTCACCCACTGTCAAAGGGGAAGGATCTCCCTCTAAAATCCCCATCACATATGAAAGAGGAAGTCCCAGATCTTCCACCTAGAAGGAAAGAGTGTAACTACAGGACTCAAAAACAGCTCTACAGGAAGCACAAACTATTCTACAGGAGACCCTAACTAAGCTACAGGAGATCGAAAAAATTGAGGAAAGGGTAGAAGAATAGCCAAAGGGGAAGGAAGAAACAACAGAGACTCAAGAACCTGACCCCCAGCCTAGTTTGGGCTCTTACTACAATATTCTTGAGGGGTGAAAAATCATTCCATAGAAATTTGCAATCCCACTTTTTTTGAGTTGGAGAAAGAAAGAATAAGGAGCCATAGATGGATGCAAATTGCCAAATCCAAGGGGTAGAGGATATTGGCCACATGGAGAACCAACTTAGAGAGATGGGCAGGGAATTAAGTGCTGTAAGACATAAAGAGGCAATCAGAAGAACTCACTTGGAAACAGAAAATGAGTTGCTAAGAAGATAGCTGCAAGAAAATGAAACACAATTGGCATGCAAGGCCAGCTGGTCTATGGAGGCACTAAAGTGCAGAACACTAGCAAAATCATATGGAGTATACCTCAAAGACCAATGGCTACAGTTTTAGATCAAGACTTTGGCACAGAGAGGCACCATGCCTTTCCAATATTATAGACAGTTTACAGACCTATGTGACCAAATTTCAGCAGAAAACAAGGCAAAGATAGCAGAGTTCTATTTGCATAACATGGCACTCACTGATATGAACCTATGGGACCCTAATGCTAGGCTAGGGACTTGCAACTGATGGCCATGGCATCATGGATGAATCATGAGGAGAAAAGGGCAACAAAAATAAAAAAGTTGATGGCAAAAGAGAAAAATGAACCCTTAATGATCAGAGCTGAGCCATCAGACCCCATGGCTCTCATCAGCACACACCAGCTGCTTGCAAATAATCCTCAAAGTGCCCCTAAGTATATCAATGATCAGGCTCAGGCCATTGCACATTTTGAGGACATGGAAAGATTACTTGGGGAAGATTGTATTCATGCTTGTATGAGGAGGTGGAGCACTCTCCCACACAGTATGCACATTAGGGAGTATCGCTCCCCAACAAGGATGAAAGAAGCATTAGGGAGAGTGCCGTTGTACAAGCGCTCTATGCAGAGTTTGAAGGCCAATTGGATTGGCCTCAAATTGAGTCCCCCACTGCTGCTAGGCCTACTAGAAGGCAGAAAAGAGGAAGAAGAACAACAAGAGTTGGAAGAGGTGGACAAAAAGGCGAGATTCCATGACAAAGAAGAGGACCTCACATTAGAAGCATGGGGTGTCAGGGAGGCCATTAGGGCCATCAAGGATGAGGAGATGGACTAGTTTCTCAGAGGATAAGCAACACATTCAGTAGGGGGGTGATGATGAGCCCCATAAATGGGTAGTTATATGGGCTCATTTTGCCTCCTAACTTAGCTTAATCTACCATTCTCTTAGCTTATTGCATGTTTTTTTATTATATTTATGCTAATAGAGTGAGTTGGGTTGGTCATTATGCCATGGAGTCTAATGTGTGTTTAATACAGATTTTGGTCAATTTTGGAGATAAAGTCAAAGATTTAATGGACAATTGGTAGCAATAATTCGAAGTAGGCAAGGGAGAGGATTTATAGGAAGGTATCCCCCTCATTTATGACTTCCCACTTGGAATTCTCCATCATACAGCTCGAAGCACAAGCAGCCACATCAATGCACTAAAGAGGCAGCCGAGAAAGTGGAGGATAACTTCTGTTTATCTCAAGTTTTGGGAGCCAAGCCTCCCTGATTTTATGGAAGTTGTTGGGAGATTCAGTTATATAAGTAGAGAGGCCTAGGGCCTCATTAGGTTGTTTGATGTTAGTCAATTTTTCGCACTTTTGTTGCAGCTTTGCTCTGCTCAACTTCGAGCTTACTTTTGTTGACAGTTTCATGTAATCCTAGTATTATTTTGATAACAAATATTAGATCTTGTTCGAGCTAGCACTAAGTTACCTCAGAGGGCTGAATCTCTTGGGTTAGGGCCCAATTCAAGCAGCCAATCACCTCTTGTTTTGTATTTATATGTTTTGCTTTAGTTTATGAATTCATTGCTGTTAAATAGATTTCTTTCTTAGTTAAGAATAGGTTGCTTTTGATGATTTAAAAGGTTGTTTCCATTTCAATTTGCTGTAGTAGGTTGAACAGTGATAGAAGAAGATACAAAAAGGCCATCAACAGAGCCTTGGCCTCCTTTCCTCCCTTTGGGACCACAAACCGAGGCCAAGACCCTCTTGCTGCCACAAAAAAAACACAGATTTTCCTTTACCATAGGATTTCTAGTGTTGCACCTTGTTAGAAGGTTCATGCTTTGCTGTAGATCTATTTCACCATGCTCATTTCTATCTTTGCAATAAATTTCCTTCCATTTTTTCTTTCCATATAGCATTGTTCAACATTTACTCTCCTAGATCAGAATTTAAACTAGCTTGATGAACAGTTCTGTTTTTTGAGTATAGCTAGTTTCTTTGCTTGCTTGTTTGATTTTCAGTTTTCTTGCAGTACATCTCTACTCACAATAAATCAACCAATCATCCATCACCATCTCTCTTTCATCCATGTTCCACAGGTCATCCAAAGTCCCTCACAAATCTGCCTTAATTTTCTGCACTTTTCTCATGAACTTTCCTCTCTTTCCTTGAACAAGTCCAACAATCTTTCTTTTCCCTAATCCTCCTTGATGAACCTTAGACACCTTAACACATCCTCCTAGCCATCAGCTACCCTTTCCACCCATTTTCCCACCTTCAAAACCTCTAAAACAGCTCTCGGCATCCTCCTATAGACCTCCTGTAGATCCCCTGCAACCTCCTGTAGATTTTCCTGTAGGTGTCTTTTTGAAGTCTAATTGCAGTAAAAGCCTCTAGAAGGCCACCTGGGACCTCCTAGGACCCCTCCACACCTTCCTACACCTCTGCAAACTCCAAAGTCGCCCTCCATCGCCACCTAATCGCTGCCACATTCACAAACAAATAAATTACATGCATGACAATTTCACCTAAAAATACATAAAAATCCAAAAAGATGTTTTTTTCTCATTTCCTTGTAGAAATAGCTTGAGTAGATGATGTTTACTTCCTAAGTAGGTAATGGTATTCATTTCATGGTTTTTCATCTCTCTTTCTGCAAAAGTAGGATTAGTTGGTTAATTAGGGTTTTCTAGGTTTACTTCACATTTCAGTCTTCTTTCTCTTTCTGCAAGTAGAGTAGCCTCTGTAGAGTAAGCTTTCCTTTCTTTCATCACATATAAGTTTCTTCTGGAATTCATAGAAGTTGGCTTGAGCTCCTAGTGATCTTTCGCCAGCTGACCAAGTGGCAGCCTGCAGTAAGAACTAGTACTTGTGCATACAGTACCGTCGCTTCCAAGTTTGTTATGAACTACCGGGTTGATAAAAGTAAAGTAGGAAGCCCAGGAGTTGCAACATTATTGCTGCAATACTGGTGCTCACCACCTGCATACTAGATTTCACCCTTCATTAGGTATTCATCACTTGCACACTTACCCTTTGGCCTAATGATATTTTTTTCCTTATATAGGTTTAGACCTCTCTCAATACCATGGTCCAAAACCACGTAAGACCAATACATTGGACCCAATACCTGGGGTCAATACCTCAGACCAAATACCATGGACCAATACCAAAATACCATGGACCAAATACCACGGTCCAAAACTTAGTTTTCCAACATGTACATGCCTTTCCTTCTGTGAAAGTGCGTCTGTATGCTATACGCGCCTTTTGGTCTGTGAACCCACGTGTACACGCGGCTTGGTCAATGGGTAACCTGTGTATACCTGTCTTTATTCATTCTGTGAGCTTGAATTATGATCTGTCATCTGTGTGAGTTTCCATCAAGGACAACACCTATGTCATAGCGCCAGATCTGTATCATAATGCCAACAATCTCCCCCTTTGGACTTGATGGCAACAACCACACCAAGTCACTCTCCCCTTTGACATCAAGGGCAAAGGGCGGACCAAGATATTCTCTCCCTTGATATACATTTTTTTGTCCATACTCCCCCTGAGTACATGCTGAAATCTCTGATTGAGGCCCCCCCTTGTACCTGCTAAGATGTATCAATCTGTTCATGCTCCCCCTGAGCCCATGCCGAGTTTGCAAAAATATTTTTCAAAAGAATAACATGACTCTGCAACTCAACTAAGTGAGTATGACCTTCCTATCACCAATGAATCATACATACATCAATCTCCCAACCAAGTGGGTATACACCATTTTGGCTCATCCAGTCAACCAAGTGGGGATACACCATTTTGGCTCATCTAGTCAACCAAGTGGGGATATGACAAATGTTCATACATGACTGAAATAGACATTATTACAATTCTTCCCATGCAAAGTGGGGTTACAAATTGGGTCTTTTCATGACCTTTACATCAAATGATATACATGACTTTTATAACAATGACCAGAAATCTAAACAAGACCATGATAGTCATCAGCAACTATCGTACACCATATATGATCTGCACCATAAGCATCTATCACCAGCATCCAGACCTGTAACCTACAATATCATTCTCTTGGCCAGTCATCAATATGTAGCAAGATGTATCATAAGCATCATCACCAAGGACTTCTAACCATAATGCCAACAATGCATTATTCGAGGCATATGCTCCCCCTAAACCTGTGCTAACCAACATATACCATGACCGAACCATATCAGACTTCTTTTCCTGAATTTGTTCTGCTGCTTTTTCTTCAGAGTTCCATATACGCGACTCTGCAGCCTCTAACTCGCGTATATACACGACTTTGCTCATAATATCTGTGTATGCAAATTGGAATACTGAAGGTTTACACTTTCAGCTTCCCATGGGTCTGTTATGTCTACTAACTGAGTTATGCCACATCTTTCTGACACTAATTCTGTCTTCTTCAATACCTACAGTTGAGATGATGTATGCTCCTTTTGCTTTGGTGTCTGAATTTTTCTCCTACATTCCTTTACTTTATGTTCAAACTTGTTACATGCATAACATCTTACATGTTTCGTATTCCTTTTATTGCAATCAATAGCTTTGTGACCAAACATATTGCAAGCAAAACAATATCCCTTAAAGTACCTGGAACATGATGACCTTTCTGTGTGATGGTCTTGAACCATTCTTCTTCTACATCTGGTTGCAACATGTCCAATATTATGACATTCATAACATTCAACATTACTCATCGGAGGAAATAACTGTTTATCACTTCCATAATTAGGAGCAAAACATTTTCTTTGAAGAATTTCTTTCCTTGGTTGTTGTTGGGGTTGACCACTTATCTCTTTGTTGATCATTTCAAATTTTTAGAATTCCTTCCCTCACCCTGTGAGCTAGATTCACCTTCAACAGTTTCATAAAAACCAAGACTAGTTTTGATAGTAGGGGATCTTTGACTACTAAGAATATCATCCAAAATCCTAGTATTGTCTTGAAATTGTAACAATTTATCCTTTTCTTCTAATTTACCTTTTAAGATATTTACCTCAACCTGATGTTGTTCTTCCTTTTCCAGATATTGCTTCTTTATGTTTTCTTCATCTTTTCTTCCTTCTTCCACTTGTTGCCTTAATTCGAGCACTTCATGTTCTTGTTCTTCAAGAGCTTCTTCATTTTGCTTCTTTGATTATTCAAGATCTTCTTTTGGAGAGAGGATCTTAGCTTCAAGTCTTTGGATTGTTATGCTCTGATCTTTTACTACATCCTGCAGCTGCTCCCTTACTCTGGTTACTGTCTCCAGTTGATCATTTAATCTGGTAACTTCTTCTTTTTCTACATCATTATTTTCATATGCCATGAGAAGTTTAATTTCTTAATTATCTTCATCACTATTGGATGAGTCATTACTATTATTTTGAGTATAATAACTTCTATTACCTTCTTTAGACATCTTTCCTTTGTTATGATAACATCTAGCAGCGTAATGACCAACTCTTCCACAAGAAAAACATTTGAAAGGTAGCTTACCTTTGAACCTTCCAGATCCCCATTGAAGATTCTTGACAAAATTTACCTCATATTCTTCTTCTGAAATGTATCTTGATTCATTGAGGTTTTCTTTTCCCTTTGTTGATACTTTAAATGTGGCTTCTCTCCTTTATGATGGTCCTCCTTTTGTCATTTCAAAAGCAGTTAAGATTCCGTGAAGCTGCGTCATAGTGATATTCTATAGATATTGTTTTTCTTCTATGGCAGACACTTTGGGTTCAAATTTAGCAGACAAGGATCTCAAAACTTTCTCAATTAAGACAACTTCCTTAATTTCTTCCCCCAGATTCTTCATACAATTGACAATCTCATCTATACGTAGGAAGTAATTAGTTATGCTTTCATCACTATGCATCTTAAGAGTTTCATACTGAATTCTGAGAGTTTGAAGCTTAGCACATTTTACGTGAGCGTCTCCTTCGTAGCTTAGAATGATTTTGTCCCATATTTTTTTAGTTGATGTGAGTTGCATGACCTTGACACACTCTGATTTTGACAAACTTGCCAATAAGATAGTAACAACTTTGGCATTGATTTCATATTGCTTTCTACTTGCCGTATCTGTAGGAATTGCTAACGGAAATGTATATCCTCCTTCCACGATTTCCAAAATATCCGTTCCAAGCGATTGTTGATAGGTTGTGGTTCTTATCTTCTAGTAAACAAAATTTCTCCCATCGAAGATTGGTGGTCTGATGGATCCCTCTCTTTCTTGATTAGTCATCCTGATGGATCTTCCTTCAAGCGATCAAGCTTCTTCTGAAGGACTTGCTCTGATACCAATTGTTGGAAATAATACTAAGAGGGGGGGGTGAATCAGTATTAGCAAATCAATAACCTTTTCATTTCCATTATCAAATTCATATATGCTACTTCAGTTAAGGCAAACCACATGTATACACAACTGTGTTTAATGAAACTAGCGTATATCCAACAAACTTATGATTCAGTTAATTCATCATATGTTGATCTTAATGAGTGCATCATAACGTTATTGACCATATAAACAGTAAATAGGTGCAGTAAAACAGACAGATCATCACACATAAGAAGCACACATGAACACCATGATATAAGGTGGAAACCCAATGTGGGACAAAAACCAGCTACTGCTGTTTCTTTAAGATAAGAAAAACCTGTTTACAATCTTGTATTGGCGCAGACTCATGCCAGTATGCAGGCACCCACCTGCAGAAGGCGACAACCTTCTCTCGTTCTCTAGCTTCTACTAGAAGGGAGCTACAACCCCATAGCTCTTGTACTAGCCAATATATATTTACTAGTACGTAGGCGCCAACCTACAGAAGGCTACGACCTTCTCTTTTCTTCTTCACTGCAATTTTCAACTTTAGATATACCCAGAACATAAGATATAAAGGATAAGACATGTGTCAGTATTCAGATCTATTCATGATCATACCATATAATGATAATGCATTTTAGTTTTCATGATCCCGGTTCATCAACCTTCATTCGCCACATAAGTGCATCCTTAACAAAGCATCACATACCCATAACATGCATACTAGATTTCACCCTTCATCAAATATTCATCACTTTCAAACTTACCCTTTGGCATAATGATCTTCTTTTCCTTATATAGGTTTAGAACTCTCTCAATACCATGGTCCAAAACCACGTAAGACCAATACCTTGGACCCAATACTTGGGGTCAATACCTCGGACCAAATACCATGGACCAATACCAAAATACCATGGACCAAATACTACAATCCAAAACTTAGTTTTCCAACATGTATGTGCCTTTCCTTTTGTGAAAGTGTGTGTGTACGCTATATGCACCTTTTGGTCTATGAACCAGCGTGTACACGCAGCTTGATCAATGGGTAACCTGCGTATACCTCTCTTTCTTCATTCTATGAGCATGAACTGTGATCTATCATCTGTGTGAGTTGCCATCAAGGACAACACCTGTGTCATACTGCCAGATATGTATCATAATGCCAACAGAAGCGACGTAAACACACCATACATACATCCAACATCATCAACATAACCCTTAGAAGACAAGTTAGCCACTTAGACAACCTGTCCTTGGGTCCCACTGTTGCTTTGGGTCTCTTGGGCCATAGTCACTCTCATGCTATGGGAAATCGAGTGACCAAAAACCTAAAGTCACTCTCACAAGCTTGCTTGCTAGTGACTGTGGACCAAAATTTTCAATCCTATGCTAGCGACCCCTGGATTTAAGCCACTTTTTTCAAGCTCAGGGCCTAGGACACTGCCCAGAATTGATCCATCTCTTCAATTAAGTAAAGTAACAGGGAAATGAAAATACTTTTTCAAGAACTTGACTGGACCCCTACTAGCCATGATAGACATTTCGTCAAACATATCATCGACATGTAATCTACAGATGTAAATAATAGAGTAAGCATAGGGATCTCATACTTGTTTGAGAATCACTACGAACCATTGTTTCCTCATGCCATTTACTGCATTATCATCTATTATGTCATAGACACATTATCCATTCACATACAAGTAAACACATGCTGAGATCCATACATAACTGTTGTCATATAATGTGCATATAACCAACATAATAGGAACAAAAATACAATAAACATGACAACCATCAAATCCATAAATACATCATTACCTTACACATGGAAATCAAGGAAAGGATTTCTCATTAATGAATGCAATGAACCAACCAGAGATGGGACTACCAAATTGCATCCAACCATACAATGGATGAGCCAAAGCTCTCTTCAACCGTCACCCCTATGCAATATTCCAAGCACGAATTTGGGATATCATAGAACACATCAATCAAAACTCATCTAGGGCTTCCAGAGGCCATCTAACACAACCCATCAACCTGTGATTCCACCTCACAGTCGGACATTACCAAAACTATCATTAGATTGGTCTGCATCCAAGCCTTCCAGGGCTTCCAGAGCATTTTTCCAACCAAGGCTTCTAGAACTAGTAACTCAACCCATAGCTTATACAGGGCTTCCATAGCGTTTTTCTAACCAAGGCTTCCAGGACTAGTAACTCAACCCACCAAGGGCTTCCACAGAGTTTGTCCAACCAAGGCTTTCAGGACTAGTAACTCAACCCACCAAGGGCTTCCAGAGCATTTTTCCAACCAAGGCTTCCAGGACTAGTAACTCAACCCAGGCTGCTATAGGGCTTCCATAGCATTTGTTCAACTAGGGCTTCTAGGACTAGTAAATCAACACAAGCTAAGGGACATGAGAACCAACAAAAAAAAAACAATGATAGTAAACCCATAGTCAACATGGTTATCAATGAAATGGAAAGACTAGGCAATCCAATGTCGATCCAGGCAATCCTCCATGCCAATGACATATCACAACCAAGAAACCACATGCATATGTCATGCATGCCAAAACTATTGAAGAAATCATACATGAAACTAGGTACCTGCAAGAAAATATAATGTAGCTACTAATGTTGATTCCTTCTTGTGCTTTCTTGCTCTTCCTTTGCCTTCTTGCTCCAAAAATCCAAGTATGCCACACCCTCCAAGAGTGCTCCAAGAAAACTCTAAGTATCCAAGAGTATGAGAGAGAGAATAATGAGAGAGAGCTCCAACACTGAAATAACAAAAGGTTACCAAATAATCCTCATAAGCCTTTTTATGAAGGAGGCCTCCCTTTTCTTCCTCACATGCAACTTGTGACCTTTCACTTCCTTTTTCTCTTAATTTCCATTATTTTCATAAATAAATGTGCCAAACTGCATTTTAATGCTTTACCCATTGTCTTTGCCAATTTCCTTAGCTATAAAAAACCAAATAAACATCCCCTAGGATGTCTCGCTCAACATTCATCTTGGAATAAGTGTCCCATTCATCCATGGTTATTGTTTTTTAAATTTATTACATGGAATTTTCACCAAGGCTGTTACACAACTCCTGGATTTGCTCCTTGATCTCTTCATTTTCTAAAATGGAGTGACAATATATCATCCTGTTGGGTAGAGGTGTTCTAGGAGTTAGGTCGATCGAATGCTTGACCTGACAATGCAAGGGTACCACTGTGGGTGAGGAGAATATGTGCCTATATTATTCCATGAGCATATCCACCTACTTCTGCTACTTGGAGGAACCCTTCCTAGGGACCATGGATGTGGCTATGACCTTGTCCTTATTTTGAGAGTGAATTAGAAAGAAAACAAATTTCCTAGTCTGGGAGATGACCTTACTGCATTGCTTAGCAGAGTTCATGGAGATGGCAGTAGGTGGGGCTAACTCCGGTATCTTATATAACTTACTTCCAAAATAAATAATAACGGAGTGAGGTATAGACTCATATACAACATGTTGCTTCCATAAGTATGGTTGTTCTAATAATACATCACAAACTTCTAGAGGAGCAACATCACACAATACCTCATCTGTGAAGGGCTTTATTCTGTAGGGAAGGAAACAATGTTGGCTGATGCAGAGATCTCATCCTTGGTGAAGCCACCAGATGGTGTACGGTTATGGATGTGCTATAGTCGGTAGGCCCAACTGCTTCATGACCTCTACTGAAATGAGGTTCTTTTGGCTCCCACTTTCGACAATGAACTATAGCGGAGAACCCTTCGCCCACATCTATGAATGGAATAGGTGTTCCCCCTTTTTTGGATCTTCAGGCTTGATATTCCGGACCTTGATGGTGGCCACAGTGGCACTGGGCTTTGCATCAATGATCTTCTTCCCTTTGTCGTTCCCCTTGTCGGGTTCTGACTCGGATTCGAAACATGCGTCTGACTCGGAAGCCTTCAGCGAGGCCACCAGTGATTTCTTGGCTTGACACTCACTTGTGTTGTGAGTGGAGCACTTATGGAACTCACACCATTTTCTTGTGTCCCTCTTTGTCTTTGTTGTGTTTTTATTTTCTTGCGGCTTCAAACAGTTATCCTGGGTTGCCCACCTTGGATTTTCCCTTTATTTTGTGATTTGGGGGCACCTTTCCCTTGCTTCGGATTTGTAGATCCAAAGTATTTCTTTTTCTGTTTAAAATTATACTCAATCTTGATAGCATACCGATACATCGTGCTAAGCAAGGAGATGTTCAAGAACTCCATCTCATCCTGGATGCACTTGTGTAGAAATCCGCGGTACTTGAGTACCAAATGTTTGTCACAATCATGGATACCCAACTTCGTACGAAGGGTATGGAAAACATTGGTAAACTTCGACACATCCTAGTCTCATCCCTACCGGAGTGTGGTCCACTTTATGTATTTATCCTCGTAGCTCTTGACAGGGTAGTACTACTCCTTGATGGCATCCTTGAATGAATTCCAAGTGTTGGAAATAATACTTAGAGGGGGGGGGGGTGAATCAGTATTAACAAATCAATAACTTTTTCATTTCCATAATCAGATTGATATACGCTACTTCAGTTAAGAGAACCTGCGTGTACATGCAATTGTGTTTAGAGCAACTAGTGTATATCCAACAAACTTATGATTCAATTAATTCATCATATGTATTGCATCAGAACCATATAAACAGTAACCAAGTGCAATAAAAATAGGACAGATCATCACACACAAGAAACACACATGAACACCAAGATATAAGGTGGAAACCCAATGTGGGTGAAAACCACCTGCTGTAATCATCTCTGTCTTCTTTTTAATAATAAGATAATTTTGTTTACAATTTTTGTACCGGTGCAGTCTTATACCAGTACGCAGGCTTCTACCTACAGAAGGCTACAACCTTCTCTCTTTCTCCAGCTTCTACTGGAACGGAGCTACAACCCCCTAGCTCTTGTACTAGCTGATATGTTTAATAGTATGTAGGTTCCAGCCTACAGAAGGCTAGAACCTTCTCTTTTCTTCCAGGGACCACGTTTCATAAATTTTCAGACTAGATCCATCAACAACATCATTCAATCCTCAATTATATCTACATCAACCAATCTCCTTTTGAACCAACCACAACCGATTCAATCAATCACTCTGATCATTCAGAATGTTGTCACCAGAAAATAGTAACCAGAACCCAATAAATAACCTCGAACACTGCAACAACAAACAAAAACAACTAAAACATATTTTATAAGGTATACGCTACTTCCATGTGTCGAACCTGCGTGAATACGCGCTTTCCTCAAAGCGAACAAGTGAACAGATATGCAAATCAAATTTATGATGTATACACTGTTTTTATATGCAGAACCAGCGTGTATACGCTCCTTTTCTGAAGTGAACCTGCGTACAGATCTGTAAAAGATGATTTAAACATAACAACAGTTCCAGACTTCAATCATACCTAGATCATCATGTTTACAGACTACAACATGCGGCAGTTATTCAGATACATGATCAAACCACATAAAGATATTTCACTTCAAGCCTTAAGATCCTGTTACATCATTTGACCTTATCCTTCATCAATCACTAAGGTTCTTCTTTGGTTCAGATCAAACATGACACCATTAGCCAATAACCTGCATATTAGATCTCACTCTATATCAGATATTCGATAGATGCACACCTTGGCCTAATGATCTTCTCCTCCTTTTATAGTTTTAGGCCTTTCTCAATACCATGGACCAAAACCACTTAGGACCAATACCTTGGACCAAATACCTGGGGTCAATACCTCAGACCCGATACCTTGGACCAATACCATGGATCAAAATACCATGGACCACATAATTTAGTTTTCCAAGTTATACGCACTTTTCCTTTTGTGAAAGTGCGTGTGTACGTATACGCGACTTGTATACAGTGAACTCGCGTGTATAAGCGGCTTGGTCAATGGTGAACCTGTGTATACCTCTCTTTTTTCATTCTGTGTAGCCTGATCTGTAGCTCTATGCTGTTAACCTATAGTACTGTGATCTGTCATTTGAGTGAGTTGCTTTCTGAACTAATTCCTTGAATCTGCCCTGCATTTCATCACACTTGTAAATACTCATGTCATGCATTCTATCACATCTGATATCTCTTCTGTAGATTCATCTAGTTACCATATACAAGAGAGTTGTTCTTATACAAGTGGGTTGCCATCAAGTACAAAACATACATCATAATGCCAACAACCTCCCCCTTTGGACTTGATGGCAACAACCAAAACAACCACAACAACCACACCAAGTCACTCTCCCCCTTTGACATCAAGGGAAAAGGGTCATGCTCCCCCTAAGTGCATGCTAAATTCTCTGATATGCTGAAGTACTGATTGAGCTCCCATGAGCGAGTCCATGTTCCCCCTTATCATAAGCAAGGTCTGTAGAAAACGATGTTCTAAAAGAAGAACATGACTCTATACATACATCACAAATGACCTTCCTATCACCAATGATTCATACATTCATCCATCTCCCAACCAAGTGGGGATATACCAAATTTGACTCATCCACCCAACCAAGTGGGGATATACCAAATTTGACTCATCCACCCAACCAAGTGGGGATATACCAAATTTGACTCATCCACCCAACCAAGTGGGGATATATCAATTTTTTATACAAGTCAACAACAAGAAACATTACATCATTCATCCAATGCATAGTGGGGTTACAAATTAGGTCTTTTCATGACCGCTACATTAAAAGATATACATGACATATATAACAGAGACATAATGTCTTAAACAAGACCATGATAGTCATCAGCAACTATCATCAACAACATTTTTCAACAACATCTAGACCTGTAACATGCAATACCATTCTCTTGACCAACCAACAATCAGTAGCAAGATGTATCATTTAGCCACACAAGCATCATTACCAAGGACTTCTAACCATAATGCCAACAATGCATTATTTGAAGCATATGCTCCCCTGAACTTGTTCCATCTGTTCACTATCAGATCTGATCATGCATATATCAACAAGATGTATCAAGGCATCATCATCAATCATATATACATCAAGTTAACTTGTGAGGATCAAAAGCACTTATAAATAACATGAACACATTTCCACACATCATCAACAGATTGTGACCATCATTAAACAGAGCAAATAATTGTCTGAACCATATCAGACTTGAGTCTGTCCCACCGCTTTTCTTCAAACCAACATATACGCGTCTGTGTCCACAGAAACTCGTGTATGTACGCAACTACACTTCAAGGAACTCGCGTATAACCACCCTTCCCTGAAAAATAGGATGATGCAAAAACTACTCCCAACTTTTGTCTAAGATATTCAAATGTCTCTTTGGGCAGTGGTTTAGTGAATATATCAGCAACCTGTTCTTTGGAGGGAACATACTCCAATTTGACCTTTTGTTCAAGCACTTGTTCATGTAGGAAATTATATTTGATGGGTATGTGCTTGGTCTTGGAGTGCATGACTGGATTTTTTGAAATACTAATGGCACTTGTATTATCACATAGAATGGAGATGGGTGGAGTACATGTGATCTGAATATCTTGCAATGTTTGCATCATCCAAAGTAATTGTGTGTAGCAAGATGCAATAGCCACGTATTCTGCTTCAGTTGTAGATAATGCAATTGAACTTTGTTTCTTGCTGAACGAAGACACCAACCTGGAACCCATATAAAATGCACCACCACTAGTGCTTTTTCTGTCATCAACACTTCCTACCCAATCTGCATTTGTATATCCATGAAGTGTAAGATCTGTATCTCTAGGATACCATAAGCCAAAGTTCTGTGTTCCTTGAAGATATTTGAAAATTCTTTTAACTGCCTGAAGATGTGATTCCTTTTGATTTTCTTGGAATCTTCCAACTATTCCCACTGCATGCATGATGTCCGGTCGGATACTTGTTAGATAAAGTAGACTGCCAATCATGGATCTGTAAGTTGGTTAATGTACCGCTGCTAATTCATCATTTGACCTAAGACTACATCCTGTTACCATTGGAGTACATACTGGTTTAGAATCTTCCATGTCGTACTTTTTTCAGGATCTGTTTGAGATATTTGGTTTGTGAGAGAAAAATACCATCTTTATTTTGTTGCACTTGTAGACCAAGAAAGTAGGTAAGCTCACCAAGCAAGGACATTTCAAATTCTTGCTGCATTACTGAAGCAAAATTCTGACTCATGGATTCTTCATTTCTACCAAAAATGATATCATCAACATACACAACAATTATTAACAATTTATTAGTTTCCATCTTTGTATATAGATTGCTATCTTCTGACCCCTTTGAAAAACCTTGTTGGTGGAGATATTTGTCAAGACAGTAATACCATGCCCTTGGAGCCTGTTTTAGACCATAGAGAGCTTTCCTGAGTTTGCATACAAGTTTTGCATCATTTCCAAGAATGAATCCTTCTAGTTGTTCAATATAGACTTCTTCTTCTAAGTCTCCATTAAGAGAGGCAGATTTTACATCCATTTGGTATACTTTGAATGTTTGAAAACTAGAAAGAGCAAGAAACATTTTGATGGCTTCAAGTCTAGCAACAAGTGCAAAAGTTTCTTCAAAGTTTATACCTTCTTGTTCATCATATCCTTTACAAACAAGTCTAGCCTTGTTTCTAATAACTTCTCCATTTTCGTTCAGCTTGTTTTTGAATATCCATTTAGTTCCTATGATATTCTTATCATGAGGTCCAGGAACTAATTCCCAAGTATTATTCTTTTCAATTTTCTCAAGTTCTTCATTCATGGACTTGACCCAACATTCATCTCTGCATGCTTCATTTACATTTTGAGGTTTAGTGGAAGATAGTAATGCTAGATGGCTTGAAGCTTCGACAATGGTTCTTCTAGTTTGCACACCTACCCCTTTTTCTCCTACGATTTGAGCTTCTGGATTATTTTTCTGAACATACTTGGATAGAGTATTTTCTTCTATCGTTATCTCTTCTTCTGGTACTTCATTGGTTTCTTCTTCAAAATCAGTGTGATTTGAAGTGGGAAAATTATCCTCATCTTCTTCATTGTCATAATCTTCGGTTTTTATCTATTTGGGATTTTTGCATGCCTCATCAACCACAACATCAATACTTTCAATAATTTTCCCAAGTATTTTGTTGAACATTTATATCCTTTGCTTCGGGAAGAGTAGCCAAGAAGAATACCTTCATCTGCTCTGGGTTCAAACTTACCAAGTTTTTCATTAGTCCTTTTGATGTAACATTTTCTTACAAAAACTTTGAAGTATTTTACAGTAGGAGTCTTACCATAACAAAGTTCATGTGGAGTTTGAGTACTGTTTACCCGATCATTTGCTTGATTGAGAATATTGACGGTGACAAATGCAGCTTCACCCCAGAAGGTTGCAGGAGTTCCAGATTCATCTAGCATAGCACGAGCCATTTGTTGAACAATTCTGTTCATCCTTTCTACCACTCCATTTTGTTGAGGAGTCCTTGTAGTGGAGAACTGCCTTTTTATTCCATGTTTTTCACAAAATTTAAATAATTTGTCTGAGGTAAATTCCCCTCCTCGATCAAATCTGAGACATTTGATTTTGTGATCTGATTCATTTTCAACAAAAGCTTTGAAGGCTTTGAACTTTTCAAATGCTTCATCTTTATGCTTTAGAAGACCTATCCAACACATTCTGGAAAAATCATCAATGAACAATATAAAGTATTCTTCTCCACGAGGTGAATTTTTCCTTGATGGACCACATAAATCGGTATGAACAAATTCAAGAGGCTTACTAGCTGACCCTTCCTTTTCGATGAATTGAGATCTAGTTTGCTTACCGAATTGACATGATTTTCATATATTATTTTCAGGAATGTTGATATTTGGAAGATCACGAACAGCCTGGAATCTACACGCTTTTGAGAAAAGCTTAGATGTCCCAATCTTCTGTGCCATAGCTAGTTTTCATCATTTTTGCTTAGATAGCACTGTTTTTGTCCTCCGTTGAGTATGTATAGGTTGTTTGTAGTTCTTGTCCCTTTAATCACGGTTTCTCCTGTATCAAGCTCATGAACGACACATCCATTTTACCAAAACACTACTTCATTTCCTTGATTACACATTTGACTCACACTCAACAGATTATGCTTTAAGCCATCAACATACATAACATTCCCAGCTTTAACTTTTTCTTTCAAGAAAACAGAGCCTTTACCTTTTATGACAGTAGGAGTGTCATTTCCAAATGAGACACTCTTTTCCTTTTCTAAGGCATTATATGAGTGTAGTTTTTCTCTGTCACCTGTCATGTGTTTTGAGCATCCACTGTCGATGTACCACTAGTTTTCTTGTCCTTCTGCATACAAGGCTATACCACATCTTTCTATTTGTGGTTCTTTCTTTCTCCATATTTTGGGATTTAATGGAGTTTGCTTTTTGAGCTATTTTTCGAAATTTACTCCTGCACTTAGTTTCTTCATGGCCAAAGTTGTTACAGATTGAGAATTCTATTTCATTTTCAAGAAGAGAAAAGCTATTATAGGAACTTTTCTTGATCCCTATCACATTTCTTTGATTTCATGCTTCTCTAGTCATAATAGTTTTGTAAGCAACACATTGAGCAGCTTTGTGTCTAAAATTATGACATGAGAAACATTGACCATTAAAGAAGTTCCTGCAATTATCGAATCTACTGACCTGTTGATTGTAGTTGAAGTTCCTCCTACTGACTTGTTGATTGATATTCTTTGAAGAAAATTGAGTATGATTTACTTGAGTTTGATTGTGGCTTCTGTTCATCCTTGAAGTAAATTGAGCCTGATTCACTTGGTGATCTTCTTTATGCCTTTGCGGACGATTGTCGAACTGTTCACTGCTCTTTGCTGCATCACGATAGCTTTTAGTAGAGGTTGATGGATTTTGTCATTGAGATGTTTCTTCAGTGTATCCAAGACCTGTATTTATCAGAGGAGAGCGCTGCACTTTGATAATTTCATTTAATGTTTTTGATCCTTTAGCAAATCTAAGATTGAGAGCTTTTGTTTTCTCAAGATCCTTTCTTAGACCAACAATTTCACATTCTAGCTTTTCATTGTGTTTTTCTCCTTCAACAAGTTGGAATGTCAAGGTATCTATAATCATATTCTTTTCTTATAAACAAATTTTGAGTTTAGAGATTTCTTCATAAATGTCATCTTCATCTAAAGCATCCAAAAAATCATCATCTTCATAAGCCATCAGAAGTCTATAGTCATTACTATTTTCATCTTCATCACTATTTGATAAACCATCGCTATCTTCATGAGTATAGTAGCTCTTTTTACTTACACTTTGTTTTCTATTCCATTTTGCAGTTTCCTTCCATTTATCATATTTATCTTTATGAGGACATTTGGCAGCATAATGACTGACTCTACCACAGGCAAAACATTTGAAAGGTAGTTTACCTCTGAATCTACCGGAACCCCATTGAAGATTCTTGACAAAGTTTGCTTCCTCTTCTTCTTCTGAAATATGTCCTGATTCATTGAGTTCTTCTTTTCCTTTTGCTGAAGCTTTAAATGCGGCTTCTCTCATATCTGATGGACCTACTTTTCTCATCTCAAAGGCAGTTAGGATTACGTGAAGCTGTCATAGTAACAGTTTGTAGATCTTGCTTTTCTTCTATGGCAGATACTTTTAATTCAAATTTAGCAGATAAGGATATTAAAAAATTTTAAATTAAGGTAACTTCCTTTATCTCTTCACCCAAATTCTTCATGCAATTAACAATCTCATCTATATGTAAGAAGTAACTAGCTACACTTTCATCATTCTGCATCTTGAGAGTTTCATATTGAATTCTAAGATTTTACAGTTTAGCATGTTTTACCTGAGAGTCTCCTTCATAGCTTAGAAATATTTTGTCCCATATTTCTTTGGCTGATTTGAGCTGCATAACTTTGACAAACTCTGATTATGATAGACTTCCCAATGATGTATTGATAGCCTTGGCATTGGTTTCATATTACTTTTTACCTGTTGCATCTGTAGGAATTGCTGATGGAAATGTATATCCTCCTTCCACGATTTCCCAGACATCTGTTCCAGGAGATTGAAGATAGGCTATGGTTCTTACCTTCCAATAAACAAAGTTGTTCCCATCAAATATTGGCGGTTTGATAGGTCCCTTGCTTTCTTGATTACTCATGATGATGGATCTTCCTCTAAGCGATCAAGCTTCTTCTGAAGGACCTGATCTGATACTAATTGTTGGAAATAATACTAAGAGGTGGGGTGGGGGGGTTGAATCAATATTATCAAATCAATAACTTTTTCATTTCCACAATCAAATTCATATACGCTACTTCAGTTAAGGGAACTTGCGTGTACATGCAACTGTGTTTAGAGCAACTAGTGTATATCCAGCAAACTTATGATTCAGTTAATTCATCATATATAGTGCATCATAACCATATAAACAGTAACCAAGTGCAGTAAAAACATAACAGATCATCACACACAAGAAACACACATGAACACCAAGATATAAGGTGGAAACCCAATGTGGGTGAAAACCACCTGTTGCAATCGTCTTTGTCTTCTTTTTAATAATAAGAGAATTCTGTTTACAATTTTTGTAGTGGTGCAGTCTTATACCAGTACGTAGGCTTCTACCTGCCGAAGGCTACAACCTTCTCTCATTCTCCAGCTTCTACTGGAAGGGAGCTACAACCCCTAGCTCTTGTACTAGTTGATATGTTTACTAGTACGTAGGTGCCAGCCTACAGAAGACTACAACCTTCTCTTTTCTTCTAGGGAACATGTTCCATAAATTTTCAGACTGGATCCATCAACAACATCATTCAATCATCAAATATATCTGCATCAACCAATATCCTTTTGAACCAACCATAACCGATTCAATCAATCACTCTGATTATTCAGAATGTTGTCACCAGAAAACAGTAACCAGAACCCAAACAATAACCCAGAACACTACAACAGCAAACAAAAACAACTAAAACATATTTTATAAGGTATACGCTACTTCCATGTGTCGAACCTACGTGCATACGCGCTTTCCTCAAAGCAAACCAGCGTACAGATCTGCAAATCAAATTTATGATGTATACGTTATTTTTATATGCAGAACGAGTGTGTATACCCTCCTTTTCTAAAGCGAACCTACGTACAGATCTGTAAAAGATGATTTAAACATAACAACAGTTCCAGACTTCAATCATACGCAGATCATCATGTTTACAGACTACAACATGCACCAGTTATTCAGATACATGATCAAACCACATAAAGATAATTCACTTCAAGCCTTAAGATCCTGATACATCATTTGATCTTATACTTCATCAAGCACTGATGTTCTTCTTCGGTTCAGATCAAGCACGACACCATTAGCCAATAACCTGCATATTAGATCTCACACTATATCAGATATTTGATACATGCACACCTTGGCCTAATGATCTTCTCCTCCTTTTATAGTTTTAGGCCTTTCTCAATACCATGGACCAAAACCACTTAGGACTAATACCTTGGACCAAATACTTGGGGTCAATACCTCAGACCTGATACCTTGGACCAATACCATGGACCACATACTTCGAACCAAACGTTTAGTTTTCCAAGGTATATGCACTTTTCCTTTTGTGAAAGTGCGTGTGTACATATACGCGACTTGTATATAGTGAACCTGCGTGTATACGTGGCTTGGTCAATGGTGAACCTGCATATACCTCTCTTTCTTCATTCTGTTTAGCCTGATCTGTAGCTTTGTATTGTTAACCTATAGTATTGTGATCTATCATCTGAGTGAGTTGCTTTCTGAACTGATTCCTTGAAGCTGCCCTGCATTTCATCAAACTTATAAATACTCCTGTTATGCATTATGTCACATATGATATCTCTTCTGTAGATTCATCTAGTTACCATATACAAGAGAGTTGTTCTGCTACAAGTGGGTTGCCATCAAGTACAACACATACATCATAATGCCAACACCAAGTGGGTACAACAGAAAACAACGAGGGTGTACTTTCATCTTTGTTCTCATAGTAGGTTTCCCACTAGTCCTTGACGTGGGGGGTGGCTTTGAGAAGTGAAAAAGTAATATTTTCCCTATTGGAAAAATAATGAACATAACTCCTTATATCCAGTCCTGCAAATGTTCGACCAGTTCGAGCCCTATCGCCTTATATCCCGACCTCGTTGGGGACTTGTAAACAAAAACAAAGAAAGAGAAAACCGCTCTGATGCCACTGATCTGAACTTAAAAATGAACGAAACAAATTATAGATACCATAATAGATCCATCTAACACTAGATCTATCATGCACTGAGAGGGATCAAATCCCTGAAGATGAAAACATTCTATTTGGATTGTATAACTTGAGGAAATGTTTTCACTTTGAGGGATTTGATCAGTCTCAGCGCACGATAGATCTTGTGTTAGATGGATCTAAGATAGTTCCATTTGAGGGCATCAATGGCACACTTTTAGATTATCATTATTATGTATATGTTTCAGATTAACTTCAAAATTCACATTATATTTTCTTTGCCTGGGATGATAATATCATGCTCTTCTTTAATTTAGTCTGTGTTGCTTACTTTGAATGGTTTATACGCCTATGTTTGGATGCTTTGAGTGGTTTGTGTGTTTATGTGTTTGGATTTGGATGGTAATGTTTGTGAATGTTACAGTTTTATTATATTTTTATGTGTATGTAATTATCTGTTAGTAATTAGTTGGTGATGAAGAAGGGAGATAATCTTGTCAATATTTTGCAGGAGGATTGATATTGCACATATATTTCATTTAATTATATGTATCACAACTTCTGACAAGTCATTAATTCTTAATAGTTTCTCTCCAGGTATTGCTAAATATAACTTGAAGAGTAGTTTTAATAATTTACTGCATCAAGATTACTCTTGAAATAATTTGTTTCTTTTCTAATGTTTGAAATAATTTATTCCCTTCAAGAATATTTTGATGATTTTTTTTTTCTCTATGGTCTATTTTGCAAAGTCAAGAAATAATGTATTTTTTATTTATTTTTAATGAGTGGTCATATTTATAAAAATTTTATGTTATTTGTTTCTCCAAACAATTATAACATCTCCCTCAAGAATATTTCTATTTATTTTGAATGTTTATAAATATATCTTTTCCTCTTATAAAACTTTTGAATACATTGTTGTATGCAATTATCTATTAGTAATTTTGAATATATGTAGTTTTGAATATATATACTTGTCTGTTAGTAATTAGTTGGTGATGAATAAGGGAAACGATCTTGTGAAGGATTAATTTGCACTTTGAAGGAGGATTGATTTTTCATATCTATTTCATTTTAAGTCTAGGTGTCACAATTTTTATCAACTAATTAAATTTTAGTAGTGTTCCTCTAGGTAATACTAAATATATCTTGATTTTTTTTTTAATAATCTACATCTTCAAGATTAATAACATCTAATGCATCTAATGCAAGCAATCAAATAGTATTATAAAACAACATCTACATTGAAATCAATGCATCTAGTGCAAGCAATCAAATGAGATTAGAGATCAACATCTACACTGAAATCAATGCATCTAGTGCAAGCAATCAAATAGGATTAGAAATCCATATCGACACTGATAGCAATGCATTTAGTGTAAACAATAAGATATAATTATAAACCAATATCTACACTGAAATTAATGCATCTAATGCAAGCAATCAAATAATATTAGAAATCATCATCTACGCTGAAATCAATGCATCTAGTGCAAGAAATATTCTTCCCTCTCCCCCCATCCATCTAATCAGCTTCAAGATTAACAATATCTAATCCATATAATGCAAGCAATCAAATATGATTAAAAAAAAATCTACACTAAAATCAATGCATCTAACGCAGGCAATCAAATAAGATTAGAAATCAACATTTACACTTAAATCAATCCATCTAGCGCAAGCAATCAAATAATATTAGAAATCAACATCTACACTGAAATCAATGCATTTAGTGGAAACAATCAAATAGGATTAGAAATCATCATCTTAATTGAAATCGATGCATATAGAGAAAGCAATAAAATAGGATTAGAAATCATCATCTACACTGAAACCAATGCACCTAGTGCATACAATCAAATATAATTAGAAATCAACATCTACACTGAAATCAATTCATCTAATGCAAGAAATCAAATAGGATTAGAAATCATCATCTACATTGAAATTTATGTGTCTAGTGCAATAAATATTAATCCCTCTCTTCCCCCTCCATCTATATATTTATCTCCCTCCATATCTCCTTCTTTGTCTCTCTATCTCACCCCCCCAAACACACACACACACACACACTCTCTCTCTCTCCATATCTATCTATCTCTGCCTCCCTCCTTCCCTCTCTCTTTCTCTCTATTCTTCCCTCTCTCCACCTCCCATCTATATCTCTATTTGCTTCTACCTCTCCTTTTTCTCTCTATATCACCCCCAAAACATACACACTCTTTCTCCATATCTGGCTATTGCTCACTCCCTCTTCCTCTCCCTCTTCCTCTCTCTTACCCTTCTCTCCATCTCTCCCGCTTCTATATCTCTTCCCTCCTACTCTCCTCTCTCCATATCTTTATCACCCTTATCACTACCTCTCTCTCTATCCACCTTTATCTCTCTATGTCCAAAATTTACCTCCCTCTCGCCCCCTCCAACTCCATCTCTCTCTTTCTCTCTCCATCTCTCCTTCTCTCTCACACCCTCTCTCTCTTACTTCTCTCTCCCACCTCCCTCTATATCCCATCCCCCTCTCTTTCTCTTCTCCCTCCAAATCTGTTACTATATCCCTCCCTCTCTCCTTCTCTCCCCCTTTCCTTCCATCTCTCTTTGTTTGTGTCTCTATCTCACCCCAAAACATACACACACTCTCTCCATCTCTCTTTTCTCACTCCCTCTCTCTTTATCCAATTTTCTCTCTCTATGTCTTTCTTTTTAACTCCCTCTCTTTCCCCCTCTAACTCCATCTCTCTATCCCTCCCTCTTTGTCCCTCCTTCTCCCATCATCTCTCTAGTCCTTCCCCTCTCTCCCTTTCTCTCCTACCTCCCTCTCTCTCTCTCTCTCTCTCTCTCTCTCTCTCCCTCCCACCCTTCTCTCCCTCTCTCACTACTCTCTTTCTCTCTCTCTTCACTCCTCCCCACCCCCTCTCCTTCATTTTATGTCCATCTCTCCCTTGTCACTCCCTCTATCTCTCCACCATGGAAAATTTTAGGGGCTAATGTTCGCCCAGTGGGCTAATTTTCCATGATTTTTCCACAAAAAAGATTCGCCAATTTCCAATTTTATAAAAGACGATTCGCCCAAATTTTAGAATATAAAATTATTTTACCTTAAAAATCGCCAACATTATAGAGAGACTATATATAAAATAATTATAAATTTGATTAATTTTACAAATATATCAATAAACATTTATAATTTGCATATTAGGGATTAGTGAGATTCGCCAATGTTTTAAACTTCAAGAAAATTTTCCATCCTTAAAATTTTCCTTGCTCTCCACCTCTATCACTCTATGTTTTTGTTCTTCCCTCCATATATATGTAGAGTTAATAGATATCATGACATATTAATATATTATAATATGACAAATTGGATATTATATTAAATTTAATACTGTATTAATCCAAAGTTATTAAATTTAATAATATATTAATATATTAATATCCATATTATATTTAATGATAATAATACTATTAATCTTTTAAAATTAATATTAATATTAATCTTTTAATATTAATATTAGATTTAATGGTTTTTTTACATGGCATAATAAAAAAATTTATAATAAAACTACATCAAATTAATATTTTCAAATATTACAACTTTGATGTGGAAATATTTATGTCTTTAAAGATTTTAATATATCCATAGGATATGGTTTTTCCTTTTAAAGATTCATTATACAAATATTTAATTAAAAAAATTATTAAAAGATTTTGGACCAAGATTTTTTATTCTTTGTGTTGAATTAACCTTTTTCTTTTGATTTAAGAAATGGTATCGGTTTTAGTAAAGAGTAAAAATATTTAAAATTTTACCTAATTTGGATATTTACTAGAGTAATGTTTTTTGTTAAATGTAAATTTATGATCCATTCAAATTCACGTATATGATAAGCATGAGCTTAAAATTGTATATATCAATACATAGTTATATTTTAGTAATTAATCTTAGTAAAAAGTTACATATAATCTAAAGACTCAAGTTAAATATAGTTTAAGATTCAAGCTAATGTTTTGGCCAACATTAGCCAAAATTAAATTTATTATTTTTTGAGGACGTGACATACTTACACATCGGGGTCATACTGGGTTGTAGAATGTGCCTCTTGGTGCAATAACCATAAATACATAGATGGAGTAGAAATAACACTTCATTTCATTAATATCAAATACTAAAATATGCTTACAAACAGAATGGAAATAAGACTAGCACGGGGGATGGTAGCTTATCTCTGAGAAGAGATGTGGTAGCTACCTGCCTCTAAATTGTGTTACAATGATGCTCAAGGGTCTATTTATTATTGTAAAAAATGAGAAAACCCTAAAAATCCAAAGCCATAACCCTAGGAGATGTAACACCAAGAGTTTGTGCGCCTGTTGGGGTTAGTTGGGCAGTCAACTTCCCGGGGTCATAACTTGGTCATATTATCTCCAATTGGTGTGTATGATACCTTGTTGGAAAGGTCTCTCCGATTACTACAAGAATTTCCATAGGCCGTTGCCTATGACTATGGGCCTGTAGCGGACCTAAAAAAACACCGTTTAGGGGGTTAAAACTACTCCAGAAGTTTAGGACCTGAAAAACTACTAAAAATAGTAAATGCTCAAATGAACAAGGAAAAAAATGAAACCGACTAGAGGTCTAACTAGAATAGGTGGGTGGCCACCAATATCCACCTAGATCAAGAACCTTATTTATTGTAACTAGAAATTTCCCCTGAAGGTGCAAAGGTACACCGAAAGAATAGAATATTTGGGAAGTTCATCTCGTGACTCACTCGAATGCAAGCATCATTAATCATTTATATGAGTGGAGAAATATTGCTTCTCGATAAGAATATGTAGTTTACAGATATGTAAAGATAGTCAGAGACATTGGAAAGGGGCATACAAATATCTGAACAAGACTCTACCAGTTATATTTTAATAACCGATGAGAAGAATTACACGACTATTAGGACGCAAGAAGGAAATTTTGGTAGGTTGCTATTAGGATTGAATAAGGCATTTTCAGTATTCATAAAGATGCCATCGTCAATTCCTTTGGTACCATCTAGTGCCAGAGAAAGAGGAATGGGAACGACAACAGAGGTGGAACTGGAGTAGAGTGATGTTCTTCTAGAAGTGGAAAGAGGGACACTCTTCTAGAAAAATAAACTTAATTTAGTTAATCATTTTATTGTTAAGTTCATTTCTATGCTAATTTTGAACTTCCATGTTCTTAGTTTTGTAAATATGGGAACTGTGATAATATAAAGTTCCTTTTAGAAGAGAAAAAAGAAATTCAAGTGAAATGAGTAGCACATCTCGCTTGTTGTGCAATAACTGGTTTATAATGTTTACTTGATCCGGATTGGATCATTATATTGTTTTTCATCCATCTCGATGAATTTGGAGTGGAAGAAAGTGGAGGAATCAACTCATGGGACCATTTTTACGAGCGAGACCCAGTTTGGAAAAACAGGGTCTGAAACCTTCCAGGAGCATTTTGAAGCATAAAATGACGTTTTTTGGGGGTAAAAATTTATCTCTTTAAAACAACAACATTTCATGCCATTCTACACACAAATATCTTTCCAACAATGCAAGAAGCATGTCAATAAAAACATGGATGCAAAATTTATGCCACTAAGAAGTTAACCTTCCTGTTTTCACACCTATAGTTCAAGAGGATGTCATGTCAACCCCCATTATTCATGGAAAATGGGCTAGTGATTAGGTGCTTAGTATTTAACTCAAAAATCAAAGTTCTCAGAATGGCTCGAAAACTAAACGATTGCATCCGCCTTGACAAAACGATCCCAACACAACTCGTTTCACTAAAAACCGAGTTCATATGAGGAAGATAATGAGTTATGTCTGCTTTGCCAAATAGAAGAAGTTTTGCAAAAAAATGTGTACAGTCACTACACAGTTAGCAGTCCGTATTGCTGACGTGGCAGGTGACTGTGAAAAGTCAATAGTGGTGAATGGTCCAATTAGGTTATTCCATGTGTCAGATATTGGATGGTTTGCAGGTGGTCACGTGGCAAGTTTTTATTGGTTTGAATGGACCAATGAGGAGGGCACAAGTGGCAAGCCTGAAGGCCGCCACGTGTGCCTCCCCAAAGGACCGGCTATGGCATTTACCAAAATTTTATGGCAGGTTGGAGGGTTGAACCCGGGACCTACACCGAACAACAACAATGCATTGCCACTACACCACAACAGTACGACTTAAGATAATATGCTCTCCACATATATTTGTTATGTATTGTATTAACGGTTGGGGGGTAGGCGAGCCAGCCCTCCCATGTGAACACATATAATATAACTGCTAGGGTTAATGGTTAGCAGAGACTGCCAATGAACCGCGACATTCAATGCCCCATGTGAACACCACCCAAAACCTCCGGTGGTAACAGCTAGTGGACCCCCATCCAGCTGCTACGCAACCATAACACTCATTGCTAATGTCACCATGTGACTGCTCCACATAAACCACCAATACAATGCCTTATCATCACTATGAGACATTTTTGTTAATCCTGGATTAATGATAATTAATCCATAGTTAGCGTTAATTAAACCCAAGTTTAGTTCGGCGGCAAATTTGGCGGACCCTCCTATTTTGGCGGTAACTCTAGTTTAGTGGAGTTAGCTGGAGTTCCTCCAGTTTTAGAGGAGGTTTTCTAGGAGAAAGCAGTTTTGGTCATAACTGGAGCAAAATTCGACCAAATTAAGATCACAAAAAGGTGTTCCTAGCTGGTTTGAGCATTCCGAATATGTTGAAGTAGGTTTCAGGAGTAGTAGAGCATTGTAAACAACATTTTTTTCCATATTGAACTATACAAAGACCCAATCCATGGAGGTTGGACCAAGGAGATGTAGCTCAGGAGGGGTGAACTCCTTCATCAAAACATTGTGTTAAGCATTCAAATTGATGGTTTTCTGTACATTTTTATTAATGACGTTCAACACTTGTTTTACATGTTATTTTTCTCATGAACTTGAATTAAAACTTGACAAATTTACCTGTTTTCAATCACAAACACCATAAGAGAACCTATGCACATGAAGCGATTGACAAGAATTTGGTTATAATTCTGAAGTTTAAATGAGCACAACAAAACTAGAATTCAATAATAGATCAAGTTGGTATTAGACCAAAGGTTATTTTCTTGATTGCTTGAGTTTTGTTCAAGTAGGGTTTTAATGGTTACATATTTGTGATGCTTACAAGGTTAAAGTTGTGGAGAGGAGAAGGGAAGCTATTGGTATTACTTCTCGAGGTAATTCCCAGAAGAAGGAGAGCCACAAGGCCACAATCTCCACCTAAATTTCCAATTCTAGCTGCACTTGAAACACCTCAAGTTTTACCTTCAATTGAGATTGAGGAGGCACATGCAGTACCAGAAGCTGAGCTTGAATCCAAAGCCATCAAGTTTGGAGTAAGAGAGACTGAAGGTCTTTCAGAAGAGGAAGCATTCAATAAATCTTTATGCGACTGAACTGACATGGTTAGAGTCCTCTATGAAGAGAGGAACACTAGAATGGCTGGAGAGAGTTCTAAGCCTCCACATGGAGAGGGAAAATCAGGAGATAAAAATGATGAAAAAAAGGATTCAAAGGGTAATGGAGGAAAGCCTCCTCCATCTCCACCATATTCATATTCATCATCCTCAACATCTCAAACAACAACATATTCCACTTCCACCACAAAAACTGTTCATACTCATTCAAAAACCCCAAAGGAAAAATCTCCCTTACTCAAATTCGACATTAAGTTTGAACTTCCCATGTACAATGGTGAGGTGAATGTAGAAAGGTTAGAAAATTGGATTCAACAATTGGAGGTTTACTACAGAATTAAGAACCTTCAAGAAGATGGCATAAAGATCTAGTTGGATTAGTTGAGGCTAGAAGGAGCAACATTAGTTTGGTGGGAATTAAAGACTCAAGAGGAAATGCAAATTCATGGTAAGATATCCATTTATTGGGTTGAATTTGTTTCTGCAATTAAAAGATAGTTTTATCCTTTAGCCTATATGAAAAACAGCATTGTGAGTTGGCAAAATTTTAGATAGCTCAAGGGCGAAATAGTCCAAGACTATACCTAGAATTTTAGAAAGAGGGCTTTGTTGTTAGGAGTAAATTTGAATTCCCAAGATACACTGTTGAAATATATTGGGGGTTTACATTCCTACTTAAACATACTATCCTTATGTTCAATCCAAGCAATTTGGATGAGGTATGTGTGCAAGCCATGCACCTTGAAGCAAGAGGAAAGAACATTCAGGAAGAGGGTGGTAAGAAGAAGCCATTCAAGGGTAAGGAGAAAGAGAAAGGATGAAAATAGAAGGGAAAGAAGAATGCAAGTGTGAATAAATAAGGGGAGAAAACTATATGACAACATTGTTCCAAAGCTAGGCATGATGAAACCCACTGTTGGAAATTACATCCCAAGCTAAGGCCTAAGAAACCAAACAATAATGGAAAACAAAAGACGACCACTACCACACTGTTAATCTAGGTTGTCATTGATGCCAATATGGTATTGGCTGGGATGAAAAATATTCTTGAGATGGAAAATGATGTCATAACTCTTGAAGATATCAAGACACTAATGAAGAAGTACCAATCATGTACGTTTGATGATCTTGATGATGAAGCCATAACCTTAGATGTTCTTAATAATGGAAGACTTTATGATGACATGGAAAATTCAATGCTGCATATGATTAATGGCATATCACTATCTTGATGACATTATAAGCCTATGATGAAGAATCCTAACAAGAAGCCAAAACATGAAGAGGCCTAACTACCCTACCTCAAATTCTGCACGAATAAATGACCAATCACATTAAAAAATATTTTTTTACTACCTTAGAGTCATAATTTCTCTATGAGACCTTCACCATCCTTTAGAGTATATTTTTAGCTTTCCAATGAGCTATTACTTGGCCCAAACCTCCAAATAGTTTGGGAGATATTAATTTTTTAAGTTAGGAATATTAATCTGGTCCTTGAGCCAACCTATGCTAGGCCTGTCATGTCGGCCTCCCTCCATAAGACACGTCCATTCATCTTAAACGTCAAACCAGTATTAATATCAGTCCATACTCCTCATTTTAACCATTAGGTTTCGGTGAAGAATTCGGAGAAAAGGGAAAAAAATAAGAAGGAGGTTGAAGGGGACAGAGAATCATTGTTTGGGAATTTTTATTTATTAAGATATCCATTACAGAATAGAGGGCATAAGTGTGGGCTAATTCTATTTCTGTTGAACTACAAAACTCAGTTTATACAGTCACCCATGGAGTTACATACTTCAGACCTGTGTGCAGACCTGTGGAGGGTTGGTTGAAGCCTCAATCTGCAAGAGTGTGGAAAGTATACTAGAAGCTCAAAGCTTTAACTCAAACTGCTTTAAGACTGTGGAAGAAGTGAAATACAGTGAGCCTCGGAAAGCTCAGATAGAAATCAGTTACAGTGGAAGGCTCAAATTTGTGGATAGTGACTTGTGAGGACTCAGACCTGTGGAGAGGTAGTTGGACAATTATTTCTGGAGCTAGGATCTGTAGCAGATTTATATGTGACACTTCAGATTTGAACCCTCCGCACAGTCAAGAGTAGTGAAGAACTCTTGGCCTTCAACAATGAAGAATTTGAAGGCTTGAACAATGATGAGTTTGGAGGTGTGAAGAGTAAAGGATTTGTGGCCTAGTGAAGAATTCGAAGGCTTGAACAGTGATAAAATTTGAGATTTGAAAAGTGATGATCTGAAGCCTACCTTGAGTAATTATAGAGGCATCTAGGGGGTAGCTATTAGTAGAATTTTGGAACAGTCTTTTGAGATATTGTTGAAGGTGTTTAGATCAGAATAAGAGTCAATTTCATAGCAGCTTTAAAAATAGTTTTGGAATACATCTTGAACTAGAGTTTTTGGAACATATTTGAAGCAGTGCTTGAGCCTCTTTTGAAGACTATTAAAGGACACTTAAGAAGATTCTAAAGACCTTTGTGCAGGCAGTGTAAACACTTGTGAGCAGACTTCTGATATTCTGGATAGGTGACACTTGAGGGAGTTTGGACATCTCTTGAGTAGTTATTTGAGCATTGTTTAGAGGAACCTTGACAATCCTTTGTAGCCCTTGAACCCTTGAAGTTTTGGACACACCCTTGGAGACCATGATGCATTGAAGCCATCATGAGGTGACCTTGGAGATTTTGTTTGGGTGACATGAAGAGTAGTGGCAATATCTTCTAAGAAGATAAGGTTGTCATTGATGATGTAGCGTGAAGACTACAATGAAGCTGAAGATTGACATGGCTCGAAGAAGAAGACCTTGGGAGCTGTGAAGTACAACCAAACATACCTTGACAAAGTGAAGCTATAGGGTTGGAGCCCTTGGGGTTGGTGCCTCAAAATTGACAAGTTTGGTGCCTTGGAAAAGTCTATGTTGATGCTTGGCAAATATAGGATTGGTGTTCTTGGAATTGGTGCTCCTAAACTCAAGGTTGGTGCCTTGGACAAGATAGGGTTGGAGCCTTAGAGGATTGGAGTCCTCAAGAAACTAGATCGGAGTCTGTACCAGAGAAGGGTTGGTTCCCTAGGGGTTGGAGCCTCTAAACACAAGGTCAATGCCTTGAAAAGATAGGGTCAGTGTCTTAGAGGTAGGAGCCTCACAAAAGTCCAAGTTGGTGCTTGGCAACAAGTTGGAGCCTAGGATATTGAAGATCAATGTGTTCATATAGGGTTGGAGCCCTATATAGATTGTACATGATTTATTATGGAAAAGAAATTAATAAAAGAATTTATTCTTATTGTTCATTGTGTTCTAAATATAAGTGATCTAACTGGTAAAAGTAACAATTGAAAATAAACACTGAATCACCCCCCTCTCAGTATTTCCAACAATTGGTATCAAAGCCAGTACCTTCACTCAAAGCCTAACAACTTGAAGGTTGATCATTAGAACACAAATGGTGAAGCCAAGGAAGAAAGTCTCCAATACTCCTAAAAATGTGTCTCCCTCAACCACTGAAATTGAAGTCAATAAATTTGTGAAGGCTCCATTGTTCAATGGAAACTTTGATATATGGGAGGCAAGAATGAGGAATTTCTTAAAGACTCAAGGCATTGAAGTCTGGAAATTAGTGATTGTTGATAGCATGATTGATGGAGAATCCAAGGAACATAATACAAGAGCAATGAAAGCAATCTTGAATGGGCTACCTGATTCTATGAAGGCCAATTTTGAAAAATGTTTGTAAGCAAAGGGCATATGGAATAAACTTCATGATCTTCACTCAAAAGGAGCATTGACAAGATCTCTAGTCAAGAAAATTATGGAAAAGAAGAAAGAAATCCAGAGCCCATCAAGGACACTGAAGATAAGAGTGATGACATCAAGGCTAAAGAATACCTAGAAGATGAAGAGAATGAAAAAGATTTTGAAGAAGATCTCCTCACTAAACTTATGGCTTCCATGGAAGAGATTAAAAATTTGAAAAAGGAAAATGAGGAACTTAAGAAGAAAGTGCAAGTTGGTGACCAGGACAAGGCAAGGAAGGAAGTTGACCTTGTCAAGCTTCAAGTACAAGAAAGATATGAGGAGCTCACCAAGATTAAGGAAGAGTTTCATCAAAACAAGATAAAGCATCATGAAGAAGTCATATCCATGAAAAATCAATTAGATAAGGAAAAGAAACGGGAAGATACCTTGTCAAGCCAGCTTGAACAAAGGCACAAGAGCTTGAACAAACTTGAAGCAGAGATTGGTCAATACAAGGAAGAGGTCTCCTCCCTTAGATCTCAACTAGAAGAAGCAAGCAAACAAGCACAAGGAGCTGAGAAGGTGATTGAAGCTTTGACATTCATAGAAGGACAAGTTGATGAAGCAGAAGATGAGAGTAACACCATGATATGCCAACTAGAAGAAAAAGATGATGGGATCACCAAGTTAAAATCAGAAATCACTTCTCTTAAGGCCAATTCATGTGAAGCAACCAAGATGAAGGAAGAAATGGAGATCATTCTATCAAAGAAGGATGAAGAATGCAAGAAAATGAAGGAAGAAATTGTCTTTCTTAAAAAGGAAATTGACTTGCTGAATAAGAACCTGAAAAGTTCTCAAGCCCTAGATGTAGAATTTTGTAGAATTTTTCTACAAATCAACTAGCTCTGATACCATGTAGAACTTTTTCTACAAATCAGCTAGCTCTGATACCATGTAGAAATTTCCCACCTATAGATCACCTGGTAATGCAATGTACTAAAGCAAAACACTTGATCTACTTCTACAAACAATTTAGCGGAAGCTTAATCGAACATGAGCAACATCAATAAGAACACATATAACTGATATGGAGAAATCAAACACTCATAACATAGAAGATATAACTAGGGGAAAGCACCAGCCTAAAACCCTATCTCTGTATTATCATACAAGTGGAAATATGCCTAGATTACACAAAGCCTTAGCTTGGAAGCTATCCAGCTCTCAGTACAATACCTCTGCTGCTCATAGACAGTCAAAGGCTTCTCACAAACCTTCTCCTTTTCCCTCCAAGCCTCCTATTTCTATGCACAGCTTTTCTTGGGTCCTCCAGCTGCAACCTGTGTGATTCTCACCTCACACACAACACTGACCTCTGAAATAACTACACAAACCTGAAGTAGATAAATCCTCATCATGGATGAGATTCCTTTATAGGAAAAATATTCATCCAACTGATAGTACATTGCCCCTTCTCTGATCTCAACTGGGTCTCTGTTTGAACTGACATGCATCAATTATCCATGAGGAAATACTCAATTATCTGAAAATAATAGTTGTCACATGCATGCAAGCATCAAAAAACCATATCTCATTAATTTAACAACTTGTTAAATTAATATAACTAAACTTGACTAAGTTAAACTAAGTCAACTGATCCTCTCAATATAGAAATCATCCTTAATTGCTCAATTAGTGGAGCAAATCAAGGACACGTTCCCCAATCAGTCGAGAAATTATTGCATGTTCTCACAAAGACTTCAAGTTTGATTTTCCTTAACTAAATAACTCATGGAGAATTAATTAATTAATATTCAAACTGCTGGTAAGACCAAATTCGAATTTTACTTCCTATTTTAGACCAGGAACTATCTAAAAATAGGAATCCAACTTGAACTGCTAAAAATAGAACTTCTATTTTTAGAACTTCCATTTTTCATTTCCTGTCGCCCAATCTAGCACTGATGCCCAAACTGCTATTTTTAGCAGTTTCTTGTTGCCAATTTTCAACACTCCCTCTCGACAAGAAAGGTTTCCTCTTGAACCCGATCCTGTACCTCTGGAATGTTCTGCATGCAACATATCTACCAAGTGTGGTTGCTCCAGAAACTCTCGGAACAAAAAAAACTCCCAACTGACCTCTCTGTTGGGCTAGAAACATACTCTAATGCTGAAGCTCTACCTGCTACTGACAGGTGCTCCCTCTCTGACCTCTGCACTACTGCAACATGTCCATGCATCTCGCACCGTTGCACCCTTCTTTGTGCTACACTGCACTGTGCAACACACTTGTGCCTCTCGCATTGCTGCAGCCTGCATGCTTTGCATTGTCCTGGGATTCCCTGCACTGTAGCTCTCTCTGCCGCTTCATCTGCATCTGTCTCTACCCAATCAGTCAGTTCCTACTACTCCACATTGGGGCTCCCGTCGCAAGGTCTCATCCAAGAGGTTGGGTACCTCAAAGATCCTGCCCCTCCTCCTTGGGACGATCACTCTACATCGCCCCACCTCCTACCTAGAGGTATGGCTACATGTGATCCCTCTGCCCACCTGGCTCAAAGTTTCACCCTACTAGAGGTCTCTGCATGAGTATACGTCTCTACTCGATCTCCTCTTAGCTTCTCTAGTTGTGGCTGCTCCACAACCTCCTGAAGCTGCTGCACCAATCGTGGCTCCTCCACAATCGTTTGAGACTTCTTCTGGCACTGCATGTTGAGAGGTAATTTACTCTCCCTCTCAACCACCAAGTATCTAACGTTTTCCTTACTCCTCAAGGCTTTGCATGCATATTGTACCTCAAGTGCATACAGGTTCTTGGCTAGCACACCAATCTGTTCCATATTTCCCGTCGTCACGATTTTTTTTGGAAAAAGAGCTGATTTTAAATCATCGATATCTCCCTCCTTCGAACTCCGATTCAGCTGATTTGTTTTTTGATTCTGGGTGTTTTTCCACAAGGAATCCAAATCTGCTATTTGTTTCTGAAAATTTTGTATAGAAATTTTCATAACTGCTCTGCAAACTCCCAGCCCAAAACTCAAAACTCTGAAATCTCCTCTTCTTGTATATTGTTCTTCCTTGATCACCTATGCTCCGATACCATGTAGAATTTTGTAGAATTTTTCTACAAATCATCTAGCTCTGATACCATGTAGAACTTTTTCTACAAATTAGCTAGCTCTGATACCGTAGAAATTTCCCAACTGTAGATCACCTGGTAATGCAATGCACTAAAGCAAAACACTTGATCTACTTCTACAAAAAAATTAGCGGAAGCTTAATCGAACATGAACAACATCAATAAGAACACATATAATTGATATGGAGAAATCAAACACTCATAACATAGAAGATATAACTAGGGGAAAGCACTAGCCTAGAACCCCATCTCTGTATTATCACACAAGTGGAGATATGTCCGGATTACACAAAGCCTTCGCTCGGAAGCTATCTAGCTCTCAATACAATCCCTTTGCTTCTCATAGACAGTCAAAGGCTTCTCACAAACCTTCTCCTTTGCCCTCTAAGCCTCCTATTTCTATGCACAGTTTTTCCTGGGTCCTCCAGCTGCAACCTGTGTGATTCTCACCTCGCACACAACACTGACCTCTAAAATAACTACACAAACCTGAAGGAGATAAATCCTCATCATGGATGAGCTTCCTTTATAGGAAAAATATTCATCCAATTGATAGTACACTGTCCCTTCTCTGATCTCAACTGGGTCTCTGTCTAAACTGAAATGCATCAGTTATCCATGAGGGAATACTCAGTTATCTTAAATTAATAGTTGTCACATGCATGCAAGCATCAACAAACTATATCTCATTAATTTAACAACTTGTTAAAATGATCTAACTGAACTTGAATAAGTTAAACTAAGTCAACTAATCCTCTCAATATAGAACTCATCCTTAATTCCTCAATTAGTGGAGAAAATCAAGGACACATTCCCCAATCAGTGGAGAAATTATTGCATGTTCTCATAAAGACTTCAAGTTTGATTTTCCTTAATTAATTAACTCATGGAAAATTAATTAATTAATATTCAAACTGTTGGTAAGACCAAATTCAAATTTTACTTCCTATTTTAGACCAGGGACTATCTAAAAATAGGAATCCAACTTGAACTGCTAAAAATAGAACTTTTATTTTTAGAACTTCCATTTTTTATTCCCTGTTGCCCAATCCAGCACTGATGCCCAAAATGCTATTTTTAGCAGTGCTATTTTTAGCAATTTCTTGTTGCCAATTTTCAACACTAGATGACATCCTGAGTCATCAAAGGTCGCTCATCGATGAATCAGGTCTTTGATATGCAGGTGAATCCTCAAGTAAGAATGATGCAAACCCTAATGCTCCAAAAAACAAGGATGTGAGGAAGCTTGGAAGAAAAGTTCATGCTCCCAGTTCTACCAAAGGCAAGGAGAAGAGTCAAGACAACTATGGAAGAAACCCTCCTCCAAGAAGAAATGCAGATTGTGTCAAGGATGCAAGAAGCAATGGTTATCATGAAAGGATCCCAAGGAAAAAAGACTTTAGAAGTACATGAAGGAAACCTTCTTCTCCCAGGTACCAAAGTATATTTCTTGGTTATTTCTATTCTTGTACAAACTTTGGGCACATGGCAAAATATTGTAGGGCATATCACAAAGATAATTATAATGGCCCCCGTCAATCTCCGAGAAGCAATTTTGCAAGAAGAAGTCATGAATTTTTATACATGAAAAATATAGAGTGCTTCAAGTGTGATAACATTGGACTTATGGCACATGATTGTAACTTGACTTGGGCCCCTACACAAGCTAGAACCATACCAAAGAAAAAGGTTACACAAGTATGGAGAAGGAAGCAAACACAATTTGAAAGTCTCTTGAACACTCTAGCCAACAACACATGTTGTTGACTTGATGAAGTCATCCTTAACATTCCAAGTATTTGATGGGGAGACTTTGCGAAAAGGGAGACCATACATACAGTTAGGGGGAGCTTATGATGATCAAGCATTCTTGCAGAAGCCATCCATGAATGAGCCTTATGAAATCCTTGATGAGCTATATTGACAATCCTTTTTTGATAGATCATTTCTCAGGATCACTCCATTGAAGAACATGATCTATTATCTATCCAATGGACTGTTGTTGAAGATTTCTTCCACTTGATCACTAAGCAGGTAATCTTTCCTGAGCTAGAGGTGGTTATGCAGATAGGGGGAGTTGGTTCATCACATAAAGGAATGTAAACACATCTATCATGAACCACATTGTCAGAAAGAAGAAGCATCATGACAGGGGGAGTAACATACCTATGAAGAACTACTACTCGTGAAGAAAAGAAGTAGCCTTACAGGGGGATATTTGGGCACCCCATTTTCCATTGATGTCAGAGGGGGAGAGAAAGTTGAAAGAGCAAGAATATTGCCATCAATGAAAAAGGGGGGATTATTAATCTAGGTTTTCATTGATGTCAATATGGTATTGGCTGGGATGACAAATATTCTTGAGATGCCAAATGATGTCATAACTCTTGAAGATATCAAGACACTAATGAAGAAGTACCAATCATGTACCTTTGATGATCTTGATGATGAAGCCATAACCCTAGATGTTCTTACCTCGGATGATCTTGATAATGGAAGACTTTATGATGACATGGAAAATTCAATGTTGCATATGATTAATGGCATATCACTATCTTGATGACATTATAAGCCTATGATGAAGAAGCCTAACAAGAAGCCAAACCATGAAGAAGCCTAACTGCCCTACCTCAAATTCTGCACTAATAAATGACCAGTCACATTAAAAAATATTTTTTACTACCTTAGATGCAGAATTTCTCTATGAGACCTTCACCATCCTTTAGAGCATATTTTTAGCTTTCCAATGAGCTATTACTTGGCCCAAAACTCCAAATAGTTTGGGAGATATTAATTTTTTAAGTTAGGAATATTAATTTGGTCCTTGAGCCGACCTGTGCTAGGCCTGTCATGTCGGCCTCCCTCCATAAGACACATTCATTCATCTTAAACATCAAACCAATATTAATATGAGTCTATACTCCTCATTTTAACCATCAGATTTCGGTGAAGAATTCAGAGAAAAGGGACAGAAATAGGAAGGAGGCCAAAGAGGACAGAGAATCGTTGTTTGGGAATTTTTATTTATTAAGATATCCATTACAGAACAGAGGACATAAGTGTGGGCTAATTCTATTTATGTTGAACTGCAAAACTCAGTTTATATAGTCACCCATGGAGCTACATACTTCGAACCTGTGTGCAGACCTGTGGAGGGTTGGTTGAAGCCTCAATCTGCAAGAGTGCGGACAATATACTAGAAGCTCAAAGATTTACCTTGGAATTCTTTAAGATTGTGGAAGAAGTGCAGTACAATGAGCCTCAGAAAGCTCGGATAGCAAACAGTTACAGTGGAAGGCTCATATTTGTGGACAGTGACTTGTGGAGGACTCAAACATGTGGAGGGGTAGTTGGACAATTATTTGTGGAGCTAGGATCTGTAGCAAATTTATATGTGACACTTCAGACTTGAACCCTCTGCACACTCAAGAGTAGCGAATAACTCTTGGCCTTCAACAATGAAGAATTTGAAGGCTTGAACAATGATGCATTTGGAGGTGTGAACAGTAAAGGATTTGTGGCCTTGTGAAGAATTCAAAGGCTTGAACAATGATAAAATTGGATATTTGAAAAGTGATGATCTGAAGCCTACCTTGAGTAATTATAGAGGCATCTAGGGGGCAACTATTAGCAAAATTTTGGAATAGTGTTTTGAGATATTATTGAAGGTGTTTAGATCAGACTAAGAGTCAATTTCATAGCAGCTTTAAAGACAGTTTTGGAAGACCTCCTGAAGTGGAGTTTTTGGAACATATTTGAAGCAGTGCTTGAGCCTCTTTTGAAGACTATTGAAGGACACTTAAGAATATTCTGAAGACCGTTGTGCAGGAAGCGCTAACACTTGTGAGAAGACTTCTGATGTTTTGGATAGGTGACACTTGAGGGAGTTTGGACATCTCTTGAGAAGTAGTTCATTGAGCATTGTTTAGAGGAACCTTGACAATCCTTTGTAGCCCTTGAACCCTTGAAGTTTTGGAGACACCCTTGGAGACCATGATGCATTGAAGCCATCATGAGGTGACCTTGGAGATTTTGTTTGGGTGACATGAAGAGTAGTGGCGATATCTTCTAAGAAGATAAGGTTGTCATTGATGATGTAGCATGAAGACTACATTGAAGCTGAAGATTGACAGGGATTGATGAAGAAGACCTTGGGAGCTATGAAATATAACCAAAAATACCTTGACAAAGTGAAGCTATTAACCCTTGGGGTTGGTGCCTTGGAAAGTCCAATTTGGTGCTTGGAAAATATAGGATTGGTGTCCTTGGAGTTTGTGCTCCTAAACTCAAGGTTGGTGCCTTGGATAAGATAGGGTTGGAGCCCTAGAGGATCAGAGTCCTCAAGAGACCAAATGGGAGTCTGTACCAGAGAAGGGTTGGTGCCCTAGGGGTTGGAGCCTCTAAACGCAAGGTCAGTGCCTTGAAAAGATAGGTTCGGTGCCCTAGAGGTCGGAGCCTCACAAAAGTCCAAGTTGGTTCTTGGCAACAGGTTGGAGCCTAGGAGATTGAAGATCAGCGTGTTCATATAGGGTTGGAGCCCTATATACATTTTACTTGATTAATTGTGAAAAATAAATTAATAAAAGCATTTATTCTTATTGTTCATTGTGTTCTAAATATAAGTGATCTAACTGGTAAAAGTAACAATTGAAAATAAATATTGATTCATCCCCCCTCTTAGTATTTCCAACACACACAACATGACCTTGGATCAGATTTTGATGATGAGAACAAGATTTCAGCCATGGTTAGAAAAGGAAAAGAAGTTGTTGCAAGAACTAGTTCCGCACATAGTCAAAACAACACTCCAAATGAAGAATCAAGAATATGATTGTTTCATGTAAGGGTAATTTCAAATTATACTAAGATTGATGCATTATTTGATAGTAGGTCACAATCAAACTTAATTTCAGAAGAATTGGTCAAAAATCCTAACCTTGAAACTGTACCTCATAAGCCATATCCATTCAAAACAATGTAAACTTTGAAACGGGAACTATAAACTCAAAACAAGAACTCTGGCCAAAAAACCCCAAAAAAACATAAAAAACAGTGCTAAAAATGAAAAGTGTGTATATTGGAATGATGATTTTATTTTTTAGGGGTCAATTTTGAACATGTTTTAAAAATGGCAGTGACTACAAAATTTACTATGAAATTTTCGTGCAAAATATAGCTTCAAAATGAAAGTGGTGATACTGGAACAATGATTTTTTTTTTAGGGTCAATTTTTCAAACTTTTTAAAAAATGCTAGTAAAACCAAATTTTTATGTGCCAAACAAAGTTGTTTATGAGGAAAAAAACACATTAATATTTTTGGTAGAATATCATTTTTCTTTCCTAAGTATAAATTCAACATGTTTTCAACCATAACATGCTAGATACAAAAGAAATTGAAAATTTTTCAACTATAAAATTAAAAAACCATGACATTATGAACAAATTACATCACTAAATGAATTCAAAAGTCATTATTTGTATATTGAATAAAACATACATTATATCTCTAATTTAATATTGCATTGTAGATATTTTAAACAATAAAAATTATCATAATTAAGACATATAATCCAACAACATAAAAATTCCTCATAACTTCTCATTTAACACCATATGGAAATCATTAATTTTATTTCAAGATACGATGCATACATCAGTTATATAAACTGTCTTAAACAATTATTCAAAATCACTCATATTTTCTTGCACACCATCAGAATTCACATCTTCAGATGAGTGACTGGATGCTGACAAAGATGTTCCATATTCTTCTCTTTCATCAACTAGTGCCCCATCTGAGTCCACATGCATGCCCAACATTTCAGGTTTCAAAATTCTTCTAGATCTACGACTGGTTTTAGCAGACTCCCATCTCAACACTGTTCCTTCTGGTAACAACCTTTTCAGAATCTCTATCGTCTTGAAGCGAAGAGTTACTCTCTTTGTTAAATTGAAGTCATAAACAAGTATGTCAACATCCTCCAATTTTAATATGTCTATGCGGTGGCAATTTATATTTGTACCCTTTATTTTTCTCTTTCCGCGAATTGTTTTGTCAACTACCATCTCTGGCTTATACACACCATTGATTGGGTGTGTATTTGTGGCATACCAATGTACTTCAACACTTGTAACATCCTCATTTTCTGTAAATACCTTTATAGCTTTAGCAACCCAGATGGATAGCCATTGGGATCTCCATCTGCTAGCACTGCAATCATGCAACCCTCCTTAATATCCTGTACTGAACCCCTGTAACGGTCTTCCATGGCTTCACGTTGTGCATGAGATCTTCTGGAACCAATATACATCTCTCTTTCCTATGCCTGTGAAGAATTAATAATACCTTGAGATTGTTGCTGTTCAACAATGTTTATTTCCTCATGTTCATTCAACATATTTTGTGGCCAATTAAATGGATTTTTCAAAGGTATATCTTCATTTGTTGTTGTTGAAAGGATATCACTTTGATTATTGAAAAATGACTCCCAACAAACTGAATCAGCAATGTCAAAGTACTCATATGTATATCTAATACATTTTTTATTTCTTCCAAGCAATCAGAATAATTTATATCTCTATTTTGTCTGCGTGCATTCTGAAATTCACCAACTGATTGTAATAACAATATTTTTGATGCAAATATTGGATGATCTGGAATGAACTTCAAAATTGCAAACCTGATGACGGTGCCCATTTTGCAATAGTTGAATACTTCTTGCCCCATATTAGTGTTTTCCCATCAATTTTTTTGATACGAAATTGATGTTGGAAGCTAATGTCATTAAGTTGTTCAATGCATTTCCCCTCACCATATGATCCCAGAATAAACCTTCGCATGTCAACAGTTTCTTCCAACACATCAAAAGTTGGCTTTGGCATGTATGATTTCTTAATACATTCAATTAGTGATGGCAAGCTCCCAACTTCCTTCCTCCTCAATGTGACTGAAAAACGACTGAACATCTGATCAATATGGTCATGAGTGTGCCCAACAAGAAGGAAACCAACCTTTACCTTTTGAAAAATTCTCAATTCAACAAGAATGTTTAGATATCCAAAAACAACCTAATTTTTGTTTTCACGGCAAGTGTTGTCCAATTCTAGATACAAAACTTAAGGAAGATTACCAGACCAATGAGAAATCACATCATGAATTATGGTTATGGTCAGATTTGCATCATTATGAATATTTGGAGCTGTGAAGTACACCCTTGGCAACATTTTCCCATTGAAGACCATACAACCGACCAAGTGAAATTGAATAAATTTTTCCTTCTGTAAATTTTTGGGTGTGCGAACAAAATGTGGTAAAAGTGTTTTCTTCTGGTCCATACCATCAATTATCAAACCCAAATATTTATTTGGATTATCATAACACTTCTTTCGATGCTTGTACAACTTCTTCCTTTCGTTTGTTTGTTGTTCGTGATGCTCCTGAAGTTCTTTGACAATTAAATCTACACAACATAAAAGAAATTCATTAAGAAATATGTTTTCATAGTTGATGACTATACAATTTTAAAAGTTAAAGTTATGAATGCTTACCTCTTTCTGACCCTTCACATTTGTCCCTTTTTTATTTAAGAGAAGCACATGTACTGCAAATCCCCATCCTTGTATTCTTAGGAATACGGACATTGTTGAATTCTTTCTTCCATACCTTCACAAAATATTGATATGTAATAAACCGGCCATGTCCCTCAGCACCTTCTGCATATTATTTGTATAAGTTGTAGATTTCTCGTCTTGAAAAATTATCTGGAATATGTATTGTCTCTCTATTTGGAATACACTCTCCATGCTTTGAAAAGAAATCTTTCATCCATGACATTGTAGTATTTGATAATGGCCCAAACTGTCTTTTATGATGTACTTCTGAATAAAATCTGGGACCCTTTTCCAAATTTTCTTGAATTCTCGAGAGACGAAAATTCCCAATCGATTGAAACATTTTGAAAGCTTTTATACAGATAAGTAAAGTCTTAATATGATAATCATAACCTGACAATGTATATTTCATGCACCCAACTAAATATGAAATTTGCATGCTTTTATTCATTGACAAATATATCTTCCTTCTTTCTAATGCAAATTTGAAATCCATATGTTTCAAGCAATCTTTTTGGCAACATTCACTTGAAATGAGAGCGCTGATAAAACTTCTTCTCGTCAGATATTCTGCTCTACCCCTTGTATAACTAGAACAACTTGCATTGATATGAAACGGTCTGCTCCTACTCCTCGATACAATATTTCTTGGCAACATCTCCATCATTGGATCATCATTTGTATAAGGATTTTCATCATCATTAAGAGGAATGGTATCCACACTATGATTAGCTCTGCTTTTCAAATATTGACTTGGAGGATATTCTTCATCTTCCCCTTCTTTAGTGCTACTGTCATAGTCCTTAGAATTCGGACTGAATGGAAAATTTGACTCGATGTTTAATGGATATTCTTCCTCATGTGCATTGTCAGTGCTACTCTCATAGTCCATAGAATTAGGACTATGTCAAAAATGTGACTATTTACTTATTGAAGATGCTACATCCTGTCCTTTGTCACTGCTACCTTTATACTCATTAGAATTAGGAATAAGTGCATCATCCTGTCCTTCATCACTGCTACTCTCATAGTCCTTAGAATTAGGACTAAGAGGACACTGTGACACTCCATTCTTTTGAAATTCATCATCACGCTCTTCATGACTGTTGCTCTCATAGTCCTTAGAATTAAGACTAAGTGGACACCGTGACACTCCAATCTTTTGAAATTCATCATCCCACTCTTCATCACTGCTGCTCTCATAGTCCTTAGAATTAGGACTAACTGGACACCGTGACACTTCATACTTTTGAAATTCATCATCATGCTCTTCATCACTACTACTCTCATAGTCCTTAGAATTAGGACTAAGTGGACACTTTGACACTCCATTCTTTTGAAATTCATTATCACGCTCTTCATCATTGCTGCTCTCATAGTCCTTAGAATTAGGACTAAGTGGACACCGTGACACTCCATTCTTTTGAAATTCGCCATCATGCTCTTCAAAACTACTGCTCTCATAGTCCTCAGAATTAGGACTAAGTGGACACCGTGACACTCCATTCTTTTGAAATTCGCCATCATTCTCTTCAAAACTACTGCTCTCATAGTCCTCAGAATTAGGACTAAGTGGACACCGTGACACTCCATTCTTTTGAAATTCGCCATCATGCTTTTCAAAACTACTGCTCTCATAGTCCTCAGAATTAGGACTAAGTGGACATCGTGACACTCCATTCTTTTGAACTTCACCATCATGCTCTTCATCACTGTTGCTCTCATAGTCCTTAGAATTAGGACTAAGTGGACACCGTGACAATCCATTCTTTTGAAATTTGTCATCAAGATCATCATCACTCTTGTTTTCATAGTCCTTAGAATTAGGACTAAGTGGAATCTGTGACTCTTTATTTATTTGAAATTCTCCATCCCCTCTTTCATCAGTGCTGCTCTCATAGTCCTTAGAATCAGGACTAAGTGGAAGAATTCCCGCTATATTCATCAATATGAATAGAGTTGTTACGCGATGAAGATGTTGATGGTGTATAAATCGAAACTTCATTATCAGAACAATCCATCCCTTTCAAATAGAAGATGTTGAATGATACAAATGGAGAGTCTCCTAAAGATATTAAATAGCTTAGAGAATGAAATTTTCCCTCCAAAAAGTTTCGCGAAAATATTTCCCTTCAAAAATTTCGCGAAAAATTTTCCCTCCAAAAAGTTTGTTAGATTTATTTACCTTCATTATTTTATTCTACAATTTATTGGAAAATGTAAACTAAACTTTTTTATGAAATAATTCAGTAAAATTAAAATTGTAAACTACAACTTCTACATTAATTATTTTAATAGTTAAAGTATATAATATTTAATAAACAATTGAATATTTTTTTTCTAATTTTTATAATATATTCTAAAACAAATTAATCCCACATTCAACCCATTGTAAAACAATTCTACAATATTTGCTCTATAATATTTTAAAACAAATTATCCCACATTAAGTGTACGGTAAAACATCTCTGTAATTTCACTTATATACTAAATTTCATTATCACTATTACTCACATCACATCCAGGTTTTCTGAAGTTCGTTGAAAGACTTGTGAATTTGTGGAGCAGCTACATTGCTATCAACAACATATTCAACGAAGAATTCTCGCAATTAAAAGGTAAGTTAAATCTTTTTCCTTGAAAATTTTCATATTAAATTAGTTTAATGAATATATATATATATATAATTTTTCTGAGCCAAAATAACAATTATGTCCATCGTGAACATGCTGGGCCCGACCAAACTTAATCGCCCAATAGCCGTGGGCGGGCCGCCGTGGTGTCGCGAGGTGGGCAAGGAGGGCGGATGGGTGGGGGGGGGTGTGAGGGCACGGGTGGGGCGATAGGGGGTGTGGGGGTGGGTGGGGCTGCGTTGCCCACCCCGGCAGCCCGCCCGCCCGTCGGGCGAATCTCAAAATCGCCCAACCCCCGCGGCGGGCGGGCGGGCGAGCCGTCGGGGTGGGCGCTGCAGGCCCCCTTGTGCCGCTACTCTCTCCCCCCACATCACGCCCCCTCAACGCCACCCTCACCGCTTACCACCAGCCCCCTCACCTCCACATCCCCACACGACCCCCCAACCCCCCTATCCCCACCCGCAGTTGCCCCCCTTCCACCCTCACGTGCCCACCCTGCCCCTCCCCCATCACACCCACCCACCTCTCCCCCCTCACCCACACCCATTCGCCCCTCCCCCTCACCCACACCCACTCGGTCCCCGCAACCACCCACACACCTACCCACCCACCCGACCTCCGCTCCTCTTCCCACCCACTTGAACCCCCTTCCCACCCACCCGACCTTCACACCCCTTCCCACCCACCCGACCTACCCCCCCTCCCATGCACCCGACCTCCCCACCTCCCTCACTCCTCCCGCCCCCCCACACGCACCTGCCCCCTCCGCCCCCTCACACACCGCCCTCACACCACCGCGCACCCCCGCTCACCCTTCCACCCGCCCTCCTTCACCCTACCCCCACCCACCCTTCCACCCGCCATCCCCACACCCGCCGCCCACGCCTGCCCCCTCACCCACCCTCTCCGCCCATGCCCGACCACCCTCACTCGACATGCCCCACCCACCCACCTGCCCTCACTCGGCCCGGCCCGCCCAGCCACCCACCCACCCTCGCTTGCCCGACGTGCCCCACCCTCATCCACCCACCCACGCTCGCCTCGCCCTTGCCCACCTGCCCGCCTGCTCCCGCCCTCACCCACCTATCCACCTGCGTCGGCCCTCACCCGCTTGACCACCCGTGCTTGCCCAGCCCTGCCCGCCCACCCAGCCTCACCCGGTCTGCCGTCGCTCGCCCCACCTGCCCCGCCCTCGCCCACCCTCACCTGGCCCACCCTGCTCGCCACCGTCGCCCGGCTCGCCTCGCCCTCGCCACCCCCGCTGTCATGCCCCTACACCTGCGGTAGTCTTCCAGCCGCTTGTATCAAGGTGTGGCACCACCGAACGCTTTATTTTCACCAATACTAACATTCGTGGACTACGCCTACTTTTACATTAACGTTACTTAGCTTGTGTTTCGCAACCAAGTAAACATACAATCATCCTTTATACTTAATGAAGCCCATACTCATTCATTATCATCATGCAATTATACCAAGAACAACAACAATTGCAACAAGTATAAAGGGGAGGGGCAACTCCCCGTAATGTGAGTCTGCCCGACAATATATTAAGAATATCAGTTTTGCAATGTACAAGTGCGCCTTGCCAAACCAAGTCTACACTTAGCCAAATATTACAATAGAGAAGCAACCCTGCCTTTTACAATACATGTGCACCCTTACACAAAGAGTAGTGCTCACCCGAGCCACTTAATCCTTTTCACCAAGTCCTGCACAAAACCGTACTTCAGAATCCACCCCGGGCACACTTGCCCAACCTTCGACCTGTTCACAAGACTACACCCAAGTATGCAATCCTCTTGGAGAAATGCACATGAGATATGCGCAGCTCCCTCTTGACTTGCACACTTTTCTTCTTGTTTCATGCGAAGATGTGAAGAGTGAATGCGCTGGATGATTTATGAGCTTCCATGCCCTTACACTTATATGCTTCTTAACTTGTTTCATGTGTGGGTTTACATGGGGTGTGAAGCCCTTGGCCAACCCCCAAAGCCACTAACATGCGCCCCCATAAGGGCTTTTACCAAGTCGGCTTGCCCACTGCAAGCTCCTTCCAATCGTTGTATAAGTGCTCCACACTTCACCACATGTCGCACCATTGTTCACGGTATCGTCGCACACGACTCGCACAAACGTCACATTTTCTCCGTAGCACCATCGCACGCCCGTGTCACCGCGCCCGCCCGTCATGCAGCCCTCGCCTGCCCATCATGCAGCCCACGCCCACTTCATGCGCCCGCGCCTGCGCGCCCGTCGACCACCCGCGCGCCCGTCGACTCGCCCGGTGCCCAACCGCGCCCGCGCTCGGGTAGAACTCGAGGACCTTACATCCTCCTCCACCTGAAATCATTGTCGTCCTCGACAACATACCATCCCGGTAGCCATCCACCAAGATCATCATCATCCATGATGTCGATCTCTCCACATAAGGCAAACGTCACTGCAACATATGTATAACTCCATCTCCATCATGCTTCGACTTAGTGACCAACTGCCACCAAGCTCACCATACCAAGGTATGCACCTCCACGGTATGCTCTCCATCAGATGTCATCTCGATCCATGATTACTGACCTCATGTATTCACCATGTGTCCTCATGTGAACTGCTGCCATGATACTCCAACATAATGCTAACACATCTCTGCCCACTGCATGCCCTCATGTCTCGAACTAGTCGGGTGATCAGTCCAACTATCACGCTCAAACCATGAGAGTGAACATCCTCATGCCATCATTAGTTGTTCCTCAAACATCTGCCACATCCTTAACTCATCAAGAATCTATCTCCATAATCCATGCTCAGTGTTGGCTACTTGAATTGTTTATCGACTAAACAGTCGAGTACCACATTAATTTGTCAACCGGGGAAAGTCCTTTTATTTCAAAGGTGACCTCGTACTGTATGTACTTAATTCTAAAACCATTAAAAGCTGTAGTATACATGATTCTGTTTTTTGTCAAACTCCTTATTCTATGTTATAACAGTTACAGTATATTGCAAAGATAAAATGAAAGCAGTTAACTAAGAATACAAATCTGAAAAGAGAAGTAATGGCTGCTCTGTTAGCAGAGGACCAGGACCCTATCCTCAGGGTAAGGATGTTCAGCACCTGCCCCTGTAACCAGGTTGCTAATACACACTACAATTCTAATTCACTGGTGAAGTGCTCTTTTACAATATCAAGCAATTAACAAAACAGAGTATCAACAAAAGGAAATTATCAGAGGTAATGCTACAGAATCCAAACAGAGTACCAGCAAAAAGGAAATTGCCAAACACACTCACACACTAACAGGAAATAAATGGGTGAATCTTGTGAAGAAGGTGGGCCCTGTCCCTCTCACAAGATTCCCCAGAACACAAATGTTGGATTAGGTGCTCAGAACAATCTTCTATTCATCTACCAAAATGTCCAGTTACAATAAAGATTCAGACTTGCTGTTTGTCTTTCAAAATTTCCCTTACAACTTGTTTTCTTTTTCCCCCCTTTTCTACTGTAGATGTCTCCTCTTTATAGATGAGACATCTATTACAATAGACCGTCATAGTTCATTCAGTTAAACCTTTTTGTCAAAAATAAGAAATCCATCCTTGTTACAGGATGTCGTTACAACAGTGTGATGGTGTATTCCTTCTTGGTCTCTTACTGTTACACAGCTGGTAAAAAAACTTCAACCATCTTCTTGGAATCCTCGTACTATCCTTTGCCACTTCATTGTTGCTGATTTAGTAAACTCATGCTGTTCCTGGTGTTTTAGCAACTGTAACCGTGTTTTACCCTTTCTGGACAGTTGCTGGTCGTGTTGTGTCATCATGGAACTCTGCTGAACTTCTGATAGTTGCTGTTGCTGGTGTTGAAGCAACTGCGTAGTTGCTATTTCTGGTGTTGCAGCAACTACATAGTTGCTGTTTCTGGTGTTGCAGCAACTACGAATTATAATTTCTGCAGACTTTAGATAGTTCAACGGTTACTTAGCAACTTGGTTAACTTCTCCAAAGATAATTATAAATATAACATGAATATGTAATGAATAATTAAACATATAGTAATGCGGAGAGTTACTTCATACCTTGGAATGATTGGGTCATTATATAATCAAAGATTTCAACTTATGGACTGAAAAAGGGTAATATTATAGAAAAAATACAAGGTCAAAAATGGTCAATTTCGAGTCCTAACATCCCCCCCAACTGAAAGGGTTGCATGTCCTCATGCAATGCTTACTCTGAATCTAAGTCGGAGTACTGGGATGAACAGTGTAAATTACTGAGATAGTAGCTATAGAAAGTGTTATCAAACTTGTCTCTGAACCCACAGACAGTCTCTAGTTGCCTCCATGCTGCCGCCTCTTCCTTTTTGGATAATCCAAACTGACCCTTGTATTGCTGACCAGATAACCATAAGAGGGGAAATTTAAATCTGTAGCCAATCCATTTTTCAGCACATTGTTCCATACATCTAACATAGTAAGGTACCCTTGAAATTGCTGCCTGTAGATTAGGTGGATTATAGGGATGATACTCCTGCCTTTCCTTGGGACAGTTTTCCCAGAATAGGTTGTTGGCTTTAATAGCCAAAGGTGCCTTCGTTCTCACATAGTGTTGGCAATCTCGCAAGACCACTGCTTGTAGTTGCCTAATGTGATCAGTCATTCCAGGTTCACTTAACATTCTTTGGTGCTGTGCAATGAAAGTAGCTGCATTTTGAGGTTCAACCCTAATCCAAAGGAGGCATTTCTGTTCATTATGTTGTGCTGAGATGAAGGCGTTTTGCCAAGTGAGTTGGTTGGCTAGAAAGGAAATGAAAGCTCTGAGTTGTATGTCGCCAACAAGAGGGAGTATATTCATTTTTCTGTCTTCAGACATGGATTCATTGTGGAGATAAAGCTCACACAACAAATTATGATCATTTTTGGGTGCCTCTGCAAAGGTTTCAATAAATTTTTCTGATGTAATCACCTGATAAGGTCTACCATCTCTAACTTCCTTTATCTGTAAGAATGTTAGTCGTTCCCTCAAAAATGCTGCATAGTTGAAAGAGGGTTTTCTTGTAGCAAGTATTCTTTGAACTAACTCAAAAATCTGGGACAGTCTAGCTTTTAGTTCCTTAATTTCTTTGTACTGAGCTCTAGACTGCTCAAGTTCTTCCCAATTCTTATATGCATAACTGAACCAGATTCCCTTTTGCCGTTGGAATGCTTTCCCTTGTGACAGCTCATATTCTCTCCACCATTCTCCTTTTAATTCTTGAAAACTAGCAGTCTCTATGCATGGATCACTGACAGTGGGAGGTTCAGTTTGTGTAAAGGCATCAACAAGAATTTTCTGCTCTGTGATAATTGGAGTAGGCCGGGGTGATCGATGTCTTCTTTTCCATTTCCAGCCAATGTTTCTTCTTCGTGTTCCATAACAATTTGGGTAGGCCAGGGTGATTTTATGTCTTCTTCTCCATTCCCTGCTGATCCTTGTGAAACAACCAATGCTTCTTTTTCTTGTTCAGCTTAGGTAAGCCGGGGTGACTTTATGTCTTCTTCGCCATTTCCTGTTGATTCCTGTGAAACAACCAATGCTTCTTTTTCTTGTTCAGCTTGGGTAAGCCAGGGTGACTTTATGTCTTCTTCGCCATTTCCTCCTGATTCCTGTGAAACAACCAATGCTTCTTTTTCTTTTTCCATAACAGTTTGGGTAGGCCGTGGTGACTTTATGTCTTCTTCTTCATTCCCTGCTGATTCCTGTGAAACAGCCAATGCTTCTTTTTCTTTTTTCATAACAGTTTGGGTAGGCCATGGTGACTTTATGTCTTCTTCTTCATTCCCTGCTGATTCCTGTGAAACAGTCAATGCTTCTTTTTCTTTTTCCATAACATTTTGGGTAGGTCGTGGTGACTTTATGTCTTCTTCTTCATTCCCTGCTGATTCCTGAGTTACAACAAGTCCTTCTAGTTCTTTCTTTACACTTTTTGGAGATCCTGCTTGTTCTTGTGTTACAGCAGGTTTCTCTGTTTCCACCTGTATAGTTTTTGGAGAACCTGCTGGTTCTTGTGCTGCAGCAAGTTCTTCTGTTTGCTCCTACACAGTTTCTAGAGAACCTACTGGTTCTTGTGTTGCAGCAAGTTCTTCTGTTTGCTCCTGCACAATTTCTGGAGAACCTACTAGTTCTTGTGTTGCAGCAGGTTGCTCTGTTTGCTCTTGCACCGTTTTTGGAGGGCATACTGGTTCTTGTGTTGCAGCAGGTTGCTTTGTTTCAGCAGAGGGTTGTGGTGGTTCTGTTTTTGCTTCTATAGAAAGTTCTTTCATTTCAACTACAACAACATAAGGTTCTGGGATGACTCCAATCATTGATTTTGCAACTACTTTGTATCCTTCTTGAGTGTATATCTCACCACAATTGGCGCACATATATTCATTCTCTTTACTCTTCTCCGCTGCAGATGCTACCCGTGCTAAAATGTGCAGGTTACGTTCATTTTGATAAGCTTCTTTGACCCTTATTATTTCCTCCTGATAATCATGAATTTGGGATTTCAGAAATTCAATTTCTTCCTGCAGGGTAGATATGGTAGGCTGAACTTGTGGAGCGGCAGGTTCCAGTGGAGGCAGAGGTTGTGTTTCAACATTGATTTGAACATTTATACCCCCAACAGGTGGTTCTTGTGTGTCACCTGGTGGGGTAGTGGTTGTTTCTTGTGTTGCAGCCACTTGGCCAATATTACCTTGGGTGTCGGCAGCTGGTTCTTGTGTGACAGCTGCCTCAAAAGATAATGTCATGACACTGTGAACACTCTGCATCTCAGCCCCAGAGGGTGAGGGAGGGGAGTTTCCAGGGCTGGTGGAAGTACGAGTTTTTAACATGATAGGTAGGGGGCTGGGGAGAGTGGGGCTAGGGGATTCAGTTGTTACAGACGACCGAGTCCTTGGCTTGGGTAGAAAAGCAGAGAATTCAGATATTTTTCTTTTTCGGCTAGCTTTCTTTAAAATAGGGGCAGTGGCGGAAATAGCAGTTGCTTTAGCCGAAGCCCTAGTTCTTCTTCTTTTCGGTGGGGTTTCATTTTTCTGCTGCATCTTTCGTTTGAGAAGGGTAATAGGGATGTTATCATCAGAGTCATTGGTAGAAATACCAAGTATAGGGACGAATGGGTTGGTTTTATTGGGGGATGGGGTTGTTTTCGTGGGTATTTCTACTGCTGATTGCACATTTTCAGCAACTTGTGGGGGCGTTTGCTGGAGGATTTCTTCGGGCATTTGCTCTGGAATATCGTCTGTTTTCTGAGGGATTTCTTCGGGTATTTGATATGGAATGTCCTCTGTTTGCTGAGGGATTTCTTTATCCTGCTGAGGTATGTCCTCAGCTTGGTGAAGAATTTCCTCTTCCTGATGAGGAATTTCTTGCTCTAGCTGAGGGATTTCTGCCTCTTGGTGGGGATTAATGAGGGGAGGGGGGTTATTTAAGGCAAGGCCCTTATTTATCAATCATTGAGCTAGACGGTGGTGTTTCAAGGAATAGAGCGGACGCTTTGCGTTGACAGTGTAACGTGACATATTTTTAAGACATCCCAATAGATAATATGGCATATTTATCCACTGACCATGCCTCAATTGATTCAACAAGACAAAATCGTGCTGTTAAATTACCTGGTACCGGCCTTCACACGTAAAGTATTGCTTTACAAATTCAGCAACTTTCGACCACGGTTGAGGCAGTGATTGAAGTGCTACGCCTCTGCCCTTGGGTTCCACCTGCTCACCTAGTTGAAGAAAATCCTGCTGCGCATTGAGGATCAGGTGCTTCTTGCTGAACCACCCCGTGCCATTAGCTGGTAGCCTGGTAACTTGGGCTATGACTTCCTCTGTGACTGGAATTTGAACTCCCTGAACGACGGAAAACCCCTCTGTTAAATTGCATGCAAACTCAAGGACTTGTTGTGCGTCGAAATCTGGAAGTCTCCTAAAATAATCTAGCCATCCCGCTTGCAAGAAGATTTGATAGGCCTCGGGATAGAGCTCAAGAAGTGTTGTTGTGCCAGGTTCGTATGTGATGAGATTTCCTCCCATAGCTGTTGTTTCAGTGAAAATTCTCAGTTTAGAGCCGAGCTTCCGAGTTCAGTCTAGAGTAAATCGTTGCAAATGGTAACATGCCATGATGAGATGACTTTTACATATTACCAGGAGATTTAAGGGCGGCGGCAGTTGGCGTGCTATAAAATTATGACAGCGCTTTGGTAATCCCCCCCCAAAAAGCTACGAGTAAGTGATATGATTGGAAGTACAATTATTCGGTAGTCCTATCAACGTCTCCACATTAACTATTATTTAATGTCCATACATAATCATGCGTACCTTTATGTTTTACCTTTTTGGTTGCTGCGTCGAAAAGTCTTGTCTTGTCTTTTGCTGGATCCATAATGATTAAAGTGGGTCTAAAAGTATGAGAATACCGGCGATTTTTTAGTAATGACGGGAAGTAATAGTGGAGAATTGTAATCATCATAGTGTATGGCTGGTTCTTTTGGTAGGAAATGGTATGTTTTATGCAAATAATAATTCGTTTCTTTGGGAGCTGAAGTGGAGAAACTGGTGCTTTTATAAATGAGAGAAATACTGAAAAAGGCATTACGGCATCAGGAAGTGGTGTTACAGCAACAAGAGTTGGTGTTGCAGCAACTGGAAATGATGTTACAGCAACGGGAAATGGTGTTGCAACAACGGGAAATGGTGTTGCAGCAACGGGAAATGGTGTTGCAGCAACGGGAGTTGGTGTTGCAGCAACGGGATTCCCAAGTCCGCAAAGTGATTCCTTTGAAGCTTTTGTTCTCAGCCATTTTCCAAAGCTAAAATCTGCAAAATAATGAAATGTAATATGGCAACCATTGGCAGGGATTATTAGTTGAAAAGAATATCTAATGAAAAAAAATGCATAAATAAACAGAAATTTAAGTGCCTTGAGGGACAGCAAGTTCCCCTAGGGAAGCAGAGTGTCTAATTGCCATGCAAGTAGCTTTAAAATCTTCTTTAGAAACAGGTCGCTGATATAAACCGAGTTGATACCCATTCACTAGTAGTGGTGTTCTGCTATCATCAATCGTTAAAAGTCTGACTGTCCCATTTGGAAAAACAGCATCCACTTCATAAGGCCCTAACCACCTTGTTCTTAACTTACCTTGGAAATTCTCGAAACGGGAGTCATAGAGTAGAGCCCAGTTACCTTTCTGGAACTGCTTTTGCTTGATGGTTCTATCATGCCACCTGCTTCTTTGTTTCTGTATCATGGTTGTTTGATGGATGGCATCCAGTCTCTTCTCGTCCAATTCCTAAAGCTGCTGCAACCTGGTTGTCTGTGCATCAGTCAAGTCAAGGTTAACAACTAAAGCAGTTCTTAAAGTTTTGATTTCAAACTCTACAGGGAAAACAACATTTTTTCCAAAAACTAATTCATAAGGTGAAAAGCCCATAGTATTCCTCCAGGTAGTTCTATAGGCCCATAGTGCCTCAGGCAACCTTTGAAACCAGTCCCTTCTATTCTCCTTTATTGTTTTTGTCAAGATGGCTTCTATGACTTTATTGGTGCTTTCTACTTGCCCATTCGCCTGGGGGTGATAAGGTGTAGTCATTTTGTGCTTAATATGATATTTCTGAAGTGTATCCTTGAACCCATGAGAGTTGAAAGGAGGTCCTCCATCCGTGACTAATTCTCTAGGCAATGCAAACCTAACAAAGATCTCTTCAAATAAAAATGTTAGTACTGCTTCTTCATTAGCTTTAAGGAGTGCCTTAGCTTCTACCCATTTAGTCATATAATCTGTGCATACTAATATGTACACTCTTTGATTGGATGGGGGATTAATGGGACCTATAAAATCTAATGCCCATTTCTCAAAAGTTTCAAGAATTACTTGGGGATTGAGTGGCATTTCATCCCTGTGACTAGGCTGGCCCATTCTTTGATAGCTATCACAGGCCTTCACATATTTCCTTGCATCTTTGAAGAGTGAGGGCCAATAATAACCCATTCGGAGTACCTTGTGTGTTGTTCTTTTGTCTGCAAAATGCCCTCCACAAGGGCCATCGTGACAAGCCTTTAATACATCATAAATTTCATCTTCACCAATGCATCTCCAGATTTTCTGATCGATTCCTGTGTGGAAAAGACACCCGCTTATCCAGTTGTACCTAGCACTTTGCTGGATGATCTTTCTTTTTTCCCTATGTGATAGGTACGATAGTAATTTTCCTGCAACTAAATAGTTGGAAATGTCTGCATACCGAGGTGAGTGAGCAGATACTGCAAATAAATATTCATCAGGAAAAGAATCATCTACTGGAATGTTTTCATCAGTTTTTAATCGAGAAAGGAAATCAGCAACTACATTTTCTTTACCTGGCCTATCTACAATTGTGATGTCAAATTCTTGTAATAATAATAACCTTCTGGTAACTCGAGCATTTGTAACTGATTTATTCATTAGATATTTAATGGCCGAGTGGTCAGTATGCACAAAAGTAGTGTAGCCAGTAATATAATGTCGAAACTTCTTGATAGCACAAATGACTGCTAGGAATTCCTTCTCAGTGACTGTATAATTCAGCTCAGCTGGTGTCATATTCATACTGACAAAATAAATGGCATAGGGAAGACTGTTTTCTTCTTGGCCCAAGATAGCTCCAATTGCAGTATCTGAGGCATCAGAGGATATATGAAAGGGTAGTGCCCAATCAGGTCCTCTCAAAATGGGAGCTGTAGACAACTGATGTTTAAGTTCATTAAATGCTTTTTCACAATCATCAGTCCACTTAAATTCAGCATTTTTTTTAATAACACAAATAGAGGAGAAGCTATTTTGGAAAAATTCTTAATAAATATTCTATAGTATCCGGCATGTCCTAAAAAGCTTCTTACATCAGTTTGTGTTTTGGGGATAGGGAGGGTCTGAATTACCTGTATTTTGGCTGGATCGACTTGAATTTCTAGGAATGAGATGAAGTGAGCCAATACAATACCTTGATTCATCATCATATGACATTTTTCAGTGCTTAAGGCAAGGTGTGCTTCTACACATCGCTTAAGTACTTTTTCAAGATTCTGCAGTGCATCCTCAAAAGTCACTCCATAAGGAGTAAAGTCATCCATAAATATTTCTAAGGAATCATTTAGCATATAAGAAAAAAGCCCTATCATTGCTCTTTGAAATGTTGCTGGAGCATTACATAGACCAAATGGAAGGACCCTGTAAGCAAAGGTCCCCCATGGGATAGTAAACGTGGTCTTGTCCTGGTCTTGGGGTGCAATCTTAATCTGATTATATCCACTAAATCCGTCCAAAAATGAAAAAAATTTCTTACCTGCCAAATTATCTAATACCTGATCAATGAATGGTAAAGGGAAATGGTCTTTCTGGGTGGCTTTATTCAAAGCTCTGTAATCCACACATACTCTCCATTTGCCATTTTTCTTGGGTACAATTACAAGTGGAGAAACCCACTCACTATCAGATATAGGGTATATAAATCCTACATTCAATAGTTTTTGAAGTTCGTCCTTCACAATTTCCCTTAGATTGGGATTCATCCGCCGCTGGGGTTGACAGACTGGGCGGGATCCTTCTTTAATATAAATGCGGTGAGTGCATAGCTCAGGAGAGATCCCCTTCATGTCTGCATAATCCCATGCAAATGCTTCTTTATTTTCCCGGAGTAACTTTATTAACTGTTGTTTTTCATTATCAGTTAAGTTAAGTTAGGATTTATATTTTATGTTTTGCCAGGCTCAATTTCTATTGTTGTACTTTTGGAGGGGCTGCCTACTGTTTTCTGAGATAATTTTTTAGCTTTTAGGTTCTACTGAGATTCAGATTCCAAGATTGCAGTGAAGTGATTATACATTTCTGGGCTGACCGAAGAAGGTTCGGAAATGAAGCTGCTGATTAATTCATCTTCGGTAGAGTCTTTGAAAGTTAAAGCTTATCCGATAGTCAAGATAGGTTGGGTTTCTTCATCCTTATAATCTATCCATACAGAATTGTCATTATTAATCATGGGTGTAGCATGAGGATAAAGGGTAAGCTGTTTGGGTTCCTGTCCATTAGAGATGGTCATTGATCCTGATCTACAGCTGATGAAAGCATCCGTTGTAGCTATCCAAGGTCTTCCTAGAATCAGTGGATGACCCCCTAACTTTGTTTTAGTTTGTAACACCACAAAATCAGCTGGGTAATTCCAGGATTCTACATAAATTATTAGATCTTCAATGACTCCTTCAGGTTTAATTGTAGAGCGATCAGCCAGCTCTAGAATGGTTGGAGTTTCCCTAATAAAGTTTTTTAACTGCAGCAGTTATGCTGTTTCAAGTGTCATAATGTTTATTGTAGCACCTAAATCTACTAGAACTTTAGAGACAAAGGTGTTTCCCACCTGAAATGTTACTGTAGGGTGACCAGGGTCACCATATTTTACAGGAGGATATTTTTCTGTCATTAAAGCAGTCAGCTCACCCATCACATGAACTGTGAGGGGGTCCTTAGTTTTTCTTCTAGGTTTTTTTATGCAAATATCTCTAACAGTCCTAGCATAAATGGGAACATCTCTTAGCGCTTGCAACAATGGAATTTTAACATATAAATTATGTAGTTCACCTAAAAGGTTAAAAGAAGGTTGCTCAAGTGTTTTGGTGAGAGCCAGACGTTCAGGGAATGGCGGATCTGCTGTTTGATCATTGTTGTTAGATGTTGATTCAACTGTTTCAACATTATTGTTAGATGGTTTTTCTTTTCCAACTTCCTCTTTATCAGAGTCAGTAATTTCATCAATGATTGGTTCAACAACTCTCCCTGAGCGAAGATGGATATCGTTACATTGCATGGGGGAGACAGGCTGATTTTGAATATCAATTGCTTGCAGAGCTTTATTGTTATTTGGGTTGGGGTTGGGTTGCACAGGCAGCTGTGGTCTAATTGCTTGGTTATTCGGAGGAGTATTGGATGGTAAGGAAAGAGACTGTTGATGCTGAGGAAATGGCATCTACTGGCTTGCCCAGCTCGGGTTCCATTGATTAAAATACGATTGCTGGGGAGCCCAAGGATTCCATATGGTTGGATCAGGAAAAGGAAGACTTGGTTGCTACATGGGTAGAAAATTCATCGTATTAAAGGGTGGGTACTGCATTTGGTTCATGGGTGGGTAATTTGTTTGAAAAGGAGAATGATTATTCCAACGGCTAAATGCTGTGTTAGAATTCATACCTTGTCTTTGTGGCCATTGCCTCCTTTGTGTCATCAGGTACACTGCTTCAGCTTCTTCTTCAGTTGACTGCAATGCTACTTTTATTCCAGGCAGAGAGGGGCATTGCTGGGTCTCATGGTCCTTTTCACAGATCGTGCAGATTGGTACCTTATCTAGTGGGCATTCCCTGAGTGGGTGTTTTTCTCTGCATTCAAAACAAAAAATAGCTAGGGCAGCTTCTGCTTCTGCCTGTTTCTTTTTCACCTTCAGAGCATCAATTTGTGAAGCAAAAGAGCTTAACATCTCAGTTTTAAATTCTTCCAACAAATTACCTATTTCAGCCCTTGTTGCTCCTCCACTTGCTGACTTATGGACTCTTGAATATACATTGTCCCTGCTTTTTGATTTGCTTACTGCTCCTCTTGAAAATCTCATGTAGAGGTTGATAATTTCATCAAATGGTTCCTTGGAAATGTCCCCTTTTCCCAGCATATTCAACATGTCCAAGCAGTCATCTCGTACCCCTTTTAGCAATATTGTTTTCAGAATATCTTTACTCATGGTAGGGTGGTCAGACCGCTGCAGATTATACTGCAGTCTTTCCACAAAGTCCTCCAAATTCTCGTCCTCCTTCTGAACCATTTTAAACAACTCTTCCTTCCTTTCTCTTGTTCGGCAGTAATCCTGATATTTGGCCAGAAAGCTTTCTTTCATCTGATCCCAGGTAGTGATTGCCTGAGCTCCTAAGCTCATAAACCACCTTAACGCATTCCCTTTCAGTGTTGCTGGAAACAGTTTTAGTTTCTGATTAGGGCTCACATAATCATAACTCCTACATAGTATATCGAATTCAAAGAGGAATTCATCCGGGTCTTCAGAGGATAACCCATGAAAGTTGGGTAATGCTGAAAGTGGAATGTTCTTCATAGGGGTTGCTCCTCTCGGGAGCTCCCCAATAGGGAACTCTAGGGTAGAGAGTGAGTTTTCCCCCCTTCCTTCTGCTTTGTTATCCTCTATTGGTCTTTTTCCTGAATCGCTTTCTTTATCTTCTGTATCTTCTGTTTCTTCAGGTTCTTCTACCGGTTCCTCAGTGTATTCTGGTACTTCCAGCTTCTTTTCAGGTTCTAGTACTTCCTCCGTCTGTCGATCTGTTTTTGAAGAATACTGGATCTGAGGTCTTCGGGAACTTGTCCTCTGTGATGTCTCGGCCTTTGAGATAATTTCGTCAATAAAGGTTTTTCTTCCTCCTCCGCCTTTGCCGCCTATGAAATTAGGTTTCCTGCGTCCTCTCATGCACCTGTTATTCTTAAAAGGAAATCATTAATGCTTTTAAAATCTCTAGTCGCCTTCCCCAGCAACGGTGCTAAAATGTTGGCTACTTGAATTGTTTATCGATTAAACAGTCGAGTACCACATTAATTTGTCAACCCGGGAAAGTCCTTTTATTTCAAAGGTGACCTCGTACTGTATGTACTTAATTCTAAAAGCATTAAAAGCTGTAGTATACACGATTCTGTTTTCTGTCAAACTCCTTACTCTATGTTATAACAATTATAGTATATTGCAAAGATAAAATGAAAGCAGTTAACTAAGAATACAAATCTGAAAAGAGAAGTAATGGCCGCTCTGTTAGCAGAGGACCAGGACCCTATCCTCAGGGTAAGGATGTTCAACACCTGCCCCTGTAACCAGGTTGCTAATACACACTGCAATTCTAATTCACCGGTGAAGTGTTCTTTTACAATATCAAGCAATTAACAAAATAGAGTATCAGCAAAAGGAAATTATCAGAGGTAATGCTACAGAATCCAAACAGAGTACCAGCAAAAAGGAAATTGCCAAACACACTCACACACTAACAGGAAATAAATGGGTGAATCTTGTGAAGAAGGTGGGCCCTGTCCCTCTCACAAGATTCCCCAGAACACAAATGCTGGATTAGGTGCTCAGAACAATATTCTCTTCATCTTCCAAAATGTCCAGTTACAATAAAGATTCAGACTTGCTATTTGTATTTCAAAATTTCCCTTACAACTTGTTTTCTTTTCCCCCCCTTTTCTACTATAGATGTCTCCTCTTTATAGAGGAGACATCTATTACAATAGACCGTCATAGTTCATTCAGTTAAACCTTTTTGTCAAAAATAAGAAATCCATCCTTGTTACAGGATGCCGTTACAACAGTGTGACGGTGTATTCCTTCTTGGTCTCTTATTGTTACACAGCTGGTAAACAAACTTCAACCGTCTTCTTGGAATCCTCATACTATCCTTTGTCACTTCATTGTTGCTGATTTAGTAAACTCATGCTGTTCCTGGTGTTTTAGCAACTGTAACCATGTTTTACCCTTTCTGGATAGTTGCTGGTCGTGTTGTGTCAGCATGGAACTCTGCCAAACTTCTGATAGTTGTTGTTTGTCTTTTCCAGTAAAACTTTTTCCCTGCTTTAAATAGTTGTTGTTGCTGGTGTTGCAGCAACTGCGTAGTTGCTGTTTCTGGTGTTGCAGCAACTACGAATTATAATTTCTGTAGACTTTAGACAGTTCAACGGTTACTTAGAAACTTGGTTAACTTCTCCAAAGATAATTATAAAGATAACATGAATATGTAATGAATAATTAAACATATAGTAATGAAGAGAGTTACTTCATACCTTGGAATGATTGGGTCATTATATAATCAAAGCTTTCAACTTATGGACTGAAAAAGGGTAATATTATAGCAAAAATACAAGGTCAAAAATGGTCAATTTGGAGTCCTAACACTCAGGTCCATGGAACTCCATCCATCTCATCTGCAACATGCTGTCCATGATGTTTGGTGTCAATGTGCTACATGAAATCAGCCACATCTATCCGAACATCATCATCTATGTGTGTGTCTCCTCCATATGAAGAGATCATCTCATCAAACCTCGACTCTTGATGTGCCACATCCAGGTCCATGAAGCAACCTCCATCATATCTGCAATGTGCCATCCCTCAAGTCTACCATAGAAACAAGTATGCACTTGTCTCATCTATCCATGTGCCAAAAGTAGTTGAGTCTCGGCTCAACCCATGCCCAAGTCAAGGCATCATCATCATTGTAACTCCATCACTCCAAAGTGTCTCATATCGATCCTCCACATCAAGTCACTCTTCCAAGCCATGCCCATACATGTACTTTGAAAATATGCATCCCATACTGCATCAAAGTCTCTTGACCTCAGCTCCTCAATGCATCAGATCCTCTAAGTCTACCATATCTGAAGTCTCTAAAAGTCACAACAATCTCATATCATCATGAGCTCCATGAGTCATCTCCAACCAACATCTCCATGTACTAGGAATGCTCCATAATCTGCTCACAACTCCATCCAAGTCCATGGCCTTGTTGTACAAGAGTGCACAACCTCTCCATCGACTCATAAGTAGTAAGTCTCCAAGTCACACCAGCAAATCCAAATGCACAACATTCCTGCCTTGGCACTCTTCCTTGGATGTCCATGACACCTCTACAAGTTCTCTTACACAATGTCCCTGCATAAGACTGCCATGCTCCATGCCTCCAACCTGATGTCCATGACTAAGTTGCCCATGTAGTCCAACCAAGTAGACCCATCACAACAATCGGTCATCCTCATCCAAGTCTACAATCTTCGGTTTAGTGAACTCGGTCACCCAACCATATCATCATGTCATGAGTCCCTCCATCATAGCTCCTCCACCAAAGTGTCCACCAAGACTATCTCTTGGTCTCGGCCATGAGAACTCCACCTAAGAGTGTGCCCTCCAATCTGTCCATGAGTCATGCCGGGCACTTAGCCATGTGGCTAAAGCATGACCCATTTATCCACAACGATCATCAAGTTCCACCCTTGTCACGGGTCTTTGTACCTTCTACCATAAGGTCACAAACAACCCCAACAAGTCCTGCAACAATCACCAATCATTGCTTTTCCATACAAGGTCTCATCATGAACATCCATGGTAAGATGCTCCCTAACATTGGCAAACTGGCTTTGCCCTTCCCAGCATACGGTCCATCTACCAAATGCCCAAATGAAACACAAGTATCAATACTTACATCATCATCATGAGGCTCTTCCTCATTCATCCATGTCCGCAAACTGCACGATCTTGGTCTAACTTGATCAATCTCAAGTCCGTCCTCCATCATTGTTGTTAGCCTCTTGCTGCAGCAAGTATTCATTTTTCATGATTGACATTTTCACATGCCAAATATGTCATACTTTGCAAGCTGCAGTGTTCCATATTTCCAGAACAGGCCAATGAAGATGCCATGAAAGTATCCTGGTCCGAATTCCACTGCTGTATTCCATTTTTTATCACAGTTATCAGGCAGTTTTGCATTCAAAGGAGGTACTCAAGCTGGAATTCACTAACCTCCCCTTCTTCTCATTTCCCCCAAGTCACTTACTAACATCCCCCAAGAGGTCAAGATCTGCTTGAGCCTCTCAGGTTCATCATCCCCATGACATTCGCCTTGGTAAGGATCTGCTTTACTCAAGGACTGCTCACTCATCATCTGTGAGACTTCTTTTCCCCAACAAAGCCTAAGGTCTCATACCTTAGCGCCCTCTTTGCATCTCCATATTAACTATTAACTTTATTATGTAACTCCCCTATCAGTTTTTCCATTTCCCTATTAAAATCATGTATATAAAACTCCCCTATGTAAATACCCCTCCCCGGAAATATAGCCATATTTCCTATAAGTCCAGGGAATCACAGTCCATATGGGGCTGTCTTTAACCCATCCGAGTCATAACAGGGATTAATCTAACACCTGGCCAGATTAATACCCCCCCCCTTAGCCCTAAAACCTTCAAAAACCCATCTTTTTCACCTTTTCCTATGTTCTTTGCATAAAATATTAACCCGTGCCGTTTTTTCACATAAAAACCCCATTCCCTATGTTTTAACCCACCGTTGCGATATATTAAAAAGGGAATATTCCCGCGAAAATCCCCACCCTCTAACCCGCCATCGTTACCCATCTATCGCCAGCCGTTAGATCTGGCCCGCCATAGATCTACGGTGGGCGGGCTTTCCTATATGCAACACGCCCGGGCTTTAGCGTCCGGGAGTTCGGCAGTTTTACCGTCGTACTCCCGCCACGCGTCAAGCTCTGGGGTGTGGCGGAGCCCCCTCCCCCGAGACCGCCTTTGCCCATAAGCGGTGCGCCACAAAACTACTTACCGCCCGTGACGTCACATCCCACGTCACCCTCTGCCCAGTCACCGCTTGCATCACCCCCTTTGCCCAGTCACCATGTCGAGTCACCTGCCTGCGTGGCCTCCTGCCACATCACTGCCACGTGTTCCTGCCAAGTCATCGTCCGTACATGATGACGTCATCTCGCCACGTCGTCCTGCTGATGTCATGCTGACGTCACCCGTCGTACAGCGTCACATCATGCTAATGTCATCATCAACCTTTTTGCACGCAGAGGCGAAAATTGCACTTCGGAGCCCCGGAATCCGATTCTGAGGCAGTTTTTGATGAGTGATTTGCGCTCATCGCTAGATTTTTTGGGCCTGAATGGGGAATCTTCAGGGACTCTTTTTATTCTGCGACCCCCAGCAAGCCCAAAAGGCGGCGAATGACCCATTTTTCTTCACGAATCTCGCCGGAAGGACCAGAAAACGGTTTTGAAAGAAACAGAGGCCGAGCATCAGCCATTAAATTGTGAATAAGACCCACAGCACGGCAGAACAACATCAATTTATTGCCAAAGAGTATCAGAGGAGGAAGGAGATCCAAAGAGTATCTGCCGAAGATTTTTAGCGGCTCGAAGCACTTGAACATTAATGAGCCCCCCAGAAAGTCAAATCAAAGAGGAGTAAGCCCATCCTAGCTCTCAAATCACAGTCAAAAGCATTCAATACCGCCGAACAGCAATGGTGCAAAGACCAATGCACAGTTATGACAGATGAAAAGCACAGAGCCACCTGGACAGATATTAACTCATTTTGACACAGCTGCCCCCAGCACAGCTCAAAGATATTTTCTGGCATTTATTTCTTGATAAGATTAGGTTAAAGTAATCAATTTTCTATCGGACCTGTTAGGTCGGCTGTAATAGATAATTTCAGATATATCTTCCCTGTATATACCACCCTCTGTATTGTTTTAAGGGTTGGTTGGTTGATAGTTTTTTCAGTAGAGACTCGCACCGCATACCTGACATGTTTTCTGTAATCAAAGACTGCTGAAAATCTTGGAGGAAAGACTGTCTGCACTGTGTCTAATGGTTTCAAGAAGTGAATCTGGAATTCTTGTGCTGCAACATGACTCAATAAGTTTTCCAATCTCTGTTTTTTTTCATTGATATACCGTCTAAATAGTAGAAAGAAAGAATAGTCTAGAATTGGTTAACTGCCCTCTATGCTCATTTTCTGTTGTTTCTTTATGTTTTCCTCTGGATCAGTCATGAATATGAATTCCCTTCGACTCATATTTCCCCTAATCCATTCATCTTTGACAGTTGTCTAGGAATTCTTAATTGCTCCTAGATAGAGTTCATTCACTTTCCCCCTCTTAAACTTAACGAGAGATTCTTTGTTGCCTCTCATTCCTTATCCCTCATCCCATCCTTTAAGCTTTTCAGTGTTGTTTCATGAGCAGCTACCTTGCTCCTTCTTTCTCATGTGACCAAGAAACGCACCACCAGTCCCACTCCTCGACTCCACGCCCAATGGTTTGAAAACTTACCAGACTATGTCTTGCCTCTCTACTTGAAATGTCTTCCTTCCCACCAAAAACAATACAAAACACTTGTGCATCATACCTAGCCTAAAATCATCCATTAAACAAAGCTAAATATAAAAGAGAGAGCCCTCTCTGACTGCAGGCAGGCTAGAACCTGCAGTCCAAAGTTGGTCTGTCTTTACCTCAGCCGTATCCTTTTCTGGAGCTTTAAGGACAACCTGAGTGATAACATAACGGCGACTCTGCTGGGGACTTCCACTATGAGGAACCAAACCTTCACAACAATTCTTCAAATCTAGTTCTGATCGTTGATGGTGGATAGAGATCAGGCACTCAAAGTTAATATATCCACCTCGTGACTCCACATCATCCTCATAATAAAGGCTCCACTGGAGAAAGGAACCCAAAATAAATGTATGGGCAGATCAGGCTTTTGACCTAGATTTTGATCCAAGAGGTCATGTTTTTTCTCTTCCATAAAATTTTGCTGTACATATTGTTTAAATTTAACTTTTATGCTTTCCCTTTAGAAAATGTTGAAGAAAGACCTCCTTGAACATTAGAACAACAACCTCTCAATGTTGTTGATGCTCACCTCATGGTCAAGGGGGACTCTTCCGTCGAATCCAATCATCCTATCCCTGTTCATACCGAACCCAATCATTTAGCCCCTGTACACAATCTCGTGCCTCGTAAGGTTCCTGATAGATATAAGCCACTCATTTTTCCTCCCGTGCTTAATCCTTTGCCCAAAAATCATCCCATGAAACTCCCAAAATTTGATGGAGAGAATGGAGTTACTGCCCAAAAGCATATCCAGGCTTTTGAATATTATTTAAACATTTTCGAGGTAGAAGATGAGGATGTTAGTGTTAGGCTGTTTTCCCTTTATTTGCAAAGTGAAGTTAGGACTTGGTTTAAAGCATTGCCTGAAGCAAGCATCTCAAATCTCCAGCAGCTATTCAAACTCTTCCTTGATAGATGGATGACCAAAGTCAATTTTCTCATGCTCATAGAAGAATATCAACAGTTAAAAAGGATCCCATCTGAATCTGTTCAACAATTTTCTAACCGATTCAATCAAGTATATCATTCTATACCATTGAATATAAGACCTCCCCCTGATTTGGCCCTATTACATTATCCAGTAGCATTTGATCCAGAAATAGAATTCCATCTGAGAGAAAGGGGCCCCTCTACTATGCAACAGATGCAGAACATGGCGGTAGATGTAGAGGTTAATCTGAAAATTAGGGAGAGTAAGTTGAAAGCAGAAAAAGAGGGTAAAATGGATACCTTGCTAAAGAAAGCAGAGGAACTAAAGCAGACATTCACAATGGAAGTTGAAGGTTTAGAGCACCACAAAAGATCTATTTTGCAAAGAGAAAGTAATGGTGTTCCTGAACAAACCTACTACAAAATAGATGACTTATTCATGCAGCCATACATGATGGAGCAATCTCCTGATATAACACAGGAATATAATAGCTTCTCTTCCTTCAACTGTCTGCCCAAATATGATCAGTATGACGATGATTATGGACCTAACGACCAAATCAGCTTCGCAGAGGAATCAGAACCTATTTTGGTAGAAAGCACAGTTCAGGCTCATTTGCTTGAACCCAATGATCAGCAGGCCCAGTATAGCTGTGAAGAAAAGGAGGAAAACGCAGAGGGCGTTGAGTTCAGTGAAGGAACTTTACCATTTTGTTTCAAGTCTTTTCAGTTTATTAGGGGAAATCATCATGCGATTTATAATCGAGTATCACCATATTTTGATGTTGACAGGCTAGAGGAGAGTCCATGCCCCGCTCTTAATACATTAACACTAGATTTGCAGCCCCAAAGTGCCAGTGAGTGTCAGATTGCAGAAGACTCAGAAGCGGCAACATGTGACCAAAAAATCCAACTGGATTCCCTGCCTGTTGATTTTCAGCCATCTCGGATATTTGAAGAAGGAAAAGAACGGTCAGCACAAATCTGTCAGGTGCCATCTGAACAGGCTTTCAGAGAATTACAAGCTCCACTCCATGTGTTGCACAACCCATCTGAGGGCAAGTTGTGTGATGAGGTAAATCACTGCTCTTCTCTGCTAGCAGGATGCAAAGCTCAAAATCGAGTTGTGGATGATTCACCAATTTCAAAGCATGATAGTTATCCCAAACTTTTGTAGAGTTCTTCAAGTCAGTCTAGCAATAATGTATATATGCTACAGGACCCTTTTGTAAAGTTTCTTGTTTCAACAAAGAAGGTCAGCAGCTTACTGATCTTCTCAAAGATTAATAAAGCCATATCAGATTGCAAGATCTCCATTTCAGGTAACAGCAAGCATAAGCAACAGGGGCCATTCATATTTATAATGCTTAAGTGGATGCATTGGTTGTTTCATTACACCTAACAGCAGAGAAAGTATTGGTTAGGGTAGGTAGGTAGGATTAATAAGGCAACCGGCCAAGCAAATTTTGCAGAATACATCACCAATTGAATACAAGGCAGTCTGACCTACTGTTCTTGACTTTTCACAAGGAAATGCCATCCCTAAGTGGAGCCACTGTTAGCCTCCTGCTGCAGCAGGTATTCATTTTTCATGAATGACATTTTCACATGCCAAATATGTCATACTTTGCAGGCTGCAGTGTTCCATATTTCCAGAACAGGCCAATGAAGATGCCATGAAAGTATCCTGGTCCAAATGCCACTGCTGTATTCCATTTTTTATCACAGTTATCAGGCAGTTTTGCATTCAAAGGAGGTACTCAAGCTGGAATTCACTAACCTCCCCTTCTTCTCATTTCCCCCAAGTCACTTACTAACATCCCCCAAGAGGTCAAGATCTGCTTGAGCCTCTCAAGTTCATCATCTCCATGACATTCGCCTTGGTAAGGATCTGCTTTACTCAAGGACTGCTCACTCATCATCTGTGAGCCTTCTTTTCCCCAACAAAGCCTAAGGTCTCATACCTTAGCGCCCTCTTTGCATCTCCATATTAACTATTAACTTTATTATGTAACTCCCCTATCAGTTTTTCCCTTTCCCTATTAAAATCATGTATATAAAACTCCCCTATGTAAATACCCCTCCCTGGCAATATAGCCATATTTCCTATAAGTCCGTGGAATCACAGTCCATCTGGGGCTGTCTTTAACCCATCCGAGTCATAACAGGGATTAATCTGACACCTGGCCAGATTAATAACCCCCCCTAGCCCTAAAACCTTCAAAAACCCATCTTTTGCACCTTTTCCTACGTTCTGTGCATAAAATATTAACCCGCACCGTTTTTTCACATAAAAACCCCATTCCCTATGTTTTAACCCACCGCCGCGATATATTAAAAAGGGAATATTCCTGCGAAAATCCCCACCCTCTAACCCACCGTCGTTACCCATCTACCACCAGCCGTTAGATCTGGCCCACCACGGATCTACGGTGGGCGGGCTTTCTTATATGCAACACGCCAGGGCTTTAACGTCCTGGAGTTCGGCGGTTTTGCCGTCGTACTCCCGCCACATGTCAAGCTCTGGGGTGTGGCGGAGCCCCCTCCCCCGAGACCGCCTTTGCCCATAAGTGGTGCGCCACAAAACTGCTTACCGCCCGTGACGTCACATCCCACGTCACCCTTTGCCCAGTCACTGCTTGCGTCACCCCTTTTGCCCAGTCACCATGTCGAGTCACCTGCCTGCGTGGCCTCCTGCCACGTCACTGCCACGTGTTCCTGCCAAGTCATCGTCTGTACATGATGACGTCATGCTGACATCATCTCACCACATCGTCCTGCTGACGTCACCTGCCGTACAACGTCACGTCATGCTGACATCATCAGCAACCTTTTTGCGTGCAGAGGTGAAAATCGCACTTCGGAGCCCCGGAATCCGATTCTGAGGCAGTTTTTGATGAGCGATTTGCCTCAAATCGCTCATTGCTAGATTTTTTGGGCCTGAATGGGGAATCTTCAGGGAATATTTTTATTCTACGGCCCCCAGCAAGCCCGAAAGGCGCCGAATGACCCATTTTTCTTCATGAATCTCGCCGGAAGGACCAGAAAACGGTTTTGAAAGAAACAGAGGCTGAGCAGTGGCCATTAAATTGTGAATAAGACCCACAGTACGACAGAACAACATCAATTTATTGCCAAAGAGTATCAGAGGAGGAAGGAGAGCCAAAGAGTATCTGCCGAAGATTTTTAGGGGCTCGAAGCACTTGAACATTGATGAGCCCCCCAGAAAGTCAAATCAAAGAGGAGTAAGCCCATCCTAGCTCTCAAATCACAGTCAAAAGCATTCAATACCGCCGAATAGCAATGGTGCAAAGACCAATGCACAGTTATGATAGATGAAAAGCACAGAGCCACCTGGATAGATATTAACTCATTTTGACACAGCTGCCCCCAGCACAACTCAAAGATATTTTTTGGCATTTATTTCTGGATAAGATTAGGTTAAAGTAATCAATTTTCTGTCGGACCTGTTAGGTCGGTTGTAATAGATAATTTCGGATATATCTTCCCTATATATACCACCCTCTATATTGTTTTAAGGGTTGGTTGGTTGATAGTTTTTTCGGTAGAGACTCGCACTGCATACCTGAAATGTTTTCTGTAATCAAAGACTGCTGAAAAGCTTGGAGGAAAGACTGTCTGCACTGTGTCTAATGGTTTCAAGAAGTGAATCTGGAATTCTTGTGCTGCAACATGACTCAATAAGTTTTCCTATCTCTGTTTTTTTTCACTGATATACCGTCTAAATAGTAGAAAGAAAGAATAGTCTAGAATTGGTTAACTGCCCTCTATGCTCATTTTCTGCTGTTTCTTTATGTTTTCCTCTGGATCAGTCATGAATATGAATTCCCTTTGGCTCATATTTCCCCTAATCCATTCATCTTTGACAGTTGTCTAGGAATTCTTAATTGATCCTAGATAGAGTTCATTCACTTTCCCCCTCTTAAGCTTAATGAGAGATTCTTTGTTGCCTCTCATTCCTTATACCTCATCCCATCCTTTAAGCTTTTCAGTGTTGTTTCATGAGCAGCTAGCTTGCTCCTTATTTCTCATGTGACCAAGAAATGCACCAGCAGTCCCACTCCTCAACTCCACGCCCAATGGTTTCAAAACTTACCATACTATGTCTTGCCTCTCTACTTGAAATGTCTTCCTTCCCACCAAAAACAATACAAAACCCTTGTGCATCATACCTAGCCTAAAATCATCCATAAAACAATGCTAAATCTAAAAGAGAGAGCCCTCTCTGACTGCAGGAAGCTAGAACCTGCAGTCCAAAGTTGGTCTGTGGTTACCTCGGTCGTATCCTTTTCTGGAGCTTTAAGGACAGCCTGAGTGATAACAGTTGTCTTGTCTGCAACATCTTCAACTATCACGGCTTCTCCTTCCTTCATAGCACAATTTGCAACTTCATCTTGCTCCATTGTCCAACCAAGTTGAAGAAGTTCTTCTTCAATATTCCTTTCCAAGACTTCAAGTTCGTTTCGGATTCGGGGCTTCTCTTCCTTCAACCTCTTCAACCTGTATAAGGTAAGCAAGAGCTTCCCTTCACCTTCTCCCAAACTTGCCATGCCTTGTCGTTCAGCTTGGCCCAAGCACTAAGCTTCACCTCTGCTAAACCGTTCACCAGCTTCACCAAGTTCCCTGCAACCATGAACCGGCCCTTGTTCCACTTGTATGTGAAACTAGCTTCCTTCACCTGCAAGTACCTGCTTCCACTGTCACTTCGTCACGAGCAACCTTGCTCACCAGCTCCAACCGAGCTCTGATACCAACTGTCAAGTTGTGTATCAGCTTCAAACCTTCACGAGCAAACCTTGCTCTGATACCAACTGTCAAATTGTGTATCAGCTCCAAACCTTCACGAGAAAACCTTGCTCTGATACCACCTGTCACGCCCCTACACCTGCGGTAGTCTTCCAACCGCTTGTAGCAAGGTGTGGCACCACCGAACGCTTTCTTTTCACCAATACTAACATTCGTGGACTACGCCTACTTTCACATTAACATTACTTAGCTTGTGTTTCGCAACCAAGTAAACATACAATTATCCTTTATACTTAATGAAGCCCATACTCATTCATTATCATCATGCAATTATACCAAGAACAACAACAATTGCAACAAGTATAAAGGGGAGGGGCAACTCCCCGTAATGTGAGTCTGCCCGACAATATATTAAGAATATCAGTTTTACAATGTACAAGTGTGCCTTGCCAAACCAAGTCTACACTTAGCCAAATATTACAACAGAGAAGCAACTCTGCCTTTTACAATACATGTGCACCCTTGCACAAAGAGTAGTGCTCACCCGAGCCACTTAATCCTCTTCACCAAGTCATGCACAAAACCGTACTTCAGAATCCACCCCGGGCACACTTGCTCAACCTTCGACCTGTTCACAAGACTACACCCAAGTATGTAATCCTCTTGGAGCAATGCGCATGAGATATGCGCAGCTCCCTCTTGACCTGCGCACTTGTCTTCTTGTCTTATGTGAAGATGTGATGAGTGAATGCGTTGGATGATTTATGAGCTTCCATGCCCTCACACTTATATGCTTCTTAACTTGTTTCATGTGTGGGTTTACATGGGGTGTGCAGCCCCTTGGCCGACCCCCAAAGCCACTACAATGCGCCCCCATAAGGGCTTTTACCAAGTCGGCTTGCCCACCGCAAGCTCCTTCCAGTCGTCGTATAAGTGCTCCACACTTCACCGCATGACGCACCATTGTTCACGGAATCGTCGCACACGACTCGCACAAACGTCACATTTTCTCCGCAGCATCGTCGCACGCCCGTGTCACCGCGCCCGCCCATCGTGCAGCCCTCGCCTGCCCGTCGTGCAGCCCTCGCTCGCCCGTCGTAAAGCGCGCGCCCACTTCGTGCACCCGCGCTCGCCCGTGCCCGCCTGTCAACCGCCCACGCGCCCGTCGACTCGCCCGGCGCCCAACCGCACCTGCGCTCGGGTAGAACTCGAGGACCTTACACCCGCCCTCGCCCGCCCGCCCACGCCCGTCCATGCCTGCCCACACCCGCTTGCCTCGCCCACCCACGCCTGCCCTCGCCCGCCCACCCTCGCCTGCCTGCCTCGCCCACCCACCCGCCCCCCTCCACACGCTCGCTCCCACCCGCCCCCACCCACCACCTGCCCTGCGCGCTCGCCCGCCCACACCCGCGCACCCCGACCGACCACCCCCGCCCTCTCGCCCGACCCACCCTCTCGCCCTCACCCACCCAGCCCGCCCACCCGCCCTCGCTGACATCATCCACCCTCGCCCGCCTAGCTAGCCACTCCGCCCCGCCGTCCTTCACCCGACCTCCTGCTCGCCCACCCACTCGCCCGGCGCCGACCCGCCGGTCAGGGGTGGCTGGTCGATTCTGATTATACAAATAAAAAATTTATGATATATTTTCGTTATTAATTTAAGTTAATACGTTTTTTTTATTTACGAATTTATGTGTTTCTATTTTTTAGGAAAATGGCATCAAAGAAGATTTTTGTGAATCTTTCTGGACCAAAAACTCTAAAATGTGCATCTTCAAGAAAAATTGGTGAACAAACTCCACCTGAGCTTATGTCTACAAATCTTTCAAATGCTTCAAGTGATAAGAAGATGATTTTAGACTAGAAGAATTCAAAAGAGGTGAAATTTCCATCAAGAATCTGGTATGTCAAAGAAAGAGAAAGCAAAAATGTGAATATATATCTATATATTGATATACTGAATGATAATGGGATTTTTGAGGTGATGGGAAGAGTCATAGATATGTGTTCGGTACCGGACATTGAAGCTGTTTACATACTTACAAAAGCTCCCAAGTCACATGAAAGGATTAAATACCGACTATCATATTCATTGTATGACACGAGAGAGGTATCTACAAAGTTGTGTAAACAAATCATAAATGAGATGGCACAAAACATCGTAAGTATTATTATTTATATTTGTATTTTGCGTTCTTGAAAGTGTCTTGCTATATTTTTTTAACTTTGCTTTTATTGACATATGATATTTTGTTTGGCAGAATTTTGTTGAAAGTTGTTCAATTGGGTTGGGAGGAATTCATTTCATAGAGCATGATATCATGAAAGTTGTCAGTAGTTTTTACTCAGTGTTAGAAGAAGATATGGAAAACAAGCAAAATGTAGTAATTAATGATGCTACAAAACTACATCCAAAGAATCAGAAAAAAAAAAGGCCTTTGGTGGATAAATCTAGCAAGGGTAAACAAGTTACTTTTGAGGACGATGAAGTTGAAACTGACAGTAAAGCATATGTTGCCAATACTGAAGATGACATTGGAACTGAGAAGAGCCGTAAAAGACCAAAAGTAACAATGTCCAAGAATAAATCTGTTGAGAATGTTATGACAAAGAAAAGTAAAGTTGAATATTTTGAAGTAGTCATTACCAGCAGTCAAGAACCTAGTGAAACTTCAAAAGAAAGCAGAAAAATCATTACACCACGAGCTAATTTAGAGGATGGCATTATCAAAACAAAACAAAATGTCATTTGACAGAATTTGACAAAGCGAAACTTAATTGATGGTGGTCGTACATTTCAGCTTAATGTCAGAAAAACCTATAAGGCAAGTGAAGGACAATGTCAATATCAAGTCAGAAAGCCACATCATCTGCATGTTCACAACTTGAAGACATTGATGAGGTACAATCCATATGCTCATGTGGTTAGTTATGTGGTTCTTGTTGATCCACTTCAAGTTCCCAACAAATAAGCATTTGATAATTCAAATTGTTTTGAATACAATTATTATGTGCTTGGGGGGAACCATTCTGTTGAAGCTCAAAGACAATTGATGGAGGAATATCCTAATAACCCACATTTTGAAATAATGAAATGTATCATTTATGCTGGTTTATCCGATACAGAAGCAAAGTTAGTGGCATGGGATTATAATTCAGATAATGAATATAGGATGTATATGACTTTCATCCAAAGGGTTAGATTTATTCATAGTGAATTTCAAGAAAAATGTGGTGGGGATAGGATAAATGTTACTGCAGATTTCCGAAAGGAATGTTGTATGGAAATAGGCTATAAAATTGGAGAGAAAACCAATTCAAAAGGTGGAAAAGGCAACAAAAATAGTGATTTATTCAGAGGTGTTGATAACATTTTCGAATTGGCATTTAGAACTGGAGATGTTTGGAAGTTGATTGATGAGATTTTTAGCATGTGAGAAGACATTGGCATTAAAAACCAGAGGGTCAAAAAGTCTAAGCCTTGATATGTAGCAACAATAAATCAGCTCCTGAAATGAAGCAGCTTCCTGAAGATATGACTATCACACCTTGGAGGGCAATGCAAGGAGTGAAAGATGAAAAAATTGTCAAAACAATATTATCTCGTGTGAGGTCAGGGGAATTATCATTGGAGGAAATGTCTGAATAATTTCAAAAGTAAGTTTGTTGAATTATTTTTATTTATTTATATATTATAATTATATTTTAAACAAAACATGTTGTTCTTGGTAGTATTTTCTATACATATCATTATATTAACTTTTTGTTACTTTATCTATGTAGTCACAAAGTTTACATGAAAATTCAAGAACAAATGGTTAGATTTTTTAATGAAGATAGTTGGGATGATGTTGTACGCAACTATCCAGATTCAAGTTCTACATCAACATTAAAAGCTTTTTATCTTGCATTTAAAAAGGCATCTTGATTTATACATTTATTTTTATTCATTTGTGTACTATTTTTAATTTATAACTTACACATATATTTGTTTATTTTATAAAAGATGAGGAAGGATGATAATGGAGCACCAGATAGTTTCAAAACCTTTATTGAAAAAATAAAGATCGAAACACTGAGTAAGCAATGTGTTAATAATGTTGAACTTGATCCAACTCTTAATCATTCATTTGGAATGGGCTAGACACTATTCAATATCAAGTAATACAAGGCGACTATGAAGACATTGATAAACTCATACCTAAAAGGGATTATGCTCTAGTTATTGCAGATATTCCCCATGGTTTCAATATTCCAAACATTGACTATGATAGTGACCCTTATACTTATCAAGTTCTTAGTAAAGTGGTTGCGGGATTTGTAGAAGTCACGTCATCACCATTATGGAGATTTGTGACATTTCATTCAGACACACAATTGGAAATGATATTGTCAAGCTTCAAGGGGAAAACAAATTCAAGGATGCAGCTTACATGGTAAGAAGTTTAAAATGTATATTTGATTAATGTTGAAAAATTCATTTATGTACAAGTTAATTGAATTTTTACTATTTCATGTAATAGGCAAAAGTCAAATCTTCTTAACAATGAAGATCAACAATTTATAAATGATTGTGAGTTCATTCATATTGATAGTTGGGCAAAAGATGATAGCCATATGTCTATGATTTTTAATCGGGTAGACGGAAAGAGTCATAGCCAAATACTGACTTATGATGTTGTTGTGAGAAAACTAACAGATGAAGACAAAGAAGCAAAATGAGAGATAGTTAACATTGATCAAAAACCACAATTATTGATTAACTATCTTATAGACATATGTTCAAATGAAGGAGATTGGGTTCTAGATTTATTTTCTGGCTCACGTAAGTTTTATTATATGGAATTGAATTTCATTATGTTATTCTTTAGTTAATATGTCATTGTACTAATTTAGTTCATTATTTCTTTTGTGCTTGGTAATTAGGTACAACACTAGCATGTTGCCTTCAAAAAGGAAGAAATTTCATTACAATTGAAAAAGATCCAGTATAGTGCAATTTCATTCAGCAAATAATTAATGCTCTTCAATTTCTTCTAGATGCAATGCAAGAAATTGGGTTGAAGAAAGGGGACTTTAGTGAATCAAGTGTGGCAAAAAAGGCAAAGGAACCCCAACCACAATTACATGGAATGTTTGTGTTATCACTAGGAACTATAGTTCATGTATATGAGATTGTCCACAAGTTTTTATAAAGTCTTGAGGTCTTGTAAATAGGTTTGTTAGTTTATGTCAATTTCAAAATTTGAAATTCAAGAGTTATGGATGAAAATTCGTGTAAAGGCAAGGTTATTAGTCATCCTCCATCATTGTTAGTTATGTCATGTCATGTCATTGGTACTTTGCGCAGTTTCGCAGCGCGGGTATGATGTCTTTGGTACTTGCGCAGTTTCGCAGCGCGGGTGTGATTGGTCAGTTTTGCTGCGAAATAATGTTTGCGTGTTTTCGTAGCGCCCCGTTTGCCAGCGATTTCGTAGCGCATTCCCTTAAATTTGAACTGCCCGCGCTACGAAATCGGGGTTTCAGGCTTTTGTGCAGCGTTTTTCCCTGAATGTCTAATCCGAGAAGTAGTGAGTCACGAATCCGGTCATGATTGTTTCTTCACACCATTTCTATGTCATGATTAGCCATTACTTTGCCATAAGGTCCGAAGTCATAGAGTTAGGTGTCAGTTTGGAGGACGTTAGGGGAGGTGGTCATTCCATAATGTGTTCTTCATAACATATGAATGTTTTTGCTCTATGAAAAGCCTGAGATTTGTTTTAAACAGACTACAGCAAGCGAGCCTGCTCTCTATAGCTGAAGAGTGTTTACGTGCTGCAAACCACTGTCATTCCCTTGTGTAGAATTGCGCAAAGAAGCATGGAAAGAAAGGAACACCGTTCGGGTAAATGTGTGAGAACAGAGCCGGAGGGGTTAGATGTAACTCTCGGAGATGAGGAGGTAGCAAAGGCGTTTAGAAGTGCTGGTTGCTGGCGATTTTGTGAAAAATTAAAGGGTGGACATGCAGAAGTGACCAAGGCATTTGCATTGAACTTCACTGGACTGAATTCGAAGGTGGCCATGTTGGAGTTTTCGGTATCCCCTGAAGTCATTTCTACTGTCACAGAAATCCCGAGGGGTGGCCAAGAGTGGTTCAAGAATTTCAAGTTTGACATGGGTCCGTGTAAGGAGTTCTTAAAGGCACCATATGTAGACGAAGATCTCACTAAAGCTGTCCCAAGGAGCTATCTAAAGGAGAATTATGCTATGCTATTGACATGTATCCAGAAGTACTTGACATGTGAAGGTCGGTACAACAAAGTCTACTCATACCATTTCAAGCTGCTGCTACACTTCACTGGTAAGAGCTCAATAGACATACCTTTTTACTTATTCAGGAGTATTAGCAAGATGTGTGATAAGATTCAGTTGAAGAAGGAAGCTTATGAAACATCTCTTTTTCATCATGGTCTGGTTAAATTACTGGTGTTGGATAGCCTACATAAAATTGGTAAGGACTGGGATTCATTTGTATTCATGGCCGGTTTCCCTAGTAAAACGGGCCTCACTCCATTACCTGTAAGAGAAAGAGAAGATAGGAGTGAGGAAACTACTTTGGCTGAGATTAGGAAGGAAATAACAGACCATAAGAAGCCCAAAGCTAAAACAAAGAAGCCAGAGAGGTCTGTAACAGTCAAAGAAACACCTGAAGCATCAATGAAGGAAACTTCTAAGTCATCTCCTAAAGAAACACCTCAGTCATCAAAACAGAAGACTCACAAAAGAAGAGATGAAATTAAATCTAGTAAAGTTGAAAGGGTTTCAAGGGTGAGAACTAGAGGCCAGCTTAGCAAAGAAAAAGGAAAGTCAGCCCCTGTGGAAGAGAGTCCTGTTTCTAAGGGTAGTTTAAATGACTTGTTGGAAGCCATTGAATTAGAACAAGATCATCCAATTCAAATTGAACCACTTGAAATTGAGCAAGATCAATTGGTATCACCAATGCATATCGATCTAATACAATCTTCACCTGAAAGTTCTAAGAAGTCAAAGGCTTCTAAAAGGTTAAAGTTTGAAGAACCAAGTGAAGAGTATGCCTTTAAACCTCGCAGACCAATGACTAGAAGGCAAATGAAAGAAGTAGAAAAGGCTCAAAAAGAGAAAGTACCTTCAGAGATGCCTAGGACAGAGGCACTTGAAATCTTCTCTGAAATAGTCCAAGCAGCTAAAAACAAGAACAAGGACGATAAGGTGGTTATTAGTCAAAGTGGAAATGTGATTGCCATTAAGAAACAAGCTGGAGCAAGCAAGGAAATACCTCAAGTTCAAAGTGTTTTTAAAGAGAAGGCAGTAAGGTATACTAGCTATAAGAAAGCTGTAATGAAAGGTAAAACAAGTTTGATTAGTCAAGCTAGTTCAGTATCTGATGCCTATGTATGGACAGTGCCAGCTCTGAAGCAGGCAAAGGTTATGAAACAAATGAATGCAGGTCTAAGAGCAGAGAACAAGAAGTTGAAGGAAGAAGTCATCAGTCTGAAAGAGAAGCTAGACAAACTAGCTAAATGATTCAAGAAGGGATGTGTTTTCCAAATTTTGATATATTTTGGCCATCGTCTTTTTAAAGCTTTTTGAGACTTTTTGATGTCTTTACACCTGTATAGAATGACTAAAGAAATCACAGACTTGAGTTATTGTTGCTTTAAGGTTCATGTATTTAATTTTGATGACCTACAGCAGTTTCGTAGCGCGCTACGAAACTGCTGTAGATGACTGGTTATGTTGAAAACTTGAGTTTGAATGCTGAGGTCAGCAAATATTTAAAGAGATGACTTAATGCCAGCATGGAGGTTATAGAAGGTCAATCAAATATTTAAAAAAGGATGCCAGGTGTAAATATTCGAAGAAAAGGTGAAGTTTTGTCTCTTATTGAAAGTTTCACTTTATGTCCGAGTTTTTAGGGTTATGATAGAGCTGCTGAGGTGTTAAGTGATACACTTGTCTAGTTATGGGATGGCCAGATCATGAGTTTTCTTCAGTCACACGGGACTATCCAAGGATTAAATGGCTTAAAACTGGATCATTAATACATGAACACCGATGGGAGGCAGCAACCGAGAATATAGGCTTCATTTTCTTATTGGTTGATGAATCATCTATGCATCAGGTATCCGGAGCTGTTCATACATTGAATCTGTTTTCAGTTTGGGTTTGGTTATTATTGTAATGCTACAGGTGGCAAGCTCCAAGAACGCAGCAAAGTATACGAGGAGAAAGACTTAAAGTGCCAATGTGATGGAGTCCTCTGTTTTCGTAGCACCATATCTCTTGTAATCATTTAGTTTGTTTATGATATAGTTAAGGTCATTAATGTCAAAATTCCGAGCTCCCTTCATGCTTGTTGAGGAGTCTCGTGCAGTAGTGTTTTGATTGGCTATATATAGGAATAACTTTTATGTAAAAAAGGTTGGATACTTTATAGAAAAACAGTGTTGTTTTGGGCCATTGTAAGACCTTTTTGACAGTAATAGTAAAACAGAGTTATTCTCTTCTCAAGATTCTCGAAGGATTGTCATGGTCAAATGTAGTGATGATGTGTTATACTTTATGTTATTTTATGGTTTTGTTGTATGCAATCACTCAGAATTCATAATTATATGCTCTGACTTCCTGTGTATACAGCAAGCTATGTGTTGGTGGAATATGTTTGACATGTAATGCTAAGAGCCTTGATTTCCATGAGGTCACTGTGTTTTCCTTGTTTACTTGATATTATAGACTCCATAGCCCAATGAGAGCCAGTTTGATGTGTTTCCAACCAGTTATGCTTTCATAAGTGAATAAAGAGTTAGCCATCTAGTGTTTGAAGTATTTTATCAAGAATTGTGAGAGAGCCCTCTCTGATCAAAGAGGCTAATCTTTGGTCTAAAGATTGGTTGAAATAGTTACATGAAATCATGCTTGATTGCAGCCCTCAGTTGTGATTTTGTGATAACAGTTTGGAAAGACATACATTGCGAGATTTGCAGACATCAAAGATCCATTAGAAGAGGAAAATGAGCAAAAGGAAACAAAAAATATTGTAAAAGAAAACAATGATGAAACTCTAGAGGACGAAGAGTTTGGATTACGTGACATTGTTGATTAAATTTAAGTTATGCTTGGAAATCAAGCTTTGCAATGTTTTGACTTTGACATTTTATGAGAAGAATAAACACTCAATTAAGGTTGTTATGAGTTCAATATTTGTAATATGTGATTTTCGCATTGATTTTTAAGCTAATCATTATTTTTTGAAAAAAAAAAGTGATTATTACTATATTTTTGACATGAAATTCATAAAAAAACTATTATTTAACCATTTTTAGTTAAAATTTTCGTATGACATGTCAATTCTAGCAAAAATTATCAAAACGTGTAGTTTTTTAGTTATATTATGTTAAAAAAAATGGTTATTTTTATGTCCATTGTTAAAAAATATTGTTTTTTAGAAACAATTATTTCATGTGGATTGAAAAATTAATTAAGGATGTATAAATATGTAGAATATCGAAGATTCAAAATATCGACCTTCTAATTTAAAAATGCAAAACAGTAAAAACCTCACTACAAAAAAATTAAAATTAAAATAAAAAACAAGAAAATATGAAGAAAACGATCACTTCAAAAATTATCAAATTTACAAAATAATTATTTACATTTCATACATTAGAAAATTTAAAGTCAAAAAATAGGTCTTTTAAAAAAAGGGTCTGATGTAAAATACCTACTTTTTTAAATCAGCATGAAAATCACTACCATTCTAAAACGTAATGTACATAAAAAAAAAAAAAAAAGTGCCAAAAAATATGCTCTAAAAAAAACATGTGTGTTTTGCATCACCCATTTTCAAAATCAGGTCACTTTTTTGCTATCTCTACGAAACAGGTAACAATATCAGTTCTCGTTTCAAAGTTTACATTGTTTCAAGGGTTGGATAGTTAATAATGCAAATTTATAGGTTACAAGGAAATGTTTATTCAAGTTCCCAATTACTGAAAAGTTCATTGATGAAGTTGAGTTAGATGTATTTCCACTTGACATCTCAGGAATCATTTTGGGTAGTCAATATTTGTATGATAGGAAAGCAGTATTTTATCACCATGAGAAAAAATACTTATTTCTCAAGAATGGAGTGGAGTATATTGTGAGAGCCCATCGCAAAAAACTAAATATTTCTTTGATTAATGCAGGGCCGATGAAGAGACTAGTAAATGCAAGCAAAAATTTTGTGCTTCTTATGATAAAAAAAAATGATATTGATTATGAATCTTTTGAAGGTTGTGATGAAAAATTAAAATCTGATTTGTTTGATGTGGTAAGAAAGCATGGTGATATATTTCAGGAACCAAAGGGGTTACCTCCCAAGAGGGGAATTCAACATGAGATACAACTGCAGTAGGATGTTCCACTTCCAAACATTGGCATGTATCACATGTCGATTATGGAAAGCATGGAAATCAAGAATCAAATTCAAGAATCGTTGAACAAAGGTATCATACGCCCATCTACTTTTCCATGTGGTTTTCCCATTGTCTTGGTGACAAAGAAGGATGGGTCTTGGTGCATGTGTGTTGATTTCTATGTACTGAACAAAATAATGGTAAATAATCATTATCCACTCCCAATAATTGATGATTTTCTTGATCAGTTGAGGTATGCAGAGTATTTCACTAAGTTAGACTTACGAAATGGTTATCATCAAGTTAAAATAGCTGAAGAAGACATTTGGAAAACTGCATTTAAAACTAAACAAGGATTGTTTGAGTGGCTTGTTATGCCTTTCGGTCTTACAAATGCTTCATCTACTTTCATAAGAGTTATGAATGATGTATTGAGACCATTTCTATATGACTTTGTCATTGTTTACTTAGATGATATTCTCATATTTAGCAAATCCCAAGATGAACATTTCATGCATGTGAACAAAGTACTTGATGTCTTGAGAAAAGAACAATTGTTTCTAAAGATGTCGAAGTGTGAATTTGGCAAGACTTCTTTAGTGTATTTGGGACACATTTTTGGAGGAGGTGAGATGAAGATAGACCCCTCTAAGGTTGAGGTCATTCTGAATTGGCCCAAGCCCAATACAGTTACAAAGGTAAGAATATTTCTAGGGGCAACACAATATTGGAGAAAATTTATTGCTAATTTTTCTTCCCTTGCAGCACCATTACATGCATTGACTAGTGTCAAGAAAGTATTTTATTGAGGGGATGTACAATAGAAAGCATTTGATGATTAAAAGAAAAAGATCAGTTCATCACTTGTATTGGCTCTTCCAGATCTTAAACAATCATTTGATTTTCAAACGGATGCTAGTGATTACGCCATGGGAGCAGTTCTTATGCAGCATAGTAAGCCCATTTCATTTCATTCTCAAATTTTTAATGGAGATGTGACTAACTATCCCACTTATGAGAAAGAACTTTACGCATTGGTGCAAAGTGTTAAAAAATGGAAACACTACTTGATGGGGAAGGAGACCATTATCCATACCGACCATCAACCGTTGCAGTACTTACAGTCACAGTCAAAGTTGCCGAAATCACGACACTTCAGATGGATGGGTTTTCTACAACAATTTCATTTGGTTATTAAGTACAAAAAGGGAATCTATAATAAGGTAGTTGATATGCTTTATATGCCCATTGTAAATTCATCTATTTTACTTGAGCACAATTCTGTTTTACATGAAAGTTACATTGAACAATATGCATATGATAATGACTTTCAACATGTGTATGCAAGCGTGAGTCAAGGAAACCAATTTGAAGAGTTAGATTACCATGTACATAATAGTTTGTTGTATCACTTGGGCAAGTTATGTCTTCCATAGGGAGAAAGAAACAATATCATAAGGGAGGCACACACTTCATTGATTGTTGGACACTTTGGTGTAGGCAAGATAGTAGCGAATCTCCAAAGGTATTGTTATTGGCCACGCATGTTTGATAATATATCTCGTTTCATTACAGTATGTTCTTTGTGTGAAACAAGTAAGCCTGGAAATAGGAAATTATGATTCTACACTCCACTTCTGGTACCTTCATGTCCATGAGAGAGTATCTTAATGGATTTTGTAGGAGGTATTCCATTGTCGAGGAAAGGTCATGATTACTTGTATGTAGTTGTAGACAGGTTTAGAAAAATGTGTATAATAACACCATGTAAAAAGCAAATTACCGTTGAACAAACAACTCATCTTTTGTTCCAAAACATTTGGGTTCATTTTGGTCTTCCTACTTCCATTGTAAGTGATTAAAATTCTCAATTTGTTGGGAATTTTTGGTCAAATTTGTGGTACATTATGGAAATTAAGTTAAAGAAGAGTACAACCTTTCATCCGCAAACAGATGGAGAAACTGAGGTGGTCAACAAGACAATAATTCATCTTCTTAGAGGATATTGAAGCAAACTTCTCAAGTTGTGGGATGAACAATTGCATTACATACAACAGGGCAAAGCATTCTTCCACAAACACATCGACATTTGAGGCATGTTTTGGGTACTTGCCAAGATCGCCATTGGACTTCATCTTTGAGAAAGATGTCACCATCGATGGTCACAATGACATCAATAAGGCAAGGAAGTTCATAGAGAAAATTCAGTTGATACATCACATAGTGCATGAACAACTTTCAAGTATCGATCACAAATTTCAAGTTGGAGATGAATTTTGGTTACATATTAGCAAATAGAGACTTCAAGGGGAAGGTAAAAAGCTTAAGCCAATCCGTTATGGTCCTTTTAAAATTATAGAAAAGATTGATAACAATGCATTTAAGCTAGATTTTCCTTCTTATATGAAAATATACTATGTTGTTAATGTTGAGAATTTTAGATTGTTTGAGCCTCCTTTGGTTGATGCTCAACGAGAGAATGTTCAGATACCATCAATAGATGATTTCTCACTAGAATATCTTGATGAGCTTTAGCAAGATCTCATACTTGACAGAAGAACCAGAACTTCGAAAAGAGGGAATGTCGAATACCTTAGATTGGGACTCAAGGGAAAAAAGCCTTCTAAATCCAAATGGTTGTGCATCGAAAAGGTGAGGGAGTTGTACCCTCACCTGATGAACAATTGATAGTATCTTTTGGGGTCCAAAAGGCTTCTAGTGGGGAAGAATGATCAGGTGCTCATTATTTAGCTCAAAAATCAAAGTTCTCAGAATGCCTCTAAAACTGAACGACCATGTCCATCTCGACAAAACGATCCCAACACAACTCGTTTCACTAAAAACTGAGTTCATATCAGGAAGATAATGAGTTTTTTCGCTTTGCCAAATAGAATAAATTTTGCAAAAAAATGTGTACAATCACTGCACAGTCAACAATCCGTACTGCTGACGTGCCAGGTGACTGTGCAAAGTCAATAGTGGTCAACAGTCTTATTAGGTTACGACATGTTTCAGATGGTGGTTAGTTTGCAGGTGGTGACATGGAAATTTTTTATTAGTTTGAATGGACCAATGAGGAGGGGAAAAGTGGCAAACCCGGAGGCCGCCATGTGTCCCTCCCCAAAGGACCAGCTATGGCTTTTACCAAAATTTTATGGCGGGCCGGGGGGCCGAACCTAGGACCTACACCAAAAAACCACAACACATTTCCACTACACCACAGCATTACGACTTAACATACTATTCTCTCTGCGTATGTTTGTTGTGTATTGTATTGACGGTTGGGGGTTAGGAGGGCCAGCCCTCCCATGTGAACATAAATAATATAACCACCAGGGTTAACGGTTGGCAGAGACCGCTAGTGAACCACGACATTCAATGCCCCATGTGAGCACCACCCAAAACCTTCGGTGGTAGCGACTAGTGGACCCCCATCTGGCGGAAATGCAACCATAACACTCACAGTTAATGTCACCATGTGACTGCTCCGCATAAACTACCACTACAATGACTTATCATAACTACACAAAATTTTCGTTAATCCTGGATTGACGATAATTAATCCGTAGTTAGCATTAATTAAACTCAAGTTTAGTTCGGCAACAAATTTGGCAGATCCTCCTATTTATATGGTAACTCCAGTTTAGTGGAGTTAATTGGAGTTCCTCTAGTTTTAGGGGAGTTTTTCTAAGAGAAAGCAATTTTGGTCATAATTGGAGCAAAATTCGACCAATTGAACATCAGGAAAAGGTGTTCCTAGCTGATTTGAGCATTCTAAATACATTGAAGTAGGTTTCAGGAGCAGTAGAGCATTGTAAATATTTTTTTTTTCAATATTGAGCTAATACAGAGGCCCAAGCCATGGAAGCTGGACCAAGGAGATGTAGCCCAGGAGGGGCGAACTCCTTCATCAAAACACTGTGTTAAGTGTTCAAATTGATGGTTTTCTGTACATTTTGATTTTTGGTGTTCAACACTTGTTTTACATGTTATTTTTCTCATGAACTTAACTTAAAACTTGACAAATTTACTTGTTTTCAATCACAAATACCATAAGGGAACCTATGAACATGAAGCAATTGACAAGCATTTGTTTATAAATCTGAAGTTTAAATTTGCACAACAAAACTAACATTCAATAACAGTTCAGCTAGCCACTTGATTATGATGTAAAACACTCTAGGAGAGTCTATAATGTAGCTCTAGTTAAGAGTTGATGTAGTCAAAATTAACCACTAGTAGGCTATCGGGCCGTGTTATAACCAAGTCACTAGGAGGAAGAGACATTCCATTCTTTCGAGAGAATTTTGTTCCATAGTTGAGAAAATATAGTCAGAAGAGATATGAGGTAGAGCACACAAGAGGATCTATGCACTGTAGCAGCCCACATGCCACATGCATTACTTCTTTGTACCTGCAACCATATTTCCAGATAGAGAAAGAGAGCAAAGAGGCCTCACCTTCCAGCTGGGTTTTCTCCCGAAAGGGTTTCCTAGAGATAATATATTGTGTCTTTTATGTGTGTATGTGTGCTTATTTTGTCGTTATCTACTTTTATACATAATTTACATTCGCATGCATGCACTAATTACAATTAAATATACATATCTTTAAGTTTAATAAAACTGTAATAATGTACAATCTCATATTTTTAATATAGTATTATCAGATTTGTTGTGACAAATAGTCAAGTGGAATATCCATGGCAATTTACGGATTATTACTTGTCTCCTCCTCTAAGAGGGAGCGTTCCCTTGCCTTGCCTTTTTAATCCATCTATTATTCGCTAGTTTCATGCACTTTGTGGCAGAGCCTCCCATATTTAACTATAAAGTTCAACCTCGATCACTATTTCCTAAAGGTGTAACTAAAACTTAGAGTTTAGAGTTTAGGATATCAAAAAATTTAAGTAAAATTGTATAAATAATAAACCAAAATTTTTAAGTTTATAATAATTTTCCAATCTGAAGCATTGGGAAAAACTCTTTAGGTTTAAGTAAGCTTCCATCAAAACAAATTTAGACTTTACATGGAATACGCAGGGTTCCATCCAAACAAATGTAGACTATACATGGAAAAATGTTCAGAACCCTAAACACATAACTTCACATAAGACGACCGATAGATGGATTTTTCGCACTCAGACCACATAACCCCTTCTCAATTGACCATTGCTCAAAGTGACGTGATTGGAACCCAATTGAAGACCTTCGTTTGAATCTCGATCAAAGTGACGTGATTGGAACCATGTGCATTGTGGTCGATATTTTATTCATATAAAATATTGGGATGCAATGACATCACTAGATTCAAAATCACAACCTTCTATATGTTTATCACAGGTTTATTATTTTATCATACATTTGTCTCCAACAAACGTATTTTTCCTTAATTTTCATTCGTATCTCAATGTTGGTGACATGTTCTACTTATCTAAATTCCCTATTTAAATCTTCCAACTTTATCTTTTGCAATAGAGTAATATTTTCTTAAAGCAACAATAAGGTTGAATACAGAAGTCACAGTTGAATATGGGCATTCAATAAGTATATACCTGTGACTTTGTTGATCGAATAAGTAGACGCCTCTGACTTTTCTGCCAAACTTATCTTGATTTCAGGGTCTTTGGGACTGTCGACGTGGCCAGCTGGGCTGGCCCTCTCTGTAAGATTTTTGAGGTTTGCCGTTACATCAAAACCAACAGGTTTTGGTAAACATTACAAGCCAGTAAGTAGGATCCCCAGGGTGGAAATTACATATTCTATAGAGGTGCGGTGATTCTTCCAACACCCCCCCTCAAACGTAACTTGGGGGAATCGAACCTGGGTCCAAGCTCTGATACCATGTAAGATTTTTGAGATACACAGATCTAGATCTGCAAAACAATAAACAAGCTTGCAAGAGAAGGAAGGAAGCGAGCAAGAATTGAGAAAAGAATGAAAAATTGATTCTACAAAATTAGTCTTAGAATAAATACATAAAAGCAACTAAGTTAAGCTTAGTTGTACATGCAATAACTAAAGCTAACTAAAGCTAAGTGTGATTTATCTTATGTTAATGTGTACATGTGCCACATGCAAGCAATAAGTTAACTGAAGCTAATCTAGGTGCATGTACACCAACACAGCTAGTCTAAGTGCATGTACACCAACAACTGGAGCTAATCTAGGTGCATGTACACCAACACTCTCCCTCTCCGTCTCCGTCCGTTTTAAGTAAATAGAGATACCCATCTGCTACCACTGTCTGAAAAAATTGCAATTGAGAACCCTGACGCCGTGTGCCTTTTCAATGTAACTCTGGAAATCTGTACTATATCGGAGAGGGGCTCGAAACTTATCTTGAAATATTTTGTTACCTCCGGCAGTCTGTATCCCCATGGCAGAGTTCATTCACTTTCCCCCTCTTAAGCTTAATGAGAGATTCTTTGTTGCCTCTCATTCCTTATCCCTCATCCCATCCTTTAAGCTTTTCAGTGTTGTTTCATGAGCAGCTACCTTGCTCCTTATTTCTCATGTGACCAAGAAACGCACCAGCAGTCCCACTCCTCGACTCCATGCCCAATGGTTTAAAAACTTACCAGACTATGTCTTGCCTCTCTACTTGAAATGTCTTCTTTCCCACCAAAAACAATACAAAACCCTTGTGCATCATACCTAGCCTAAAATCATCCATTAAACAAAGCTAAATCTAAAAGAGAGAGCCCTCTCTGACTGCAGGCAGGCTAGAACCTGCAGTCCAAAGTTGGTCTGTGGTTACCTCGGCCATATCCTTTTCTGGAGCTTTAAGGACAACCTGAGTGATAACATAATGGCGACTCCGCTGGGGACTTCCTCAGATAATTTCACAAAGTTTCACGAAGAAAGTTGGAAAGCTCCGCTATGAGGAACCAAACCTTCACAACAATTCTTCAAATCTAGTTCTGATCGTTGATGGTGGACAGAGATCAGGCACTCAAAGTTAATATATCCACCTGGCGACTCCACATCATCCTCATAATAAAGGCTCCACTGGAGAAAGGAACCCAAAAGAAATGTATGGGCAGATCAGGCTTTTGACCTGGATTTTGATCCAAGAGGTCATGTTCTTTCTCTTCCATAAAAGTTTGTTGTACATATTGTTTAAATTTAACTTTTATGCTTTCCCTTTAGAAAATGTTGAAGAAAGGCCTCCTTGCACATTAGAACAACAACCTCTCAATGCTGCTGATGCTCACCTCATGGTCAAGGGGGACTCTTCTGTCGAATCCAATCATCCTATCCATGTTCATACCGAACCCAATCATTTAGCCCCTGTACACAATCCCGTGCCTCGTAAGGTTCCTGATAGATATAAGCCACTCATTTTGCCTCACGTGCTTAATCCTTTGCCGAAAAATCATCCCATGAAACTCCCAAAATTTTATGGAGAGAATGGAGTTACTGCCCAAAAGCATATCCAGGCTTTTGAAGATTATTTAAACATTTTCGAGGTAGAAGATGAGGATGTTAGTGTTAGGCTGTTTGCCCTTTCTTTGCAAAGTGAAGTTAGGAATTGGTTTAAAGCATTGCCTGAAGCAAGCATCTCAAATCTCCAGCAGCTATTCAAACTCTTCCTTGATAGATGGATGACCAAAGTCAATTTTCTCATGCTCATAGAAGAATATAAACAGTTAAAAAGGATCCCATCTGAATCTGTTCAGCAATTTTCTGACTGATTCAATCATGTATATCATTCTATACCATTGAATATAAGACCTCCCCCTGATTTGGCCCTATTACATTATCCAGCAGCATTTGATCCAGAAATAGAATTCCATCTGAGAGAAAGGGGCCCCTCTACTATGCAACAGATGCAGAACATGGCGGTAGATGTAGAGGTTAATCTGAAAATTAGGGAGAGGAAGTTAAAAGAAGAAAAAGAGGGTAAACTGGATACCTTGCTAAAGAAAGCAGAGGAACTAAAGCAGACATTCACAATGGAAGTTGAAGGTTTAGAGCACCACAAAATATTTGTTTTGCAAAGAGAAAGTAATGGTGTTCCTGAACAAACCTACTACAAAACAGCTGACTTGTTCATGCAGCCATACATGATGGAGCAATCTCCTGATATAACACAGGAATATAATAGCTTCTCTTCCTTCAATTGTCTGCCCAAATATGATCAGTATGACGATGATTATGAACCTAACGACCAAATCAGCTTCGCAGAGGAATCAGAGCCTATTTTGACAGAAAGCACAGTTCAGGCTCATTTGCTTGAACCCAATGATCAGCAGGCCCAGTATAGTTGTGAAGAAAAGGAGGAAAACGTAGAGGGCGTTGAGTTCAACGAAGGAAATTTACCATTTTGTTTCAAGTCTTTTCAGTTTATTAGGGGAAATCATCATGCCATTTATAATCGAGTATCACCATATTTTGATGTTGACAGGCTAGAGGAGAGTCCAGGCCCCGCTCTTAATACATTAACACTAGATTTGTAGCCCCAAAGTGCCAGTGAATGTCATATTGCAGAAGGCTCAGAAGCGGAAACATGTGACCAAAAAATCCAACTGGATTCCCTGCCTGTTGATTTTCAGCCATATCGAATATTTGAAGAAGGAAAAGAACAGTCAGCACAAATCTGTCAGGTGCCATCTGAACAGGCTTTCAGAGAATTACAGGCTCCACTCCATGTGTTGCACAACCCATCTGAGGGCAAGTTGTGTGATGAGGTAAATCACTGCTCTTCTCCGCTAGCAGGCTGCAAAGCTCAAAATCGAGTTGTGGATGATTCACCAATTTCAAAGCATGATAGCTATCCCAAAATTTTGTACAGTTCTTCAAGTCAGTCTAGCAATAATGTATATATGCTATAGGACCCTTTTGTACAGTTTCTTGTTTCAACAAAGAAGGTCAGCAGCTTCCTGATCTTCTCAAAGATTAATAAAGCCATATCAGATTGCAAGATCTCCATTTCAGGTAACAGTAAGCATAAGCAGCAGGGGCCATTCATATTTATAATGCTTAAGTGGCTGCATTGGCTGTTTCATTACACCTAACAGTAGAGAAAGTATTGGTTAGGGTAGGTAGGTAGGATTAATAAGGCAACCGACCAAGCAAATTTTGCAGAATACAACACCAATTGAATACAAAGCAGTCTGACCTGCTGTTCTTGACTTTTCACAAGGAAACGCCATCCCCAAGTGGAGCCACTATTAGCCTCCTCCTGCAGCAGGTATTCATTTTTCATGATTGACATTTTCACATGCCAAATATGTCATACTTTGCAGGCTGCAGTGTTCCATATTTCCAGAAAAGGCCAATGAAGATGCCATGAAAGTATCCTGGTCCAAATGCCACTGTTGTATTCCATTTTTTATCACAGTTATCAGGTAGTTTTGCATTCAAAGGAGGTACTCAAGCTGGAATTCACTAACCTCCCCTTCTTCTCATTTCCCCCAAGTCACTTACTAACATCCCCCAAGAGGTCAAGATCTGCTTGAGCCTCTCAGGTTCATCATCTCCATGACATTCGCCTTGGTAAGGATCTGCTTTACTCAAGGACTGCTCACTCATCATCTGTGAGCCTTCTTTTCCCCAACAAAGCCTAAGGTCTCATACCTTAGCGCCCTCTTTGCATCTCCATATTAACTATTAACTTTATTATGTAACTCCCCTATCAGTTTTTCCCTTTCCCTATTAAAATCATGTATATAAAACTCCCCTATGTAAATACCCCTCCCTGGCAATATAGCCATATTTCCTATAAGTCCGGGGAATCACAGTCCATCTGGGGCTGTCTTTAACCCATCCAAGTCATAACAGGGATTAATCTGACACCTGGCCAGATTAATAACCCCCCCCTAGCCCTAAAACCTTCAAAAACCCATCTTTTTCACCTTTTCCTACGTTCTGTGCATAAAATATTAACTCGCGCCGTTTTTTCACATAAAAACCCCATTCCCTATGTTTTAACCCACCGCCGCGATATATTAAAAAGGGAATATTCCCGCGAAAATCGCCACCCTCTAACCTGTCGTCGTTACCCATCTACCGTCAGCCGTTAGATCTGGCCCGCCACAGATCTACGGTGGGCGGGCTTTCCTATATGCAACACTCCCGGGCTTTAGCGTCCGGGAATTCGGCGGTTTTGCCGTCGTACTCCCGCCACACATCAAGCTCTGGGGTGTGGCAGAACCCCCTCCCCCGAGACCGCCTTTGCCCATAAGTGGTGTGCCACAAAACTGCTTACCGCCCGTGACGTCACATCCCACGTCACCCTTTGCCCAGTCACCGCTTGCGTCACCCCCTTTGCCCAGTCACCATGTCGAGTCACCTACCTGCGTGGCCTCTTGCCATGTCACTGCCACGTGTTCCTGCCAAGTCATCGTCTGTACATGATGACTTCATGCTGACGTCATCTCGCCACATCGTCCTGCTGACATCATGCTGACGTCACCCACCGTACAGCGTCACGTCATGCTGACATCATCATCAACCTTTTTGTGCACAGAGGTGAAAATCGCACTACGGAGCCCCAGAATCCGATTCTGAGGCAGTTTTTGATGAGCGATTTGTGCCAAATCGCTCATTGCTAGATTTTTTGGGCCTGAATGGGGAATCTTCAGGGAATCTTTTTATTCTGCGGCCCCCAGCAAGCCGGAAAGGCGCCGAATGACCCATTTTTCTTCATGAATCTCGTCGGAAGGACCATAAAACGGTTTTGAAAGAAATAGAGGCCAAGCAGCGGCCATTAAATTGTGAATAAGACCCATAGCACGGCAGAACAACATCAATTTATTGCCAAAGATTATCAGAGGAGGAAGGAGAGCCAAAGAGTATCCGCCGAAGATTTTTAGGGGCTCGAAGCACTTGAACATTGATGAGGCCCCAGAAAGTCAAATCAAAGAGGAGTAAGCCCATCCTAGCTCTCAAATCACAGTCAAAAGCATTCAATACTGCCGAACAACAATGGTGCAAAGACCAATGCACAGTTATGACAGATGAAAAGCACAGAGCCACCTGGACAGATATTAACTCATTTTGACACAGCTGCCCCCAGCACAGCTCAAAGATATTTTCTGGCATTTATTTCTGGATAAGATTAGGTTAAAGTAATCAATTTTCTGTCGGACCTGTTAGGTCGGCTGTAATAGATAATTTCGGATATAACTTCCCTATATATACCACCCTCTGTATTGTTTTAAGGGTTGGTTGGTTGATAGTTTTTTCGGTAGAGACTCGCATTGCATACCTGACATGTTTTCTGTAATCAAAGACTGCTGAAAAGCTTGGAGGAAAGACTGTCTGCACTATGTCTAATGGTTTCAAGAAGTGAATCTGGAATTCTTGTGCTGCAACATGACTCAATAAGTTTTCCTATCTCTGTTTTTTTTCATTGATATACCATCTAAATAGCAGAAAGAAAGAATAGTCTAGAATTGGTTAACTGCCCTCTATGCTCATTTTCTGCTGTTTCTTTATGTTTTCCTCTGGATCAGTCATGAATATGAATTCCCTTCGGCTCATATTTCCCCTAATCCATTCATCTTTGACAGTTGTCTAGGAATTCTTAATTGCTCCTAGATAGAGTTCATTCACTTTCCCCCTCTTAAGCTTAATGAGAGATTCTTTGTTGCCTCTCATTCCTTATACCTCATCCCATCCTTTAAGCTTTTCAGTGTTGTTTCATGAGCAGCTACCTTGCTCCTTATTTCTCATGTGACCAAGAAACGCAACAGCAGTCCCACTCCTCGACTCCACACCCAATGGTTTGAAAACTTACCAGACTATGTCTTGCCTCTCTACTTGAAATGTCTTCCTTCCCACCAAAAACAATACAAAACCCTTGTGCATCATACCTAGCCTAAAATCATCCATTAAACACAGCTAAATCTAAAAGAGAGAGCCCTCTCTGACTGCAGGCAGGCTAGAACCTGCAGTCCAAAGTTGGTCTGTGGTTACCTTGGTCGTATCCTTTTCTGGAGCTTTAAGGACAACCTGAGTGATAACAGTTGTCATTTCTGCAACATCTTCAACTATCACAGCTTCTCCTTCCTTGATAGCACAATTTGCAACTTCACCTTGCTCCATTGTCCAACCAAGTTGGAGAAGCTCTTCTTCAATATTCCTTTGCAAGACTTCAAGTTCCTTTCAGATTCGGGGCTTCTCTTCCTTCAACCTGTTCAACCTGTATAAGGTAAGCAAGAGCTTCCCTTCACCTTCTCCCAAACTTGCCATGCCTTGTCGTTCAGCTTGGTCCAAGCACTAAGCTTCACCTCTGCTAAACCATTCACCGGCTTCACCAAGTCCCCTGCAACCATGAACCGGCCCTTGTTCCACTTGTACGTGAAACTAGCTTCCTTCACCTGCAAGTACCTGCTTCCACTGTCACTTCGTCACGAGCAACCTTGCTCACCAGCTCCAACCGAGCTCTGATACCAACTGTCAAGTTGTGTATCAGCTTCAAACCTTCACGAGCAAACCTTGCTCTGATACCAACTGTCAAGTTGTGTATCAGCTCCAAACCTTCACGAGCAAACCTTGCTCTGATACCACCTGTCACGCCCCTACACCTGCGGTAGTCTTCCAACCGCTTGTAGCAAGGTGCGACACCACCGAATGCTTTCTTTTCACCAATACTAACATTCGTGGACTACGCCTACTTTCACATTAACGTTACTTAGCTTTTGTTTCACAACCAAGTAAACATACAATTATCCTTTATACTTAATGAAACCCATACTCATTCATTATCATCATGCAATTATATCAAGAACAACAACAATTGCAACAAGTATAAAGGGGAGGGGAACTCCCCGTAATGTGAGTCTGCCCGACAATATATTAAGAATATCAGTTTTACAATGTACAAGTGTGCCTTGCCAAACCAAGTCTACACTTAGCCAAATATTACAAAAGAGAAGCAACTTTGCCTTTTACAATATATGTGCACCCTTGCACAAAGAGTAGTGCTCACCCGAGCCACTTAATCCTCTTCACCAAGTCCTGCACAAAACCGTACTTCAGAATCCACCCCGTGCACACTTGCTCAACCTTCGACCTGTTCACAAGACTACACCCAAGTATGCAATCCTCTTGGAGTAATGCGCATGAGATATGCGCAGCTCCCTCTTGACCTGTGCACTTGTCTTCTTGTCTTATGCAAAGATGTGAAGAGTGAATGCGTTGGATGATTTATGAGCTTCCATGCCCTCACACTTATATGCTTCTTAACTTGTTTCATGTGTGGGTTTACATGGGGTGTGCAGCCCCTTGGCCGACTCCCAAAGCCACTAACATGCGCCCCCATAAGGGCTTTTACCAAGTTGGCTTGCCCACCGCAAGCTCCTTCCAATCATCGTATAAGTGCTCCACACTTCACCGCATGTCGCACAATTGTTCACGGTATCGTCGCACATGACTCGCACAAACGTCACATTTTCTCCGCAGCATCGTCGCACGCCCGTGTCGCCGCACCGGCCGTCATGCAGCACTCACCCGCCCGTCGTGCAGCCCTCGCCCGCCCGTCGTGCAGCCCGCGCCCACTTCGTGCACCCGCGCCCGCCCGTGCCCGCCCGTCAACTGCCTGCGCGCCCGTCGACTCGCCCGGCGCCCAAACGTACCCGCGCTCGTGTATAACTCGAGGACCTTACACCCGCCCTCGCTCGCCCGCCCACGCCCGTCTACGCCCGCCCACACCCGCTTTCCTCGCCCACCCACGCCCGCCCACCCTCGCCTGCCCGCCCGCCCACCCACCCACGCCCACTCACCCCACCCACCCACCCGCCCGACCTGCCCACGCCCACCCTCGCCTGCCCACCCGCGCCGGTCGTCGCCTGCCCGCCCGCCCACCCACCCGCGCCCGCTCGGCCTGCCCATCCCCACCCGCCCTCGCCCAGCCTGCCCCGCCCGCCCCACTCGCCTGGCCTGCGTCGCCCGCCCAGCCGGCCCCCTCCACACGCTCGCTCCCACCCGCCCCCACCCACCGCCTGCCCCGCGCGCTCGCCCGCCCACACCCGCGCACCCCGACCGCCCACCCCCGCCCTCTCGCCCTCACTCGCTCGGCCCACCCTCTCGCCCTCACCCACCCAGCCCGCCCACCCGCCCTCGCCGACATCATCCACCCTCACCCGCCAAGCTAGCCACCCCGCCCCGCCGTCCCTCACCCGACCTCCTGCTCGCCCACCCACTCACCCTGTGCCGACCCGCCGGTCAGGGGTGGCTGGTCGATTCTGATTATACAAATAAAAAATTTATGATATATTTTCATTATTAATTTAAGTTAATACGTTTTTGTTATTTACGAATTTATGTGTTTCTATTTTTTAGGAAAATGGCATCAAAGAAGATTTTTGTGAATCTTTCTGGACCAAAAACTCTTAAATGTGCATCTTCAAGAAAAATTGGTGAACGAACTCCACCTGAGCTTATGTCTACAAATCTTTCAAATGCTTCAAGTGATAAGAAGATGATTTTAGACTGGAAGAATTCAAAAGAGGTGAAATTTCCATCAAGAATCTGGTATGTGAAAGAAAGAGAAAGCAAAAATGTGAATATATATCTATATATTGATATACCGAATGATAATGGGATTTTTGAGGTGATGGGAAGAGTCATAGATATGTGTTCGGTACCGGACATTGAAGCTGTTTACATACATACAAATGCTCCCAAGTCACATGAAAGGATTAAATACCGACTATCATATTCATTGTATGACACGAGAGAGGTATCTACAAAGTTGTGTAAACAAATCATAAATGAGATGGCACAAAACATCGTAAGTATTATTATTTATATTTGTATTTTGCGTTCTTGAAAGTGTCTTACTATATTTTTTTAACCTTGCTTTTATTGACATATGATATTTTGTTTGGCAGAATTTTGTTGAAAGTTGTTCAATTGGGTTGGGAGGCATTCATTTCATAGAGCATGATATCATGAAAGTTGTCAGTAGTTTTTACTCAGTGTTAGAAGAAGATATGGAAAACAAGCAAAATGTAGTAATTAATGATGCTACAAAACTACATCCAAAGAATCAGAAAAAAAAAGGCCTTTGGTGGATAAATCTAGCAAGGGTAAACAAGTTACTTTTGAGGACGATGAAGTTGAAACTGACAGTGAAGCATATGTTGCCAATACTGAAGATGACATTGGAACTGAGAAGAGCCGTAAAAGACCAAAAGTAACAATGTCCAAGAATAAATCTGTTGAGAATGTTATGACAAAGAAAAGTAAAGTTGAATATTTTGAAGTAGTCATTACCAGCAGTCAAGAACCTAGTGAAACTTCAAAAGAAAGCAGAAAAATCATTACACCAAGAGTTGATTTAGAGGATGGCATTCTCAAAACAAAACAAAATGTCATTTGATAGAATTTGACAAAGCGAAACTTAATTGATGGTGGTCGTACATTTCAGCTTAATGTCAGACAAACCTATAAGGCAAGTGAAGGACAATGTCAATATCAAGTCAGAAAGCCACATCATCTGCATGTTCACAACTTGAAGACATTGATGAGGTACAATCCATATGCTCATGTGGTTAGTTATGTGCTTCTTGTTGATCCACTTCAAGTTCCCAACAAATAAGCATTTGATAATTCAAATTGTTTTGAATACAATTATTATGTGCTTGGGGGGAACCATTCTGTTGAAGCTCAAAGACAATTGATGGAGGAATATCCTAATAACCCACATTTTGAAATAATGAAATGTATCATTTATGTTGGTTTATCATATACAGAAGCAAATTTAGTGGCATGGGATCATAATTCAGATAATGAATATAGGATGTATATGAATTTCATCCAAAGGGTTAGATTTATTCATAGTGAATTTCAAGAAAAATGTGGTGGGGATAGGATAAATGTTACTGCAGATTTCCGAAAGGAATGTTGTATGGAAATAAGCTATAAAATTGGAGAGAAAACCAATTCAAAAGGTGGAGAAGGCAACAAAAATAGTGATTTATTCAGAGGTGTTGATAACATTTTCGAATTGGCATTTAGAACTGGAGATGTTTGGAAGTTGATTGATGAGATTTTTAGCATGTGAGAAGACATTGGCATTAAAAACCAGAGGGTCAAAAAGTCTAAGCCTTGATATGTAGCAACAATAAATCAGCTCCTGAAATGAAGCAGCTTCCTGACGATATGACTATCACACCTTGGAGGGCGATGCAAGGAGTGAAAGATGAAAAAATTGTCAAAACAATATTATCTCGTGTGAGGTCAGGGGAATTATCATTGGAGGAAATGTCTGAAGAATTTCAAAAGTAAGTTTGTTGAATTATTTTTATTATTTATATATTATAATTATCTTTTAAACAAAACATGTTGTTCTTGGTAGTATTTTCTATACATATCATTATATTAACTTTTTGTTACTTTATCTATGTAGTCACAAAGTTTACATGAAAATTCAAGAACAAATGGTTAGATTTTTGAATGAAGATAGTTGGGATGATGTTGTACGCAACTATCCAGATTCAAGTTCTACATCAACATTAAAAGCTTTTTATCTTGCATTTAAAAAGGCATCTTGATTTATACATTTATTTTTATTCATCTGTATACTATTTTTTATTTATAACTTACACATATATTTTTTTATTTTATAAAAGATGAGGAAGGATGATAATGGAGCACCAGATAGTTTCAAAACCTTTATTGAAAAAATAAAGATCGAAACACTGAGGAAGCAATGTGTTAAGAATGTTGAACTTGATCCAACTCTTAATCATTCATTTGGAATGGGATAGACACTATTTAATATCAAGTAATACAAGGCGACTATGAAGACATTGCTAAACTCATACCTAAAAGGGATTATGCTCTAGTTATTGCAGATATTCCCCATGGTTTCAATATTCCAAACATTGACTATGATAGTGACCCTTATACTTATCAAGTTCTTAGTAAAGTGGTTGCGGGATTTGTAGAAGTCACGTCATCACCATTATGGAGATTTGTGACATTTCATTCAGACACACAATTGGAAATGATATTGTCAAGCTTCAAGGGGAAAACAAATTCAAGGATGCAGCTTACATGGTAAGAAGTTTAAAATGTATATTTGATTAATGTTGAAAAATTCATTTATGTACAAGTTAATTGAATTTTTACAATTTCATGTTATAGGCAAAAGTCAAATCTTCTTAACAATGAATATCAACAATTTATAAATGATTGTGAGTTCATTCATATTGATAGTTGGGCAAAAGATGATAGCCATATGTCTATGATTTTTAATCGGGTAGACGGAAAGAGTCATAGCCAAATACTGACTTATGATGTTGTTGTGAGAAAACTAACAGATGAAGACAAAGAAGCAAAATGAGAGATAGTTAACATTGATCAAAAACCACAATTATTGATTAACTATGTTATAGACATATGTTCAAATGAAGGAGATTGGGTTCTGGATTTATTTTCTGGCTCAGGTAAGTTTTATTATATGGAATTGAATTTCACTATGTTATTTTTTAATTAATATGTCATTGTACTAATTTAGTTCATTATTTCTTTTGTGCTTGGTAATTAGGTACAACACTAGCATGTTTCCTTCAAAAAGGAAGAAATTGCATTGCAATTGAAAAAGATCCAGTATAGTGCAATTTCATTCAGCAAATAATTAATGCTCTTCAATTTCTTCCAGATGCAATGCAAGAAATTGGGTTGAAGAAAGGGGACTTTAGTGAATCAAGTGTGGCAAAAAAGGCAAAGGAACCCCAACCACCATTACATGGAATGTTTGGAAAGACATACATTGGGACATTTGCAGACATCAAAGATCCATTAGAAGAGGAAAATAAGCAAAAGGAAACAGAAAATATTGTAAAAGAAAACAATGATGAAACTCTAGAGGACGAAGAGTTTGGATTACGTGACATTGTTGATTAAATTTAAGTTATGCTTGGAAATCAAGCTTTGCAATGTTTTGACTTTGACATTTTATGAGAAGAATAAACACTCAATTAAGGTTGTTATGCGTTCAATATTTGTAATATGTGATTTTCGCATTGATTTTTAAGCTAATCATTATTTTTTGAAAAAAAATTGATTATTACTATCTTTTTTACATGAAATTCATAAAAAAACTATTATTTAACCATTTTTAGTTAAAATTTTCATATGACATGTCAATTCTAGCAAAAATTATCAAAACGTGTAGTTTTTTAGTTATATTATGTTAAAAAAAATGGTTATTTTTATGTCCATTGTTAAAAAATATTGTTTTTTAGAAACAATTATTTCATGTGGATTGAAAAATTAATTAAGGATGTATAAGTATGTAGAATATCGAAAATTCAAAATATCGACCTTCTAATTTAAAAATGCAAAACAGTAAAAACCTCACTACAAAAAAATTAAAATTAAAATAAAAAACAAGAAAATATGAAGAAAACGATCACTTCAAAAATTATCAAATTTACAAAATAATTATTTACATTTCATACATTAGAAAATTTAAAGTCAAAAAATAGGTCTTTTAAAAAAAGGGTCTGATGTAGAATACCTACTTTTTTAAATCAGCATGAAAATCACTACCATTCTAAAACGTAATGTACATAAAAAAAAAAAAAAAAAGTGCCAAAAACTATGCTCTAAAAAAAACATGTGTGTTTTGCATCACCCATTTTCAAAATCAGGTCACTTTTTTGCTATCTCTACGAAACAGGTAACAATATCAGTTCTCGTTTCAAAGTTTACATTGTTTCAAGGGTTGGATAGTTAATAATGCAAATTTATAGGTTACAAGGAAATGTTTATTCACTACAACAAAACCAGCGATTAGCGTCCCTTTTTACTTCTTTTTTTGCATCTAGAGCCCATTTTTGGTGCTATTTGCATCCATTTATCAAATATGGTGCAAAACTTGACACAAAATTTGCATCAAGTTTTGCACCAAATCTTACACCAAGTTTAGCACCAGATATTGCAATAGGTTTTGCACCACGTTTTGCACCAAATTTTATGCCAAGTTTTGTGTCATCCTTTACACCAGGTTTTGTTCCAGGTTTTGCATCAAGTTTGGCACCTAATTTTGTTTGACATACTTTTTCATCCTCATTTGCATCCACTTTTTGCACCTACACTTGCATCAACTTTTGCATCCTTTTTTAAGTCATTTTTTGCATCCATTTTTTCATCCATTTGTGCATCCCTTTTGTGCCAAGTTTTACATCGTGTTTTGTGTCTAGTTTTGCATAAAATTTTGCATCTACTTTTGTTGCATCCACTTTTCCCTCTTGTTTGGCATCCATATTTACATCCTCTTTTGCATCTATTATTGTACCCACTATTGCATCTAATATTTTTGTGCCACAATTAGCGCCTAGTTTGGCACCTCCTTTTGCACCCACTTTTGATTATAATTTTGCATCCACGTTTGCATCCTCATTTGCGTCTAGGTTTTCATCAACTACTACATCTATTTTTGCATCCCTTTTTGTATCCAATTTTGGACCGGGATTTGCATTGGGTTTTGTGTCTCGTTTTGCATCTACTTTTGCATCGACTTCTATTGCATCCACTTTTGCACACAATTTTGCATCCACTGTTGCACCCATTTTAAATTTCACTTTTTGCATCCCTTTTTACATCTTCATTTGCATCATACTTTGATTATTTTTTTGCATCTATCATTACATCGACTTTTGTTATGCCACAATTTGCACCATGTTTTGCACTCACTGTTGTATCCACGTTTGCTTCCAATTTTACATCCATGTTCACATCCTCTTTTGCATCAAATATTGCATCTATTTTTGCATCCACTTTTATGTCAGGTTTATGCATTGGGTTTTGCATCTCGTTTTGTATCTACTTTTGCATCTACTTACATTATATCCATTTTTTGCATCCAATTTTGTTTTGCCTGTTGCATCAATGTTTGCTTCCACTTTTACATCCATTTTTGCATCTTATTTTGCATATTTTTTTGTCTATTGTTACATCCACTTTTGTTGCACCATATCTTGCGCCTACCATTGCAACCACATTTGCTTCCACGTTTGCATCCCCTATTGCATCCACTTTTGTTTCATCCATTTTTGCATATACTTTTGTTTTCGTTGTTGCATCCACATTTGTTTCACCACAATTTGTGCCAAGTTTTACACCTACGATTGGACCCATGTTTGCTTCCACTTTTGCCTTCATGTTTGCATCCAAGTTTGCATTGACAACTGCATCTACTTTTGCATCCACTTTTGTGTCAGGTTTTTCATGTTGTTGTGCATCTACTTATGTTGTATCCACTTTTCATCCAATTTTACTTCTATTGTTGCCCCCATTTCTTTGTTCGCTTTTGCATCACTTTTCCAACACTCATCATATTTTCTGCATTGATGATATTCCTTATGGCATTGACAATTATGAACAATTGATGACAATGTCAATAATATTGACAATGATGAAAATGAAGATGATGGCGATGACATGAATTGTGATTATGATGATAAAGACGATAGTGGTTACAATGACAATGATGATGATGGCAATGATTATTATGATGACGATGCTAATGACGTTGGCGAATCTTCCCAATTTTAGATGTTGTCATTGTCATAATCATAAGCATTATCTTTGGTGTCATGATCATCATTTTCATCTAGTTCATCATCAAAAACAATAATGGCATGAATGATGATGATGCATGATTACAACAATGTCGATAGAAATTACATTAATGATGATGATGGGGATGATAAAAATGACAATGACGATGATAATGGTGGTGATGATGATGATCATCGATCATCTGTCAAAAATAGAGTTGTTATTTCTCTTACGTATATCAATGTGTCCTAAACAACCCTTTTCTAGCACTGATCACTTTTTTTGGGTTGATGATATTTCTTACAACATCTACAATTATGAACAATTGCAAACAATGTCCATAATGATGATGATGATGGCATGAATGGTGATTATGATGATAATGTAATGATGGCAATAACAATGACAAGGATGATGGTGATGATGATGACAATGATTATGATCATGGAAAATTTTAGGGGCTAATGTTCGCCCAGTGGGCTAATTTTGCATGATTTTCCACAAACAATATTCGCCAATTTCCAATTTTTATAAAATATTATTCGCCCAAATTTTAGAATATAAAACCATTTTACCTTAAAAATCGCCAACATTATATAGAGACTATATATAAAATCATTATAAATTTGAATAATTTTACAAATATATCAATAAACATTTTATAGTTTGCATATTAGGTATTAGTGAGATTCACCAATGTTTTAAAATTCAAGAAAATTTTCCATCCTTAAAATTTTCCTTGATTATGATAATGAGAATGACCTTACAATCTTATGGATTCGTGAACAATTACTAGTTTCAATACCATCTTCTGGATAAGTATTACTATCATACTTTTTAAATTTTCTGTCTCTCTTGAGGTATCTTACTATAATGGTGTTGTCAACACTAGAAAGATATCTTGTTGTAATGGTGGTTCTAATGTTAGCACTAGCAAAGTTTAGTAGGGAGGATGCTACTACAAGAGGAATTCCTTCTAAGTGACTATGGCATTCAAAATGAGGCTTTATGGGCTGCTTGTTAACACATATTCTCATGCTCATATAAAATTAATGTGAAAAGTTGCTTTAATTGGTTCCCATGCATAATTGATATTGATAATGGGGTGGTATAAAATTGTAATGGGCATATCCGTTAGTTAGTTATGATGGGTCAACAACATTGAAACCATCCAAGTGACATTTCACCTTGGAACAATCGTCGCTCATGCGAAAACACAAAGTTTATGTAAATGAAAGTTGTGATTGTAGTGGAATTAAAACCATCGAGAAATATCAAAGAAGACGTTGCCTACCAGTTTTGAAAGACACCCAAGGCATTGAACAACTATTTGCGTTAGGATGTAGTGAGGGAATCGAAGGAAATTTGGCAGCCCTAAGTTTCCATTACTATTGCCAATCACACATTCAATAGTAATCATAAAAGGTAGCCACATATAAACAGAACCTCAAGGTGTTGACAGTCAGAATCTATTGTAATAGTTTTGACGTATATATAGTTTTGTGTTTAGATGAGAATGAAGTGAGCTTCATCCAGGGTTCGGATCAATCCTCGTCCATTCCATGCAGTGGTGCTTAATTCGCCAAGCAAGAGAATATTACGTGAGTGTTCAGAGTTAAATCAATAGAAATCAAGGACGTGTGATTGTCAAATTATTGCTCCTCCCTTATGATTGAGCGCTTGATGAGATGGTCATTATCCTTGGGTGATACTTTTATTCCCCATTTTCTATTGAAAAAGTAGCGTTTTCTGTTCGATTATGATAGGATTGGATGAACGCCGGTTTGGGTGGATGTAGACCCATGTTTTTTTGTGGTGATCTTCAAATGTCTTGAGGATAAGAAAAAAATCCTTGACCAAGGTCCATGGTTTTGGGGATGAGTTGGTCTTCTAGTGAAGCCATGGTTTCCCAACTTCAATCCTCTCACTATGTTGTCGATGACTACTCTAGTATGGGTAAGATTCCCAGTTTTCCCATTCACTTTACCCATCTAGATCTCTTAGAAAAAGTGGGCAATTTCTTAACACAGGGTTCAAAATTATTACAACAATATACTCATTAATCACTAAATATGTCATTTGTAGGAATTGCAGTTAGGTGGGGAGGATAACACTCCTATCCATTTTTAAAGCTACACCCAATTAATAAGTTCTCCATGTGCCACAATAAATGCAATTTTTATGACTATAGTGACACATCCCTCGAGATTTCCTTCCACACCAACACTTTTATCCATGAACTAAACAGTGACTATTTCATTATTATATTATACATACATGTTAATATAAGCATTAAAATTTGTATTCCTTTGTAAAAAATGCTAGTCCAAGAGATACATTTGATCACCTTGTCTTGTATCCAATATCCAATGTTGACCCCTATATCCTTAGATCTAGAGTGAAGGTTTCATTTCTAATGTTGTGTTTGAGCTTAAATTCTAATTAAATATTTGGGTTAGCCAAGGTCATTACTTAACTTAATGGCTTTGCAATATACAATGTATCATATTTTTTTTAAGTTCAATTGGTGAGATATGTCTGGGGGATTGAACTTTCGATCACTTGGATACACAAGGGCTTGCCAACATGCTTTTTTCCAATTGTGCTACTACCCTAAGAAAATATACAATGTATCATATTAACATCCACTTAAACCAAATTGACTTTTGGGACACATGTCTCTTTGATGATGAAGGGAATCCAATTATGTGATGTCAAACACATTCCCTCACAAACACTCACAAATACCCTACACCTTTTAGGGTTCGAACCTAGGTTGTCTGTTATGAAACCAACTCACAAAAATATAGAAAAGATAGATCAACAACTTAGAAATCAGCATATTCTAGGGGGCAACCTCCTTTACATTACACAAAAGAACAATTATTGGATGATACAAATGACAAAGCCTCATTTCTATATATAGGAGTCTAAGGGGTCACAATATAATCAAAGTCAACATAACAATAATAATATAAGGGCACAAAAATAACAATAGTGGGCTTCTATGGGGCACAATAATAACAATATGGGGACAATAAGGGCACAACAATAACAGTAAGGGCCACAATGACACTAGTAATGGGGGAATCACTAGTGTTATAGGGACCTAACATTGTCTATATGGAAACACTGTATAGTTTTGAATTTATTTATTGTAGATTTGTACATAGATGGATATTCCTTTCTTTGCATTTATCTTTTAGACTTCTTGCTTTCACCAATTGATTTAGAGCTTATGGAGTCTCAAGTAGCACCAATCCACTTGCTTCTATTGGATTGAATAACATGATTTCTCTTTTGAAATCCATAATATCTCATTCACATGCTTCCTATTTCTCCCATAAGACTTTAGCACAGACTCCATGATCATGTTTGTGTCCCTCTTAATAACGCACTCCTTGGAAGGGGCCATAAAATCTTTTATTAGGACTAAACTTGGATGTCTCTTCTTTCTTGCCCTTTGATTCTTCATTCAATCATACCACCCATCAACTTGTTATTTTTCCATTTTTCTTATAATGACCTTTGTTGTTGGGAAGGTGCCTTTCAAGTATTTTGTCTTTGCATATAGATACACATAAAGTATCATTATTTTAATCTAATGGACGTGGTTGTTAAAATCACCAATATTTAATTAAATATGCATTGTTATACCTTTGCTCAAGTCAACTTCAATTCAAATTCTAACACATGTGTGTATACCCTTCCTTGCTTAGTTTGTATATTGTTGTAAGTCCCCAATATATTTATGTTGGCTTTTGAAAGATCATCTCATCCCAAAATAAGTAGGGGGGATTTAATATTCAAATCCGGCAGAGTGGGGTTGAAGAAATGGATATTGAAGATGGATTCAATTATAGAAACTATATTTTGAAAAAAGGTTAGTTTTGCCCCAAAAAGAAAGTCCCTCCTTTGAGACCTTGCCACAACTTCCATAGTTGTGAAATTTTACAATAATAGAACCTCTAGAGTAGAGGTTTACCATATGGCCGTCGATGACATCAGTACAACAGGTCAAAATATGTTGCTAAGGAACAAGTTGTACATAATGAGGAAATCAAAGGATTAGGATGTGGCATCCTTCCTCATGACAATCTCTCAACTAAGAGGCCATCTGTAAGGACTTGGGGAACCAATCATTGATTCTGAAGTAGCCATCTGTATACTAAATGCATTGCCACCATAATGGAGCAACTTTGCAACAAGCATCTACTCCAAGAAGGATTCAACTCCCTTTGATAAGCTGTGGGTGCAATGCATATTGGAAGAATCAAGGATCAAGGTCAAGGATGAAATTGGATTAGATGGGCAATATCAAGCCTTTCTAGCCCGAGTTAAGAAGTTGAAGAAGGGAAAGTTTGGCAAGGCCAAGAAGAAAGACATATCCAAAGCACAATGTTTTGGATGTAACGAATTTGGACACTCTAGGAGGGACTTTCCAAACTAGCATAACAATAAGATAAAGGAAAGGAATGAAGCTCATGTGGCCGAAGCAATGGGAGAACCTGAGAAGAAGGCAAAGAAGGAAGAAGTGAAGGATCTTTACTACTAAAGAAGGTTCATTGACTGTCCGGCTCTCTGTGAAGCTTAATATTTATTTTAGGATAATATGTTTTGTTTAAAATCTTAGAAAGAAGCATATGATAGTAGCATGTATAGAATTTACATGATTAAGTTTCTTTGTAGAGATCATCTAGATAGATGGATAGATAAACCATTTTGCATATTGACCATCCAAGCATTATCTAACATTATATTAGAAGATATCATCCTTCTTAGTTGAATCATCATGATTCAGGAAAGACCATTGTTTTTTGAAGGTCTTTGGAAAAATCATCATGGCAAGGTTAAGTAGACATTCCATGTAATGTGGAACCAATACTAGTAAAGGGATGAAAGAATGCAATGGTCAGGATGTAGGCTCTTTGCGAGATATATGAATATCTAAATGATTGGATGAAAGCATAGGAATGCATGTTGGATCTAAAACTCTAGATAAGATTCTTGTGTATAGAATCTTGTGAAAGAAAGTTGGTCATAAAATATGCTTATGTATATGGATATATGATGCTTGAAAGGAATATGATTTGGCTTACTTAAGGATGTGTAAATAATTTAAGACTTTCTCTAAAATATATGTATAACGATGATTAACATCTAGTCTAGTCCCTAGAAGAAAAATTGTAACTTGGTTATAAAGTTCGATCCTTCGACACTTTGATGCATGAAGGAAGATTCATATGGAGATGGATCATGAGGATGTTGATGGAATCAGAAGGTCATCATAACGAGGCAAGTCTAATTTTCATTATTGTTGGTTATTTGGTTAACATATTATTTTGCTACCTGGAAGAATGTCGCAGGAATATATGATGGCAGTTGAGGCAAGTGCAATTGTATGGATGAAGAATATTGAGGGAAGCTCAATATTTGGTACTGGAAAGTTGTAAGTTCAAGAAATGTTAATTTGGAAAGGGATGGTAGAAGTATGATAAGATAACCTGAAGGTTAAAGAATATCACAATTATAAGGAAGCCATGATCAAGCTTCAAGTTTGGGAAAGCTCAATGCAATGCCTTCATGTTGAATATGAAAGTGATAAGCAAGAAAGGTACCCTGAAACTTGTCACAAGATTGAAGAGAGAAGGTGGCTCCATGATATCTTGAAAGAAAGAAAGCTCGATGATGTAGAGGAAAGAGGGAGCCAGAAAACTATGAAGAACTGGTAGCTAATACTCTTATGAAGGCAAATTTTAAGGCTTGTGATGATGACTTCTCAAATAAAAGGGAAGTCTAGATCTCCTCTATTTTTTAGAGGGGGTTATTCTCAAGATTAAAGGAGAATAGGGATGTTGTCTTTGGTTGAGAGGGAGTGATGTGGGACATCACTTGTACATTATCCTCTTCAAGTGATGAAGAGAGAATGGCAGAGAATTGGATAAGAATTTGCGGTTTCCTTGATGATATTACATTCAAGAAAGGAAAGGGACCAACACTGTTTGAGGATGTGATAAGTATCCAAGTGAAGAGTGGTCGAAGAGGACTGATATTCTTTGAGGACTCAAGATTCGAGATCCAAGATAAGAATAGTCCTAATAGGACATATCTTATAGACATCCAGATGGGGTATGTGCCTTGTAGAGGTAGTGCGGTATCACACATAAAGCCTCCCAACATAATGCTCTTGATTAAAGAAGAGATTGTCTAGTTAGGCCTAAGAGACAATGCTGGTCATGATGATGATGCTTACAATATGGCTTATCAATCCGACTCTTTTTGTGATAACTCTTCAATTTGAGATATGATGTTGGACTGAGTGTACAATTATGAATACCTCCCTAATTAAGAGGGATTATTGAAAATGTAACTAGTTTCGGTCTTCATAATTGTTGTACTCATTTCAATATGTATCCTATGTAACAAACAAGAAAAGAAAAGAAAATATATTATTATTAAAGCATGGGTTTCATGCTCATTATTGATTGTGTTTTAGGTAAAGCATGTTCTTCATGCTTATAGGGTTTGTTAGGTCTTAGGATTTACTGTCTCGAGTCAAAGGAGTCAACATCATGTTTATAAGACCCTTATGGGCAAAAATATATTTGTAAAAATAATTATTTTTGAGTTTAGAAAATCCTGGAAGCTCCTAAAGTACAATTCGACCCTGGGAAAATCAAGTCGGCCTAAAGGAGAGAATTCGACCCCTTGAGAAGGATATAAAAGGAAGCAATTCAACCTCATTTGGAAAAACTCACTCAACAAGTTCAATCTACAAGAAAGAGTTCGATCTATAGCTGGGAAGAGCAGGAAAAGAAGAGTGAAGGCCAAGAAAGCACAAGAAGGAAATAAATATTTTGTTTTGGGCTCTATCTCTCTCACACGTGCGAAATTCTAGGGTTTTTGGGCTGCAGGAAGAAGTGAAGTTACAGGTCTGAGTTGTAGGAAGATGAAGTGCAACATCTTGTAACTAGAAGGAAGGATACTTGATCTAGAAATCATAAGGAGTTGTCTTGCTATTAGGAAGGTCCCAAGAGGAGGCTGCTCTAGGGTTTCCTTGGAAGCTTTAAGGTCGAAATTGCAGGGTCGAAGTTGCAGGTTGGGTAGCAGTATTGAAGCTGGCAGGTCAAAGTTGCAGTGTCTAACATTTTGGTGTAGAATCAAGGAAGGATTTAAGGAAGGGATGACTTGGCACTAGGAGAAGGATTGGTCTAGGGTTTGGGTCTTTGTATATCATTTGAAGCATATTTTAAGAAGAAAGCCAATATATGTGTCTATTGTTGTTATTATTGTTCTTGACATTGTTTGATGAATAGATCTAACTAAAGAACACAAAGAAGATAAATAAGATTCACAAGCAAATATCAAGTTAAAGGAAAATAAGTACAATAAGCTGCCATTATCGATTTTCTAACAATTTCATCCTGGACTTCTCGTGGGAAGGCGGGGGGGGTAGTTGCATTGAAGAGGTAAACAAAAATTAGGGCTTGCAACTGAGCACAGGGTTTGCCAAAAGGGCCTTAACCATCAGAGCCACGTCTCGACCACATCCATTGTTGAGGCACGGTGATAATGAGGCGAGTGAACCTAATTGGTGAAGTCTCGAAAGACAAAAGGATTTTAGGGGATTGAAAACCAAAGTGAGGCCAATGCACAATGTACAAAATGAAGGATTTTAGGGATAAAGGTGGAAGGTAAACCAAAGGCTAAAGGAGTTGCAAAGGAATGGTAAAACCAAGACACAATGTGAGGAAGATTGTCGTAGGCAGGAGGAGGACAAGGCTACCTCACCCCTAGATAACATGTTTAACCTTCCCTAAAGAATCCTAAACTAAGCAAACCAAAGTAATATAAATGTAGCTGACCCAGTGGAAAAAATTAAGAGCAAAGAAAATACTAGTATACTTGTTGGAGTTGAGCTCCCATAAACCTAGAAGAGTTTAAGTGCAGGTACTCCCACCAGTGGGTATGCGGGCCACATGCAACCTTGCCAATACTTGGAAAATGTAGATAGTCTAGCTCATGAAATGGAGTGAAGGATGGAAGGCCAAAACAACATGGAAGAACAACTTGGACCTTCCACGTTGCTTAAGGAACTACTATAGAAGCCGCAGAGGAAATATCCCATAGATAACTCGACAACACGACATTGACACCAAATATCATCAATTTGACCCCAACAATTGTAGGAAATTGAGGAAGTTTCAAATATTTCCAAATTAAAACAATGCATTATCATTAAATGTGGGTGACACTATCCCTCTCTTTAATGTTTGGGGTGACAACGGAATAACAAATCCGCTCAGTAACCTAACACACATCTCAACACCCCATCAAATTTTTATTTATTTTTATATAATTTATTATTATATTTAAATTTTTAATCCCCTATCCTTATCACTAATGTAAGTAATTCATAAGAGAGTATCAATAATCATATTAATCCATAAGAGATAAGATATCCCTGCAAGAACTTAAGATTACTGCCTCGCTTGCCCGGATGGTCACATAAAGAGTGGCCCTGTCCCCACAAACCAAAAAACTCCTAAAAAACAACATAATTTCCCCACCCCACACTAACAACATAATTTCCCCACCCCACACTAACGTCTTTCAAGGGAAATGGCAAAAGTTGAAAAGCTACTTAAGGCGGTGCAAATATTTTGAAATAAAGAGAAGAGTATCCCTGTTGTGGGGAAAAGTACCCGATGCGGATGACCCTATCCCTACTCTAAAGGTGACAGTCTTTAGCAACAACTGAAAGTAAAGCTTTGATGTTTTCCTTTATGAAAGTACAGAGAGAAGGAAGAAGAGATTAACCAACCTGGTGTCTTGCGCTTAGTCGATCCTTATCCTCTCTCTTTGTCTCTTGTTCCCAGCTCCTTGCTCTCTTTGCCGGTCCAGCTACACACAGATCCTGCACAAAACAAGAGAGCAAACTACAAGATACATGTACTCATAACTGATGCATGGATTAGAGTGAATCAAATATACATGTAAATACAATACATCAATGTAATACAAGTATATAGGAGAACATGCAAAACTTTATTGATAGAAGTAACAGGGTTCTGAGAAGGTTACAACCAATGATGGCTCCAATCCAGCAGCACCTCCCCAGCAGCAAGAACTCTCCTCTTCACCTCTAGTAAAACAATCACCCAATAGCTCTAACTGTAAACCAACAGCACCTCCTTGCTTAATACAAAATTCCAGCCTCCTTAGACCTCATAGAAGAGCTCTATATATAGGATAGAAGAAGAGAGGATGAGTCAGCTTGAGACTGACATGAAGCTGCCTTGTGTCCTCTCCCTCTTCAGTTAATCTTCAGTTCTTGTGTCCACTTGGAGATCCTTGCTTACACATGGTGATCAAGTACCTCTTACTCATCACAGGGCGAATCTCATGAACCAAGTGTCAGTTTGGAAGCTTCCTGGGCAGTTGACACCTTGCAGGATGACTGTGCCACTTGGCCAATCTCGCCCAGCGCAGGTAGCCTTCATTAATCTTGACTTCCAGCGCAGGTACAAGGAGGGACAGTTGCATTCCAGCGCAGAAGCTCAGTGGAGCAGCTGACATGATCCAAAATAAGCCTGTTTTGAAGTGTTTTCAGGTGGAGAACTGATTGGAAGTGCTGTTGTTTGATGACCTTGTTCTTTTAGGGGTAAGAACAACATGTTTAGGGACTGAGGATCCCTGTAATTATTGACATTTCATGCTCCATGTCACGAGGCACAAAAATGTCTATAACAGTTGCCCCCTAAAGTATGAGGCCGTTTATCGGGTGAAATGCTTTATCTAGAGGGTCCGAAGTTCGTTCCAGTGCTGAGGAGGCGCCCTGTAATACAATACAATACAATACATTATTTTTCATTCTTTTTTCATGATCTAGCTGAGGAGGGCATTCCCATGCTCAGCTTTTATAAATACATTTTGGTACATATGACAGACGATCGTCTGAAGGTAGACTGATAATCTTCCGCTGAAATTATCATCCTTTGAGCAGGATGATCATCTGCTGCAATGATGTATACGGCAAATGCTTTTATATTTCCTGAATATATATCGCATCCCGGATGGATGAAACTAGATCCGGGGTCTTCAAACTCGTTCGATCTTCACTCTAAGTACAAGTCGATCCATGTGAGAATTGCGCTGAAGTCGAACATGGAAAGACATCGCTTGATTACCGGTCAATAATGAAAACCGTTAACAAGCGCGAGAGGAATCACTAATAATGACGATGACCCTCAAGGTACTGCAGTACAATTCACGTGGCGTGAATAAAGGACTTGGCGTCGAACGCCACGCAAAATCTTCTGGTCGAAGGTCATTGATGTATACCTGTCGCCGGAAGTGAGAAACTTGCCATTGAGGCATGCAAGCTTCAAAGTACTGATGGGGGTGTTCCTAGATCAACTTCTTGGATAATGAGCTGAAGTCAACAAGAAGCGATCCGTCAAAGGAGGGCCTTAATGAATCCCACATCAATGACACGGAACGAAGCTAATGATTTTAGTGGAGGTGAAAACAAACTGTGATGTATGATTCAGGGTGGCGATCATGAATGGATGAAGGATAATGTATGGCAGTGGATGGGACACGGTTGACACTTTTAGAATGACCCCTCTTGAACATATAACGACACTGATGCGATGGATCGGTAGCATTACCCCAAATGTGGATGGTTTGGCGAGGACCATGGCGATGAGACCGGTGAATGAAACAACCCAACCCGATGTGGTACGGAGGAAAAGTGTCATGTTCAAGAGTGACTTGCTACCATTAAACTTTGATGTTCTCCCAATTTTTCCCAAGTCATTTCTGACCAGTACCTCTTTATTTTTGTCAAGCTTGAGGAGGATAACATATGCTTGTTCTATAGCCTGCCCTTTGGGCAAGCCCATCGCTATGATTTAACGAGCCTAGCGATAGGGAAACTCGTTCTCGTCTAAAGACAAGTTTGTCGCTATTTAATCATTTTAACGAGTCTAACGACAAGGAAAACTCGGTCCTTTTCATTTTTAGAGAGTCTAAAAAGGTACAGAAAGTTAACTCCATAATTCCTTTTTCGTCAGCTAATCCCTTAAGTCCGAAAAAGTATAAAACAATACAGAAGGGATGGCTGTTCGGTACTTTTAACGAGCCGAACCAGGCAAGCGCTCGATCCTTTTGTGCAATGATCCCTCAAGTCCAAAAAGATTAAAATTTAGAGGAGGGATAGCGTTCCAGTCATTTAACGAGCTGGAAGGCCAAAACTCGGCAAACTTTTCATATTTTACGAGTCAGTGAAAAGAGCTGAAAGAAGACTCGTCTTTTGAGGAATGAGTGATAAACAGGGATAGCTACAGATTCCAGGTACAGGTTGGAATTTTCCAATCACGGCAGTGTCACAAGGATGGCTAGGTGAAATCACTCTTCGCAGCTGTTTCTCAAAAGAGGTAAACACACAAATGGAGGTGAATGATTGGCCAAATGAACAGTGGAGGTGATGGATGAAAACACGATCAAGGTTCTTATGGCTGATGAATTTACGATTTCAAAAGGTTATTTACCGGTTCATTTTTTCCATGAGCTTGAACTCTGGGGGAAACTTTTGCTCACACTTTTCTATTTTTTAACGAGCATAAATTCAGTCCTAAAACTGCTCGAATTTTGCGTTTATTTTTTAACGAGCATGAACTATATGCTAAAACTGCTCGATATACCAGTCATAAAAAGAACGCCTCCTATAAGGACCAATTTTTATAGAGCTTATGCCTTACCACAGCTATGCTCTAATTTTGGCAAATTTTACTTTTGCCCCACAGGCTTCCTTCATGCAAGGTCAGAAACGGCTAATCTTAAAACCAGATAAATAACCGCCCCTAGCTTGCATTCCAGAAGGTTTGCATGCCCCCAGGTATAGGATAGAATTTCGAGGTTGCCCCTCCTCTCCCCCACTTCTGTTTTTCTTTGGGTGTTCACAGTTACTTGTCATCTTGCCAATCTAATGTTAACGATACTTGTCTTCTCGTTATTTTAAGGGGTCTTACGCAGTACTCAGGCTTCCCGTCGGCCCACTTTTAACAAACAGCTATTTATGACAATAGAAGAACACTACTCAAAGATAAAACATTGGTATTATTGAGGGAGGCTTGCCTCTTTCTTATTATTCCAAAGACGGTTCAATTTGCTGCCGCAAATCAATCTCTTTCTTCGGCGGTGTCTATCATTGGGTTGTCCAAAGATGGTTACCCTCTGTCACAACAATACGGTCTCCTTCTTCGTAGACTGCCCCTGCTTATCCTTCAAAACATATGTTTCGATGGGCGAGGCTTGAATTTAAAGATGGTGACTACTTGTTGTAATAAGGGAATTCCTACTTGGGCATTGCCCACTTTTTAGACAAAGGTGAATGACTCTTTGGTCAAACACATAACTTTAACAAAAGATCATTATTTTAGAACAACCCCACTTCCTACGGACGGGGTACAGACTAGTCATGTTCTTCTGCGGAAATTCTTTCTTATACCCGGAGTTTCTTCTGCCCGAAGCAGACCAGGGTGCATGCCCCCTGGGTCCTAGTCTTTCTTTCCGAATCACTCGCATTCATCGAGAAGGAGGACTGGGGGCGGAGGCGTATCTTGAGTGAACAGACCATTTAGGGTTGGTATTTGACTATTTGCGATGCGAGATCCCGGAAATGAAAGTTGGTCTACGAGTTTGACCACCCTTCCTTCGTGTGGAAAACACATTACTCTAAAGAGTGAGGAGACTATCGCTCCCATGCAATAAATATAGTCGCATCCAAGGAGTAGGTTATAATCCAAGGGTCCTTGAACTACCAACACGTTCATCCTGATGGTCTTCCCCTTCAATGTAACAGGTACATCGGGGAGGATCCCTAATGGTGGACTGGTTCCTTTATCAAAACCTGAGAGATTTCTCAACTCAGGTAAAAGCGCTGGGGAACCCAGTGCTTTCCAAGCAATAGAGGAAAGGATACTCACAGACGCCCCTTCATCAATGATAGTACCAGCCATAATCATTCTATAGATCTGGACAATGATTCTGAATGGTATACTGGCTGGTAACCGGGGTCTGCCTAGTTGATTCCAATCAAAGGATACAACCAGGTTGCTTGGCGGTGGGACCGAATATACGGCCGGGAATGACTCTGATGATGTTCCTTCCTGCGATAAAGGAATGGGCACATTGCCCTGACGCTCATCGGAGTCGGTGCTGATGAAAAGAACCTGGATGGTGTCATCCTTGTTCTCATCAGTGAGGGTGTCGCATGAAGATGACTCTTCGACGACGGTGTCATTTGAAGACGGGTCTTCAATGACGGAGTCATTGGACGATAGAACCTCTGAAGGAAGAACCGGGCCAACTGCCGTTTCGACCTTTAGACTTTCGTCTGGTCTAGATTCAGTAGGTTCATTCTCAATGACCGACACTTCAGCTGACCACTTGAGTGGTTCAACTGGATTTTCAACTATCGAGGGATTAGGCGCGAGTTTTCGGTATCCAGGAGGAAGTTGCAACGGTGATACTGGACGATCTTCCAAAACTCTCTTTGCCTCATCTAAGAATGGAAATTTGTGGATGGCATGATTGCCTTCACACAATAGACAGGGTGATCTTGGTCCCCTTCTTCGTCCTTCACTCTCGCTAGTTGACGGAATGCAATCAACATGACAACCAGAGGTTGATGCTACCGGATTGTGCAACCTTGGGGACCAGTCCCTTAGTATCCGGGGAATACAAGGACAATCACGATGGAAATGGATCCCTTTGCAAATGGCACATGGCGATTTAGGCCCGGTCGGTGCAGTGTGTGGGTTTTTATCAGTTTTCTTCTGCTTGCCCCCAGTCGCCTTCGCCAGAGGCTCCTTCTGCTTCTTTCCTCTCTTCTTCTTTTCCTTCTTCTCCTTGGGAGGCTGACTTTTGCCGGCTCTACCTTGCGAAGATGAAGGATCAGAGGAAGTATCGTAAGAAGTGGAAGGCTGGTGGGTAGTTCTAGATTGCTCTGACTGTTGATTCGACTGCTCAGGATTAGTGGCGGTCTGGACTACATTAGTTGAAAAGAGCCAAACAGGAAGGCTGATTGTCAATCCTGGAAGTGATAATGTAGCCATATGAGGCGCACCAACATCTCCCCAAGAGGAGAAGGGATTTGGCTTCCGCCAAGGTTACTTCCTTGGTTGGTGGGCTCCATACTTTTCAACTGAAAGATCAACGTGGGAATAACAGGTGATTATGTTCCGCTTTTAAAATAAATTTTATTTACGACGCTTTTAGACACAAACTTGCTTTTTCATGTTTTAAGAGTCGAGAAAAAGCTAAAGATGACTCTAGTCGCCTTCGATGTATTAACGAGCCCGAAGTGACAAATGCTCGGTTGGACTTTTTCAGTTATAGAGTTTGAAAAAGGCCAAAAGAAATTGCTCTGGAGATCTAGGCAGAGGGTGTGCCAAACCTTTCGCGAAACCACAGAATACGTTTTACGGTACGGGTGGTCGATCTTCGTGAATGCTGTGTTCACTGCATCGCGATCAGTAGGGCGGCCGACACGGTTTCCTAAGGATAAAGGATAAAAGCCTATAGGGGTCTCCCAATATACGCGACGGTACGCGGGAGCTCAAGTCCGTGTTAGTGCCACCGACTCTCAGGAGGAATCACCCACCTTCGTAGAGATCGACAGTCACTATGTTTAACGACGCCGGAACACGTCTCTACCTAGACCTCTAGATGTTTGCGTTAAATTCCAAAGCGTTGTTATGTAAATTGAGTTTATTTTAATGTTGATCTTTCTTAACAGTTTGCCTTTCAGGTTCGCCACGAGATGTATATATACAACTTCCTATATGCAATCTAAGAATGAGAAGCAAATCTTTCCAATCTTTCAACTTTGAAAACCTTAATCTACTGAGGGAAAAGAAAGACACAACTTTTTCCACAGATCATAGAACACACACTAAAATGCACTTTTTTCCTAAATCGTCAAGCACACAGTCAAATGCAAAATGCACAATGCATGTATTTCTTTTCGTTATCCTTAATGTTGATGCTAGGCAGAAAGGAAACTGTTGTATAATTTTGAATCTAATTTCAAGTAGAAATAAACAAGCTTGTCCACAATCAAAAAGACACCTTATGATAGACTTGTTTAAACACAGGAAATGTATAGATTCAAACCATAAAGTGAAGAGCAAACAAACTCAAACAGCCATGGACAGTAATAAAACTAGCTCATAAGATCACAAAGACACTTTTACAGTTCAGGATCTAAGAGGTCACAGCTATACTGGTTCGCTTTTCACAATGGGAAACTGTAACTGAAACAAGAAATACTGAAAGAACATTCACAGTTTCATCACACAACTGAGGCGGAATAATGTCAAGGAGAATGGTTTACAGCAAGTACAATAACCAGCAAGCAATCAGCAAAAATTCAGTGAAAACAGGGCCAAGACACAAAAGGAAGACTGAGCAAGACAATGGCTAACTGGACCAGCGCAGGTTCTAGTCTGCCAGTTTCACTCTCAGCGCAGTTCCCGAAGGGAGCACCTGCGCTGTAATGCAGACTGCCTGTGGACAACCTGCACTGACACACGGGAGTTTCGTCTACAAAGAATTCTGGGTCATAAAAAGCTCAAAAATGCACTGTTTTTGCTGAAATAAAAAGCTATAGGTCAAGTACAGGCTAAGGGATGATCAAGAGGATGAAGATCTATCACAAAGAGTAAAGAGTATTTTGTAGATTAGCTCTTTAAATCTTGAATTTGCTCAGCAAATGAGCAAGAGTAGCAGTCCCTCTACTTCGCTTTTGATATAGTCAAAAGCTTTTCGATTTGGTACTCTTTTCTTCAAGAAATGAATAGCAAAATACTACAAACACCAACAAGATACTAGGATCCCCAGCGGAGTCGCCAGTTTGTTGTGGGGAAAAGTACCCGATGCGGATGACCCTATCCCTACTCTAAAGGTGACAGTCTTTAGCAACAACTGAAAGTAAAGCTTTGATGTTTTCCTTTATGAAAGTACAGAGAGAAGGAAGAAGAGATTAACCAACCTGGTGTCTTGCGCTTAGTCGATCCTTATCCTCTCTCTTTGTCTCTTGTTCCCAGCTCCTTGCTCTCTTTGCCGGTCCAGCTACACACAGATCCTGCACAAAACAAGAGAACAAACTACAAGATACATGTACTCATAACTGATGCATGGATTAGAGTGAATCAAATATACATGTAAATACAATACATCAATGTAATACAAGTATATAGGAGAACATGCAAAACTTTATTGATAGAAGTAACAGGGTTCTGAGAAGGTTACAACCAATGATGGCTCCAATCCAGCAGCACCTCCCCAGCAGCAAGAACTCTTCTCTTCACCTCTAGTAAAACAATCACCCAATAGCTCTAACTGTAAACCAACAGCACCTCCTTGCTTAATACAAAATTCCAGCCTCCTTAGACCTCATAGAAGAGCTCTATATATAGGATAGAAGAAGAGAGGATGAGTCAGCTTGAGACTGACATGAAGCTGCCTTGTGTCCTCTCCCTCTTCAGTTAATCTTCAGTTCTTGTGTCCACTTAGAGATCCTTGCTTACACATGGTGATCAAGTACCTCTTACTCATCACAGGGCGAATCTCATGAACCAAGTGTCAGTTTGGAAGCTTCCTGGGCAGTTGACACCTTGCAGGATGACTGTGCCACTTGGCCAATCTCGCCCAGCGCAGGTAGCCTTCATTAATCTTGACTTCCAGCGCAGGTACAAGGAGGGACAGTTGCATTCCAGCGCAGAAGCTCTGTGGAGCAGCTGACATGATCCAAAATAAGCCTGTTTTGAAGTGTTTTCAGGTGGAGAACTGATTGGAAGTGCTGTTGTTTGATGACCTTGTTCTTTTAGGGGTAAGAACAACATGTTTAGGGACTGAGGATCCCTGTAATTATTGACATTTCATGCTCCATGTCGCGAGGCACAAAAATGTCTATAACAATCCCCACCTTCGAATGCCTATAATACTAGATCAGTGAGTGCTGCGATCTAATGTAGTGTAGGGTTTAGTGGTTCTGCATGAGGGTTCAGGAAGATTCAAGGGGTTTATCTCGGGATTTAAGCCTCCGACCGGATCAGTAGAGAGACTGTAAAATTGAGGTGCAATGGCTGTGTCTTCTTCACCTTCGACAGATTTCTCTTTCGAAGCCCAAGAATTAAGTTCGCTGTTATTGAATGCTTCCTCATCATCGTCTGATATTTTGAATTCATGTCGGGTCGTGGAATCCTTCATCGATAGGCACAGCTGGGATCAGACCAGGCATTTTTACATAACAAGCTTCCCCGTTCTTCTCCGCAAGATCTTCGGCTTCGAGGAGGTCTTATAGCCGTCCGGCATTGGCGGATGGATCGCGCAGACCTCTGAGCATTCCGCGAATGCGGTCGTAAATCTTCTCTCGCCGTCTGGAGCTTTGTTTTCGTCAATCTTTGCCGCAGACGAGGAAAATGTGGTTCGCTATGTGTTTCCATCCAAGCGCCTTCCGGCGTGGATTCGTCACATGCTTCAGTCGGAGAGGGGTTTGTATATCTTATCTGAAGTCTTCCCTCCTTTATTTAAAGACCGGTTGAAGGAGGACGACCATGGAGGAGGATTTCAGGTGCAGTTGAATGCATTTGAGTATTTTATGTTTTGGTTTGCTTATTACACTGTATGCAAAGATAATGATATTATGCATCGTTCGGATTCGGATGAAATGGAATTGGGGTTTAAGAAGGCTTCCCGGTCTCGTTTCGAGAAATGGCCATCTTCTTTGCATAGTTTGCACGGTAGCCATGACAATGGAAGGCCTGTGAAGTTCAATTCTAGCCCTTATTTGCATCTTCTGAATTTGTATCTACACAAATTTGTTCCTATATCTGATTTTTGTGCTCCCAGTGTGTCTGTACATCATTTTTTCGAGGAGAATCCATCGATATTTTAGTGAATGACGATTTTTCGCCCTTACCTTCACGGGTTTGCCAGTCTTTTGGTATTTTGTTACCTGTTAATAATCGATATCATAGGTATGGTCTCCCCAGTGTAGAAATCGCAGAGGCTGTGAAAATACTAGTCAATTATGTAAGTAGTACTTTGTGTTGTCCTCAAGAAGAGTTGAATTTTGGATGGAGAGCTGCATCACAAATGGATACCTTGAGATTGAGGTCATTTTCCTTGCCACGGAGTAGTTTGGTTGTGCCTGCTACATGGTCCCTTCTGTTACAGAGGCCTTTGTATAGGTTTATATTACGAGCTTTCAGTTATTGGCTAGTAGGTGCTTGTCTAAAGAAGGCTACACACATTATTGATCTATGGTTGGATTATTTACAGCCTTGGAATATTGGTGAAGAAGGCGAAATGATGCCCGCTCTCGAAGAGGATCATTATTTGGAGGCAGAGAATAAGATGCTTAGGGATAGGGATCAACGATTGTCTCCACTTTGAGGTAGCTTGCTTCAAAAGCAAAAGACTGGTACTGATTCTGTGTGATCATTAGTAAAAAGAAGCACGAAAGAAAGTTGTTATGGATATAATGATCATTGGAAAAACTATGTTCTGACTAATTATCCTTTTTATAGCTCTCTTGTTGTTCAGTTTCTTGTATTTGCCCACAAGTTCGTGCACATCAATACCAAGGCAGTTCTTCATATGACTCACAAGGTGCATTGCTCTTTCCTTTATTCTATTATGTCTTATTGATAATAGCAAGGAATAGATGAATAAACTTTGACACTTCAAGCAAGACCCCATGTTTATTTAAAGCAAGATCCAATGGTGGATTAAAGGTACTTATTTCAAGGTAGGATCAACAATTAGGATTATTATACCTAGGTTTTGTATCTAGAAAATTCAGACATGAGGAATTTACTTTTGGAAGTGTGAAAATCAATTAGTTGGAACTTCCTCTTGCATGGGAATAATCACATAGCAGGAAAGGAGAAAAAGTGTTGTCCAGATCCGAATATAGATTGCTGCCTTTTAAATATTGAATTTGCCTTGCTGTCAGTGCTATATTAACAGAAAAATTCAACATTAACAACAAATGATCCATTCTTGATAGATTAAGTTATGAGCAGTCTTCATGCATGTAAATGTAGGCTTGAATTTGATATAATTGTTTACTAGTTTAACAGACAAAAAATGTCCTTGGTTTATTTTATAGGCGTTTAAACTATCTTTCTTATTTTGCACTCAAATGCTTTGTATGTGAAAATTACGTCGTGTTATTGAAACTTAATTTGGTTGTTAATTCAACAAACAAATAATTGTCTCTGGTTTAAATTAGAGACATTTAGATTAGCGTCTATTTTTTGGATCCCAAATGCTTTGTGTCTGAAAAATACCTATCCAACTTATTATTTTATGTTGACAAATTCATTGTAGTTTAAATAGTTGTAGACAAGATTTCCAATCAAATAGCTAAGCACACCATCTCTTTACAGTCTTTTGTGGAGGGTCATTTCCATAAATTATCATGTCTATTGCTCGAGAAACAATGGGTAAATTCAGCCTGATGTCATTGCACTGAAGTTACTTCTATTTGATAATTCATCGAGAAATTTATATGCTTCATGTTTTGGACGAGTTCTGCAAAGAAGGATTGAGTTTTGCATTTTACATCTGATAGGTACTTCGCTAACTTTGTATAATGGGCATAGATATTGAATGGATATGGACAAACTTGTGATCCCAACCCAAACCTGGTTTGACTATGCAATTTTGAAGAAAATGTTTTTTGTTATATTCTTATGCACTGTCAAGGGTTCTCAACACAAATTGGGAGTGATCATGTTTGCTGTCTTTATAGTATAATTGGGCTAGGAGGCTCATTTTACAGCCCAGTGTGAACATGATGTGTAAGTATGTCCGTGCTCAACTTGGACTCTAGAGTTGACATGTGTCCCTCTTAAAATAAAAATAAAATATTCTCTAAATAGAAAAGTAATGTTGGCTATAATAAAAAAGAAAAAAAGAATATGCTATACATGTTTAATTAGTTATCCATTTGACCTATAATATAATTTCATGTAAAGTAATTAGAAGTAAAAAAAATTATGCAAGTAAGATGTTTAAACGTTATACTTTTCAAAAAATAAGTTAACACTTTATATAAATAAATTACTTGAAGATCTATATTAATAACTTGTGTGAATATCAACTTATGTGAATCCGTGCTTAAGATGGATCCATGCTGGTAAATCATAATGCTTTTCTGACCAAAAAATGTCCTGAATGTGTGTAGTAAGACTTGAAGATCTATATCAATAACTTATGTGAATATCAACTTATGTGAATCCGTGCTTAAGATGGATCCATGCTGGTAAATCAGAATTATTTTCTGACCAAAAAATGTCCTGAATGTGTGTACTAAGTTTGTTGCTTTCAAAGAAAATTGAAGTCCTAAGTTTCTCAAATCTTTCCCTATAACTGTCTGGATAATGTTGATATGCCAATAGTCGGCATTCGTAATCCATTCTCAAGTCACATAAGAAGTGAGTGCAACTCAATGTTACTTAGGTGGATCATGGTTGGGTGGGTAGTGGTCTTGCCTGAAACCTTGCGTTTCCTGCCAAGTTTGATGATTGTTTTTTAATGTCTTATTGAATATGTTCCTGGATTTCAATATTTCACTGTTTTAGCTTGATCTTCTAACAAGTTCACTTCTTTGATAACGGTAGCAGTTGGTGGTTATTATTTCTAATTTGTTTCTTTTATCCAGATAGAAACAATACTTGAAATCCAATTTACATTCGTGCATTTTCGTTGTATATTCATGATCACTTTAATTTTCAACAGGTTTGGTATTTGGCTGAGATTTATGTCAGTTTATACTGGAGTTCATAGTACATGTATAATTTTGTTTGTTAATGTATTTTCTGACAAGTATATCAAATGGGATTAAAAGGGTGGACTGTGGTTATTCACAGTTGAATTTCCATGCGTATTTCATTGTATCATTAGAACTGAGATATGTAATGGCAATAACATCTTTTTCTGAACGTGTCCTTTGCAGTGTTACCTCTATTCTTTGCTTTTCCAGAAAACCGGTTTTATAATTTGTTAAAGTCTGTTGTATTCTAATGTAATATTTTGTTTTCATCTGTAGGTATTAAGTGTTTTGGTATCTTCAAAAGAGCTACTGTGTCTTATTCGAAGCATAGATTCGACATACAATGATGTGAAGTCGGGAAGTGCGCCATGCTGTTTTGACAGTTTGGATAAGGTTGTGCCTGCCATCCGAGAGCAGCTACATGTCTTCCCTCTATGACCTATACAGTGTTCTGACGTAGACTGCCTTATCCAATGCACCATTTTTAAAAAGGTTTTGTTTGGAAAATGCCTCATTATATTAAGATGTTTCTTTGTGACTACTACAGGACTGGGAGGGTGATTTATCAAATTTTGAGAAAGGCAGTGAAATTACTCACTCTCCTTCGCAAAAAGAAACACCGATGTTGCAACTTTTCAGCACCAGTGATAGTGGAGGCCATCAAATGCTAAAGGTAAGTTTTGTGAGTAGTTTCTCTTTATCTCTTTCTTTTTGCAAGACTCATTTGGTTGATGGATAGGTTTATAATTTATTCTTCCCGTACATCAAAATTGGAACCTTACAAATATAATTCCTTACAAACATTAATTCAACAAAATTTTTATTTATGCCATTATAAGGAGGTAACTGCATCAGTAATTGTTTATATTAATTTTCCCAGAGAAAGATGTTCCCTTAACTTTCCCACATATTAACTGTTCCAAGTGAGGAAGTTGGTACATTGTTAGAGTGATGGAATCCCCCTTTCTCCCTCCTTTCCCTGTATTTTTTTTTCTGGGTGAGGAATGGAATTGACTTCTAGTTGAAATACCAGCTGGTAACTGGACATAACTACTTGGGAATAGATCCTGTAACCTCCCTGGGTATTATGCCTTCTGTAGAAAGGGTTGGGCAAACTGAGCTATACTATTGTGCTAAGTGTTCATTACATATGTACAAACATGAAATCAATCACTATCTTTATTGGGATTTTCTATAACTAAAATGGAAATGAATTCTATAAATCTTCCATACAAAAGTTTAGAATGACTTTAAAGCTCAGGTAGCTGGACATTATTTTATTCAAGAGGAGAGCTGTGTTGGAGTAGATTATTCCTCAATTTTTTGACCACACTACAGAGCTCATCTTCAGGGTATAATTGAAGTTTGATTAAATTTGGGCTTGATAAGAACATATTTTTAAAAAATTGATTTCTGATTAATCTTAGCTGGATAATAACCTAGTTGTGATTTAATTTTGCTAGTTGGAAAATAATTTTCCATGGTCTGGATCTTCAACTTGTCTTGACGATGAACCACACTTGTTGGTTTGGAACGCGTCGACAAATGATTTATGATGTGATTTATGCCGAAAAATCTTCTCAATAATTGAGTTTCTACACTTTATAGATGATTTTTATTTTTTATTTTTGGGAGGGGGTGGGTAGTAATTTAAATGCCTTTTATTAACTGTTGATGATCACATATGATCCAACCTTCTGTATGCCTCTGGTCTACCACTAGGGAAACCGGACCATTGGCAATACAGGAGGTCTGCTGTCCAAAAATATACATTTTAAAAAAATATACTGAGTTCTAAAAAAGCCTACAGTGCCTTGGCTTAACAGCCACAAAATATAACACATAATCCTACTATAATAGTAAAGATAGAAAACATAAATTTTCATGAGGAGACTAGGAGGTGGAAACCTCCACATCTATGGGTGCTTGATCACCTGGACTGTCTAGATGAGTTGGGCCTTTGCCATGCAGTAAGACTGCTTTTATCCTTGTCAAATGCTTGTCCATGTCTTTAAATTCCAACTGCATCATGTTCATCATCATCAGAATTTTGTTTTTAGTGTCATTTTTGGAAAGGAGTACCCTTCCCTGCAGCTGTCTAATTGTAATGGGACTGGTACATCTACTCTTGATAGATGACCTTTCAGCAATGAAGCAGTGATACCTCTCAAATTTCCATTGCCATTTTCCCACCCTCAAATGCTAGTTCCAACTCACACGACAATTGATGAGCTTTCGGGGTTATGTATGCCCTGAGGAGGCCCTGCTGCAGATAGAATCCACCTCAGAAGTGCGTTCCCCGGCCAACTAAGGAGTAAGGACTTGACGAGAGGAAGAAAATAAAGAGACCTGAGTAGGAGCTGATCCCAAGAGGAGGGTAGCCCAAGATGGTCTGGTCCCTCTCTCACACCACACCTCGACAAAGCCTCACACCACCATAAAAAAAACCAGAAAAACCATAAAGCACCAAGGAATAACAGAGGATGCCCTAGATTCAGCATAATCAGATAGAAATTTCCATTCATGAATAACATTTACCATCATGAAACAACACAATGTGCCTTTGCAAAGCTTCCCAAATCTGAACTGAGACCTTGCAAAGATTGCTTTTCTCATGCGAGGAGTTTGGTGGAGAGTAAAAGCATCATCTGAGATAATGAAGGGACGTACAACTGTGTACACATTCTCATGAAGTGGTGTGGTGGGTACATCTACCTTATTGGGGTTAGATGAAGTTAATTTGATGTAAAGCATCAAAGAGGAAACATGACATCAATGACTAGTTAAATGTGTTGTTTAGAAATTAGACAAGGTTAGAGAAGGTTATATTGAAATTTCACATTGGGTTGGCCTATAATTCTACCCCTTTTTTGGTTTCTTCTCTTTTTTCAGCTTTTATTTGTTTACGTAGAGGAGAATTTGCATGTTTGCAAAATGATGCTTTCAGAAACATCTTCATCCATCTGACAAATCTATAATTTCTCCACAAGTATACAAAAATGGTGAGGAGTGCAGAGTTCCTAAACTACTGGTCTGTCTGATCTTCTGCTGTTAAAACTTAAAGTTAGCTCTAAGAGTCTAAACAAAACAATTTGATAGTTAATTTTGTATGAATTGAAACTTCTGTGTCTACCTTAGATAAAATTTTACTTTGAAGCACATCGTTGTAGATTATACAACCTTTAGGGATACATATTTTCTTGATTATCTCTTCTATTTTTTGCCTCACACTAGATACTTCTAATTGATTTATTCCAAAGTGTGTTTCCATCAATAGTATCAATAGATTTTCGTATAGGGGACCTTGCTAAAAAGATCTTGCATTCTGTCCCTCGTACCTTATTTAAGAAATGCCACCCATTTCCAATGGAGTAGAGGCCACTTGTTTTCATTTTTATCTCTCCAAAGGATGTTTCTAATGATGCTCTCTAGATATTGTATAATTGTAGCAGGGGCCATTAGAATGTTGCTTTGATAGAGGGATATCTGATAGGATTGGCCAGTGTCCAGTCTCTTGTCGTATGTTTCAAACTTGACAAGTAAATAGGATAGGCCAATGGGATTGCTAACTTCATCAGTGTTGATGAGGTAGGGATGTAAAGATTGCCCTATCTCTTCTATTTAAGAAAAGCCCCATCTCTTGTCCGTCATGCCCATGGGGGAAGTTCAGTTTAGGTTTCAGCTTATTGTATAATACCAGTGTCCAGTCACTTGCCTTATGCTTCAAACTTGACAGATAAATAGGATGGGCCAATGGGATTGCTAACTTCGTTAGTGTTGATATAAGGTAGAGGCGTGAAGGTTGCCCCTGATAGAGGATATTACAAGTAGAGGAAGGTTCTCAACATGGCATTACTAAGTGATTGCATCCATCTAGAATTTGAAGAATTATATATTTTTGCTTGTCTCTGCATTAGATATGTCTACTAAATGCTTCCAGTTAATGGGGCATTGATTTGAGCATTCAATAAATTTTTATTCTTTATCAAAGTATTCTTTTGTTGTATTTGTATTTTTCAATTTATGCCTTACGACGTTTCCTTTGCAACATCTGGTGCAAATGCTAGTATATCTTACCTCATTTTATGGTTAACAATGTATAACAAAAACATGCGTTGTGTTATGTAATTAATACTAACATGTAATATTGATTTTTTTTGTCAGAATTCTATAGGTAATGATTGCCAAGACGATGATCCAAATTATGTTCAACATATATCAGGAGATGATGAGGATGAGGATGAGGATGATGGTGGTGAAGGAGGAGATGATGATGATAGTTGCGGTGTTGGTGATGATGTGGATCAGAGTAATGAGGATGGTCAAGATGATCATGAGGATGATCTTGGTGGTGGTAGCTAGGCATGCACATGCATTGTTTTTTATGAAGAAATTATTGTGTAGAATGACATTGTTATGTTTAGATGGGTGTTGTGAATTTACCCTATATCAATGAGACATTTTGATTTTGTAATCATACGATGAGTTTGATTTATGTATGTTGTTAATTTATCATAGAATAACGATATTCATGAAATATTTTGATTTGTTACTCATATTTGAATTTTACTTGTTTTGATTAAAAATAATACTGATTTTATTAGTATTATGTTGCTATTTTATACATGTTTTGAAAATTGTTAATGACACATTGTTATTTTTTTGGATGGATGTTGTCAATTTCTCTTAAATTTCTTTACAAATGATTTTGAATTGTGATATCTGCTTTAATGATATTTATAAACTATCATATATTTCACTATGAATCTATAAAGGGGGTCATATATGTAAAGAAAAATATACTCTATATAAGAAGTCAAATGCGGATGTAACCATGGATGCAAAATTGAAAGTAAAATTGGATGTTAAACTAGGAATTAAAACAAAATGAAAACAATTGACATACAAAGTGTTTTAAATTAGAAGTGAAAAATTGTGCAATAGTTGACACAAAGAAGGGAACAAAACATGGCATACAAAAGGATATCAAATTGGGCAATAACAAGGACACATAAATGGGCACCAAATTAGATGCAAAAAAAGACAACAACTAGATGTAAAATAAGATGCAAAGTTGAGCGTTAAAAAGAAGCAAAAAACGTTACAAATTAATATGCCAAATGATGATGCAAATAATGGTGTAAATTTGGGATGCAAACTTGGGTGCAAAAAAGGAAAAAAAAAAGATGCAAGAAAGACATAAAACAAGATGCAAAATGGGGCTGAAAAAAGGTGAAACCAAGGATGCCATATTGGATGTAAAAAATGATTCCTAATCACATGCAAATTTAGGCTCGAACTCAGACACAAAATTATATGCAAATGTGGACACAAAATGAGGCAAAAAAAGATGCAAATTTGGATGGTGAAAATGACGTAAAACTAGACACCAAAAAAATGCAAAATTGGATGAAAAAGTCGGTGTAAATAATGGTGCAACATTGGACACAAGTAGACACAAAAAATGGTGCAAAAAGGGGCATAAAATAGCTTAAAATTGGATGCAAAACTTGGTGCAAAAACAAATACAAAAGTAGACGTAAAAAATGGCTCTAAATTGAATGTACCATTAGACACAAAATAAGATGCAAAGGTGGACACAACACATGACTCAACATAAGATGCAAATATAAATGCAAATTTGGATGCTCAAAATGATGTAACATTAGATGCAAGAGATGGTGTTAAAAATTATGAAAAATTGGATGGAACAAATGACGCAAAATATGGTGCAAAATGAGATGGGAAAAATGGAGACAAATCAAACATAAATGTGGATGTAAAAAATGGTCCCAAAAAAGATGCAAAAATGGGCACAAAAATGGATGCAAAATTTGGTGCTAAATCAAATTCAACACATGGTGCAAAGATAGGCACCAAAGCTGGTGCAAAAATAGAAGCAAAAACTAGTGTAAGACTAGATACAAAACCTGGCGTAAGACTAGATGCAAAAACTGACACAAAATGGATGCATAAAAAGACGTTAAATTGGATTCAAAATACAGTGTAAACTTGATGCAAATGATGGTGCAAAAATGGAAGAAAAGAATGACACAAAATAGGAAGCAAAAGAGAATGAAAATAGATGCAAAAAATGACACAAAACTAGAAGCAAAACCTGTCATAAAATAAGATGCAAATCTTGGTTCAAAATTTGACGCAAAAAATGATGCAAAATCTAGCGTGAAAAAGGATGCAAAATCAGGTGCAAAAAAGGACGCTTTAAAAATTGTACAATAGAGCCAGATTTAGAGCCAGATTTAGAGCCAGGTTGCTCATCACAATTACAAAAAAAATGCACTAAAATCTGGCGCTAAATCTGGCGCAAATCGCTGGTTTTGTTGTAGTGATTCAAGTTCCCAATTACTGAAAAATTCATTGATGAAGTTGAGTTAGATGTAGTTCCACTTGACATCTCAGGAATCATTTTGGGTAGTCAATATTTGTATGATAGGAAAGCAGTATTTTATCACCATGAGAAAAAATACTTATTTCTCAAGAATGGAGTGGAGTATATTGTGAGAGCCCATCGCAAAAAACTAAATATTTCTTCGATTAATGCAGGGCCGATGAAGAGACTAGTAAATGCAAGCAAAAATTTTGTGCTTCTTATGATAAAAAAAAATGATATTGATTATGAATCTTTTGAAGGTTGTGATGAAAAATTAGAATCTGATTTGTTTGATGTGGTAAGAAAGCATGGTGATATATTTCAGGAACCAAAGGGGTTACCTCCCAAGAGGGGAATTCAACATGAGATACAGCTGCAGTAGGATGTTCCACTTCCAAACATTGGCATGTATCACATGTCGATTATGGAAAGCATGGAAATCAAGAATCAAATTCAAGAATCATTGAACAAAGGTATCATACGCCCATCTACTTTTCCATGTGGTTTTCCCATTGTCTTGGTGACAAAGAAGGATGGGTCTTGGTGCATGTGTGTTGATTTCTATGTATTGAACAAAATAATGGTAAAGAATCATTATCCACTCCCAATAATTGATGATTTTCTTGATCAGTTGAGGTATGCAAAGTATTTCACTAAGTTAGACTTACGAAATGGTTATCATCAAGTTAAAATAGTTGAACAAGACATTTGGAAAATTGCATTTAAAACTAAACAAGGATTGTTTGAGTGGCTTGTTATGCCTTTCGGTCTTACAAATGCTTCATCTACTTTCATGAGAGTTATGAATGATGTATTGAGACCATTTCTAGATGACTTTGTCATTGTTTACTTAGATGATATTCTCATATTTAGCAAATCCCAAGATGAACATTTCATGCATGTGAACAAAGTACTTGATGTCTTGAGAAAAGAACAATTGTTTCTAAAGATGTCGAAGTGTGAATTTGGCAAGACTTCTTTAGTGTATTTGGGACACATTGTTGGAGGAGGTGAGATGAAGATAGACCCCTCTAAGGTTGAGGTCATTTTGAATTGGCCCAAGCCCAATACAGTTACAAAGGTAAGAATATTTCTAGGGGAAACACAATATTGGAGAAAATTTATTGCTAATTTTTCTTCCCTTGCAGCACCATTACATGCATTGACTAGTGTCAAGAAAGTATTTTATTGAGGAGATGTACAATAGAAAGCATTTGATGATTAAAAGAAAAAGATCATTTCATCACTTGTATTGGCTCTTCCAAATCTTAAACAATCATTTGATTTTCAAACGGATGCTAGTGATTACGCCATGGGAGCAGTTCTTATGCAGCATGGTAAGCCCATTTCATTTCATTCTGAAATTTTTAATGGAGATGTGACTAACTATCCCACTTATGAGAAAGAACTTTACGCATTGGTGCAAAGTGTTAAAAAATGGAAACACTACTTGAAGGGGAAGGAGACCATTATCCATACCGACCATCAACTGTTGCAGTACTTACAGTCACAGTCAAAGTTGCAGAAATCACGACACTTCAGATGGATGGGTTTTCTACAACAATTTCATTTGGTTATTAAGTACAAAAAGGGAATCTATAATAAGGTAGTTGATATGCTTTATAGGCCCATTGTAAATTCATCTATTTTACTTGAGCACAATTCTGTTTTACATGAAAGTTACATTGAACAATATGCATATGATAATGAATTTCAAGATGTGTATGCAAGCGTGAGTCAAGGAAACCAATTTGAAGAGTTAGATTACCATGTACATACTAGTTTGTTGTATCACTTGGGCAAGTTATGTCTTCCATAGGGAGAAAGAAACAATATCATAAGGGAGGCACACACTTCATTGATTGTTGGACACTTTGGTGTAGGCAAGATAATAGCGAATCTCCAAAGGTATTGTTATTGGCCACACATGTTTGATAATGTATCTCGTTTCATTATAGTATGTTCTTTGTGTGAAACAAGTAAGCCTGGAAATAGGAAATTATGATTCTACACTCCACTTCTGGTACCTTCATGTCCATGAGAGAGTATCTTAATGGATTTTGTAGGAGGTCTTCCATTGTCGAGGAAAGGTCATGACTTGTATGTAGTTGTAGATAGGTTTAGAAAAATGTGTATAATAACACCATGTAAAAATCAAATTACTGCTGAACAAACAACTCATCTTTTCTTCCAAAACATTTGGGTTCATTTTGGTCTTCCTACTTCCATTGTAAGTGATTAAGGGGGCTCATCAATGTTCAAGTGCTTTGAGCCCCTAAAAATCTTCGGCGGATACTCTTTGGCAATAAATTGATGTTGTTATGCCGTGCTGTGGGTCTTATTCACAATTTAATGGCCGCTACTCGGCCTCTGTTTCTTTCAAAACCGTTTTCTGGTCCTTCCGGCGAGATTCGTGAAGAAAAATGGGTCATTCGGCGCCTTTCGGGCTTGCTGGGGGCCGCAAAATAAAAAGATTCCCCATTCAGGCCCAAAAAATCTAGCGATGAGCGATTTGGCGCAAACTGCTCATCAAAAACTGCCTCAGAATCAGATTCCGGGGCTCCAAAGAGCGATTTTCGCCTCTGCGCGCAAAAAGATTGATGATGGCATCAGCATGACGTGACGCTGTACGGTGGGTGACGTCAGCATGACGTCAGCAGGACGACGTGGCGAGATGACGTCAGCATGACGTCAGCCCCCGAAGAAAAATGTGTTTTACCTCATTCTGTACATAGAAATCATTTGACATGGTTTCCAAAAACGCCTTTGATGTCATACTACCCTTAATCCCATTGAACTTAATGTTGCTTCTATCCATTTCTTTCATCTTCAGGATATAGTCTTCCTGAGTGATTAATTTGTCATTCGTCACATAAATGTTGGGCAATCCTTTTCAGATCAATGCTTCAATTCTGTTAGTGAACCTGTTTACTTGTAGCTCCAAGGTTTTGCATCTTTCTTCCAACTGATCAATGAGATTTCTCTTTGTCAAGGCTTTCTTGACTTCAAAAATAGTAGCAGTCCTGTCACTGATCCCTACTTCTTCAAGCTCATACTTAGACTTATAGTTCAAGAACCTGATTATGTTAGAGGCTTCTGTGGGCATTTCTCCCAGCTTCTCTCTTCCCTGCACAATAGTTTATGTAGCCTTTTCTATCAGCTCTTTCTGCTCAAATATGATTTGGATAGAAGGCCAAATCTCATTCATAGAGTCTAGTATATTCATCCAAATAGTTTCCTTGGCTTGGGCCAAGGTCTTACCAATTGAAGTGTCTCTCTCTACCTTCTCCAACTTTTCCAACAGTTTCTGGGATTTCTGCATTTCAATAACCCGAGCAGCTTCAATTTTGGCCTTTTTCACTTCTAAATCTTTGAGTTGGCCCTACAAAGTCTCAATCTCCTTTGATTAGAGTGACATGTTCTCCAGTGTCTTTGTTACTTTTTCAACACCCACAGTTTGAGTGGAAGAAGTGGCTGCAGTGGTTGTCCCTATTGCTGGAAGCTAAGAAATGGGTATGGCATCCAGGGGAACAATGGCCATCTTCTGATTCTCTTCTTTCTCCTTTATATTTTTCTCCATCTCTACCTCCATATTCCTAATCTGTATATTCTGCTCTATGATCAACTTCATCATGTCTGCTTTCTGTGCTTCACTTTCTTCAATGTCCTTGGTCAATGGATCCTCTGTGGCTGACAGCTTGAGTTGCTTTCTCAAGGCTGCAATGTCTAGGTTCTTCTTTTTAATAATCTCCTCAGTAGCATTAACATCTTTGGGATCATATCCTATCTTAACCACCAAGTCTTCCAAAGACTTGATCCTATTATCTTTGGCTAAGGAGGACACTTTCTCCATCTTCAACTGTGATTGAACATTGGAAAATGAAACCTACAATTTAGATAGTGACATAGCAGTGTTAGTCAAAGTGGAGGATATCATTTCACCAGTTTGCTTGTGCATCTCCATTTGATCAATGGGATGTATGTCTTTAGTGTTGAATTCAAAAGTAGTGCTCTTGTAGTCTGTTGTTGATTTTGGCTGTGGAATTTGGGCCTCAAGAAAGGCCATCTACATTTTTCCATGCTCTGTGTCAAAGATTGACAACAACCTACTCTGTGAGCTGGAGGTCTGCTTCCAGAATTGGTTATAGGTACTATTTTTTAAAATCTCATTTCTGAGCTTAATCTCCCTATACCTGTCAAAAATTGTCTTCTCCTTTTTTGTTTGGACATTCTGTGATTCTAGCTCAGTTTCCTTGTGACCTTGTGAAGATGAAGGTTCATTAGGAGATGTTGTGAATTTGTTGGTTGCAGGTGGTGAATCTGTGATTATGATGGCAGCTTGCTCCTCAGTCTCTTTGTCCAACTCTACTCTAGGAGTTAACTTTGTTCTCTTCCTGTAGCTGATCTTGAACTCTTTAGCTTCACTCCTAGTTGTTGATGATGATCCTTCCTCCCTTTGTCTTTTGCTTGATTTTTCCTGAGGAGTTCGTGTCTACAAACTAGAAGTGGAAAATAGTTTTTCTTTAGCTTCCTACAAAGTGTTTTCTATCCATTCTAGTTGATTAACATACTTCTCTATTTCAGGTCTTGAAGTGTGAATGTAAGGAGTGATTTTATTCTCCACTCTGAGATTTGAAATGATGCCACAGGGGTCATAAGACTATGTAAAGCTCAGACTGAATTTCATTTCTTTAAGTATTATATTTGCTTCTTCACCTGTTGTCCTTGTGTTACACACAAATAGGCCCACTCGTGTCTTTATTTTGAACTATGATTTCTTCTTGGCCACTACAAAATGGATGTTATCTGAATTAAGCATATGTCTAATATACTCCAAGAAAAAATCCTCATTGCGAGGTATTTGGGGAGTTTGTAGGGTGCCAATTCACAACCATACACCCCAATTTATGTATAATTTTGGTATAAATACCAATCCCCAATCTTTACCTGATCTGTTAAGTGCAGAATTCTCTTGATTTCCTCACTGATCTTGGGTTGAATTGCACTATTAAGGATGTTCATGGCTGGATGAATAAAGTCTTCAATGAATTGCTTATAAGTTAACTCATGTTGTTCTTTCATGACCAATGAGGCCCAAAAGATCACTAGCCACTGTTTTCCTGCATCATCAAGCTTCTGTAATGCAAAATTGAATTTGTCTACTTGATAGTAGAGGAAGATATAAATCAAAATGGAGGCGTAACTGAACACCTGTTATGTGGGAAAATTTATGAATTGTTCATGAATACCGTCAACCAAGAATTTATTGAAATTGAACACCAAGGAGGGCTTGCTGTCTGTGGAAAATATGGAGAGGAACCCTAAAATGGGCTCATCTACCCATTGATTAGAATAATAACCTAAAATGTAGCAAATCATGGATATAATTTTCTGGGCCTGATCAGGGAAGGTGGAGGAAGGTTATGGAGGATTATTTTTAGGCAATTGGGCATTCTCGGGCAAGAAAATATCAAAGATTCTAGCTCTGGTGGCGAAATCCAGCTTCTGATAAAGCTGGATGAGGGCTTCTAAGGAGAAAGGAGTATTATTTTCCATAGTGGGAGCCAACATCATTTGGTCAATGGATTGTGCAGTGATTGTGAAGAGAATGTCACCTATAGGTGCAATGATAACTCTTTGAGCAGGGACATAGCATGCTTGACACCTTCTGGTAAACTCTGGGGCTTGGAATGTCAAGGGGAAAATGTAATGGGGGAGGTTGGACTCCCAGAACCCAATTTCATCAGTCTTATCTACATGTTTGTCCTCTAACCAACAATATAATTCTAGAAAATCATAGTCACATTGGGTTTCATTAATCCTGTAATCCCTATCAGCTAAAGGTATATGATCTAAATCTACAGAAGGGAGAAACAAAGGATTAACATGCTTATCTTGAGTCTTAGTTTTCGGACGCATTACTCTAAGAATTTGAGAACAAGAGGAATTTACAGAAGAGCTTACCAGAGAAAGTGTTTAAGTAACAAACTCTCAGGTAAAAGAAATAGGAAACTGTCAAGTTTTTGTCGTGGTCTGGTCGTGGAATAGCTCTGAGAGTGATCTTTGTGGAAAACTGTCAATAACAGAAGACAAATAGTAAAAATAAAGAGAGTGATAGGATGAGTAATAAATAAAGGAGAGTGATGGGTTCAGAAGGTTTTAAATGCTGCAGTGAATGGTTCCATTGAAAATGGCGTGGGACCGTTAGGCCTAAACGGTTACCTGGGAATTACAAATTTAATGCAGAATGATTGTTTTCCGGGAAAGAATTTAATTGGCTTAACGTTTATGTGACGTGGTGAGAGGAGAATGGCAGAGGAATCATGGTGGGATGCATAGAGTAGGTGAGGGAAAAATGGTTTTCATAGGGGGTAGCAGGCAGTTTGTGGTTTTGGTGGGGGGTTGTTAAATCGCGAGAGGGCGACACGTAGGGGATGGGGCCCGGTGGGAGAAACAACTTTTCGGACCCCCCCGGTGGTAAAGGCAGGATCGAGAGGGGGGGAGAAGGTGAATGAGGGCTGTTGATTGTGAGCAGGAACAAATCCTAGTGATGCAGACTGAATTGTACTTTACCCAAATACAACAAAGCAAATTTGTCTGCATGCGCTTTTAATGATTTACCTCCAAACTTAGGATAAGAGGAAGTATAAAACATATGAAAGACTTTATTCCCATAGTGCACATATTTTCCCTTTAGCCTATGATCAAAACTTTGGATAAAAATGATATAGGAAAATATTTACAAATCATATTATCTACCTACCCTTAGCTAAACTAGAATTTTTTATTTTTCAAATGGGTGCACTTAGACTAGCAAACCCGCTTTATTTTATTTTATACAAAACGAAAAACTATCTAACATATCCCTTATTTCTCCTATTGATTCAGATTAAATAGTTGAATCAATGTCATTTTCTACCTAACTATTGATTTACCCAGATTAAACTGTTGGGCAAATCTTTATTCTCTAATCTAATTTACAGAAATTGAAAGGAGTTTAATCATGATTACACTATATGATTAAACTAAAAACTAGTGATTGTGGCATTTTGAACAAGTTGCACACAACTTTTATTTTTCAATGATGAAGCAAAACTATCTATGAGTAGTGGCATTTAGACTTGCAACACTTTTAGTATTATTCCTTTATTTATTTTTATTTTTCTTTCTTTTGGTGGGGTTCAACCTTTTCTTCTTTTTCAATATTCTTGTTTTTTTCTCTTTTTCTTATTTATACCCTATTTTCATTTTTTATTCTAATTTTTATTTTATTTGGAAATCATTGGTAGATTGACAAGTATTTACAAAACAATATTCGTGAGATACAATACTCAATTACCTTGAGATCCTATAAATTATAGGACCCTAACAGGTCCCAATTTGGAAATATGGGGTTTGAAATCGTTCCAGAGCCATTTTGAGGCATTAAAGGATTTTTTAGGGTAAAAAAGATCTCACTTATGCAAGACCCTCTAGTGCTCGAAGTTCATATAAAACATTTATGCCTCATGCAAGTTGGCCTACTGTGTTGATCACCATGGTAAAAGTAGATATCATGTCAACCGCCACTGCTCATGCATATGCAGTTACTCACATGTGTGCTTTCAAAAAGACTCTAGAAGGTCCAAAATTGTAACTCTAGTTGAGGGTTCAGGGAGCCAAACCTTACCGCTAGATGGTTATCGGGTTATGTTAAATATTGGGCCACTAGGAGGAGTAGGGGTTCCATTCAATGTTATTGTATTTTTTCCATATTTGAGAAAAGCAACCTAGAGCGGAAAGTTAGAGAGAAAAATGTAGAAATTTCCTTACAAATCTATCGCTTTGAGACCATGTAGAAAATATGTTGTAGTTTAACCCAATAATGCAATATAAATAAAGCAGAATACTATAACCTACTTCTACTGTCAATTTGTGGAAGCTTAAAATATAACTAGAAGAAAAAGAATCAATGCACAATACACATGAAAATACTTTGGGGAAAGCCTCAGCTAAAAACCCCACTATCTGTATTATCATACAAGGTGGAAATACATAGGAATTATACAAAGCCTTAGCTATCACAGCTAGCCAGATCTTAGTACAATCCTCACAGATGCTCACAAGAAAACTTGGCTTCTCTCCAGCCTTCCTCTCTTCCCTCCAAGATCCTATTTCCTTGCGCTGTTCCTAGTGGATGATCTTCCTTCAACCAAGTGTAACACTACTCTCACACACTGTCAGAACTGCGCAATCCTCAAGGAATGATTCCTTCTGCATGCATGAGTTTTCTTTATAAGAAAACACATGCAACTGATAGTACACTGTCCTTGACTTTAATCTCAACTGGTATTTTCTCAACATAGACATGCATGAGTTTTTGATCAAGGAATCTTCAGTTAACTGTAGTACACTTGTTGAGTGCATGCATGCATGAATTGGATGTTAACTCTCTATTAGTTCCTAAAACAGTTTGGAACTAATTTAACTGGACTTAACTCACTAAACTGAGTTCACTAATTACAACTCCAATATAACTCAATCTTATCTCCTTAATTTAAGGGATAAATCTTGCATGACTTCAAAAAGACTTCTAACTTGGATTTCTCCAACTAATTAATCCAAAATGAATTAATTAATTGTTTCCAAGTAGCTGGTAAGACTAAATTCGATTTTAATTCACAATTTAATTCAAGGACAAATTAAATTGGAATATTCTTGTTGCCACATTTCAACACTCCCTCTTGTTGAGTCACGGAAAGGGTATGTGTTTACTATTAATCTCATCATCCTTTTCCTTTATTCTTATCTTTTCTATATACTAATGCGGTAATATATTGAGAAATTATGGTAAGAAATGAAAGAATTATCTACAGGTACGATTTAGCTAATTATTACCCTTCTTTATGCAGGAAAACAACAAAAAGGACAATTGTTGTTCCCTAACGAAGGAACAACAAAAATCAACAAGCAAAGAGAAGAATGCGGCGATTGCGGATAAGGATAAGGGCAAATCAGAAGGATCAGCACTAGAAAGGAAAGGATGTCTGAAGTTAGAAATCTGCTGCGAATCCCTCAGGATCGAGAGATCCTGAGGGATCACATTTACCATTTATCTTTCACCCTTTCTGATTATAAAAGGAGACGATTGTAAGGAGAAAGGGGAGAAGAAGCTCTGTTATTATTGAATTTGTAATTTTAATTACAGACTCTCACTATTGAGAGAACACAGTTATATTGTAATGCTACTTTCATTTGATGATTAATACATAAGTGAAGTTGTTGTTCCCTCAAGTTAACTGAAGTAACTTAGCAGTGTTCGTTGGTAGCTAAGGGCCCGACCATTGGTGGATTCAACTACTTTCTTTGTGTCATATATTTCCAATTCTCGCAAGTGTGATGGTTTGATAGTATTCTTGCTTTCTGTGATTTTATCTCCTTCACTGTTTATTGTTTTCCGGTGTTGACAGAATATCTTTGCTTTATGTAACTTACAGTATTGTCGTTGATTCAGTTTATTTTCATTTCGGATTGAGTTACTTAGATAAATATTCCGCTTGATTTAATCAACTGTAAAGAGTATTAACTATCGTTGTTGAAACTCTCAGATTGATATCATTGCTATTTAGATTATTTATTGAAGAGTGAGTTTGATTTAGATTAAATCAGTTCAGAAGAGACAAGTTATTGCTACTGTACTCTCAGCTGATGCCATTGCTAGTTGAATTGCTTGAGTAAGAATTGATTATGATTTCAGTAGAAGATTGAGTCTTGAAGTTCAGTTGTTATATTCCCTCTAATGATTGTTGTTGGAATTTATTAGATGCATCCGTTTACTCTTGTATTTAAATATCTATACTGCAATTTAGGAAACATTACTCTCTGAATTAAATAGCAGCCACATACTATGTACACTCTTGAAATAAGAAGACTTTCCCGGATTGATAATTAATGTGAGGATAATTAGGAGTTTTAAAAGGCACCTATTATCAACCAACATTTTGGTGCCGTTGCCAGGGAGAGTGTAGCCATTTATAAAGAGTGATGTACATCTGATAATTGCTATTGAGGAAGAATTGGGTATTGAAAACGAAAGGTAAGAACCTATGTAACGAGCAAGTAAAGTGCTTGCTCCTCCACCCACTTTTCAGCACAATTACAGAAAACTAAAGTAGGTGTTTGATGCTTGTCTGTTGAGAGAGAACTGGGTATTAAAAACGAAAGGTAAGAACTTGCGTATGGAGCACGTAAAATGCCTGCTCCCCCGCCCGCTTTCCAGCATAATTGTTAGGAACTTAGGGTAGAGATAAACATTTGAATTGTTTGCATGAATGACTAAGAAGAAAAAACCCGAAAACAATCCAATTCCAATACCCAAGCCCGAAAAATCTAAGGGACTGGTGACCCTTGGACAATCAACTTTCATAGAGGACATTTTAAAGAAAGCTGAATCTCAGTCGTCAGTAGGTCCTCGAAACGTTGCTTCCAGACAACCTTTTCTCTCCCTTCGGGCCACATGCTCACCATCTATAGCCTACGCTGACGTCCACAACAAAATAGTAGGAATTGAGCAGAGTTTTCAAGAAATTGAAAATTCGCGCCCAATTTCCTCACAAGAACGAAATTCTTGTAATATTTGTGAAGGAGGAGGAGAAACATGGGAAACATAGGAGCCAAGATCCCCTCAGATAGTAATTGAGCAAGGAACACCTAGTATCCCAAACCAAGGGAGTGCTGTTAAGATCATTTTTAACCTTCTAGACACCCTAGGGTTAACTCTCCAGCTCCAGAAATCCTGGAAAGGTACTGGCATATATTTGATCAAATGGCCAACAATCCACAAGCACCCCAAACCTCCACATTGCAGTATCCCATCGTTGACACGGCTGTTAACGCACCAATGAAATCTATCCCTTTACAGAATATCCCCACCTTTCATGGACTCACATCAGAGGATCCAGATGCATTTCTATTTGAATTTTGATGTATTATGTCGGGGTTATGATTACACCCTCGGCCCCCAAAAGCTAAAGTTGTTTCCCTCCACATTAAAAGGAGTAGCCTTGTGTTGGTTTATGGGGCTAGGTGGGGGAACCATAAATGATTGGGATCAAATGAAAACCACTTTCCTTAAAAAATATCAAGACTATTGCAGATCTAGGGAATTGAAAGATGAAATATTCCAAATGGTAGCAAGACCTAGTGAAACGTTGGAAGAATATGTGGAACGTTTTCAATATAACCTCCAGCGGTCTCCCTATGCAACTCTACCTTTGCTTGATAATGTGCTAAAAACTACATTGATTAAAGGAATGAAAGAACAATGGATAGAGACATTAAATATTATGGGTAAAGGTGATATATATCAAGAAGACTATGCTGATATTATTAAATTGTGTATCAGGTGCTCAAGAGGCAGTATGAGATTGAAACCAGCAGAACGTGACATGACCACCAGGGACAACAAAATCTCTGGCGGAAGCATTACTCGTGCAGAAATTGGCAACCTTCTAGAGGATTTCAAAACAGATATCTTGGGAAATTTGACGACGCAACTAGACATCATAAAGAATGCATAGTCATAAAGAATGCCTGTTGGATATGGTACAAACCTGTGCTGTATGTGCCAAAGATCATGCCACAGAAAGCTGCCCATCACTCCCAGGGTTAAAAGCAGTCTATAAGGAGGCAGACGAAGAAATAGAACCAGTCTACCTACTAAATCAGCATCACCAATGGCAACCAGATAAACAGGTACGCCTACTGACCCATCTTATTTTTTTCAACCCTCACAATATAATTCTCAACAATACCTAGGAGCTATGTGGTAGAACCAGCCACCTTTTCCTAATTTGTCACAACAACCATTCTCTATGCCACCTTGGTCCAACCAATCAAATCAGAAAAACAATTGGCCAAATTCCTCTTACTTCCCACCATTTTGGCAAAATAATGCATATCAATCTCAATGGCCACCCTCCAATTCACAAAACCAGAGTTGGCAGTCAAGCTGGAAAAGACCTACAAACCAGCTAGCAGGAACAATCCCCCTACCTCAACCTACACTGCCAGCACCCTACACATTGCAACAGAACCCTCAGACCAACCTACGACCACAGCTCCCAGCCTAGCCCAACTCGAACCCCAACAATAGACCGGTCCAATCTGTGCAAATTATTGAAGGACCAGAGCCAAAAATTGAGTTGAGGGAGTGTAATGAGCTTAAATTAAGGTCTGGACGGATAATAGAGTCAGAGGGGGATAAAAATATACAAATTGAAGATCCGTTACCTGTAGAACAAGTACCACAAGTGGAGAATCTGGTTAGATAGAAAACTCATGATCAAACTATTACCTCTTCTCCACCATTCCCAGAGAGATTAATTATACCCCGCTCAATCGAATATCCCGATTTTGATCTTCTGGGAGAATTGAAAATTTTGTGTGTAAAAATACCTCTCCTCCAAGCTATTCAGGACATTCCAATTTATGCAAAAACTATTAAGGAATTGTGTACGAAAAATCCAAAGAGGAAAATAAAAACAACCCCAACTGTCCATGTAGTCGGTACTTTGTCTGATTTATTATCAGGCAGAGAAACATCGGTAAAATATGAGGACCCAGGAAACCCTATAGTCATGGTACAAATAAATGGATGCTCCTTCCCCAATGCATTAGTTGACCTAGGAGCAGCAATCAATATTCTCACAACAACAACTTGTCAAAAACTTGGCATTACATCCTTGGACCCAACCACGACCTTGTTGGAACTGGCTGACCGATCGGTAGTCAAACCCGAAGGCACATTACAAGATGTAATGGTGTCTGTAGATTCTTGGGAATACCCAGCAGATTTTTTGATCATCAATCCTAGAAACCGGCTAGATGGACATCCCCTAATTTTAGGTAGACCTTGGCTAGCAACCGCAAATGCTTACATAAGCTATCGAACAAGCATCATGACTATAGCAAGAGGAAGTAATGTGAATAATTTAGCTCTATATCCTCTAGCTCAGCCAAGTTTAATAATAATAAAAACTAGAAAACAACCTGTATCATATCTAACTGAAAACACTAGATCACCACTAACTATAGAATATGCTCTCGAATTCAAGGATCAAACAGAAGATGATATCATTAACATTTACATTAACGAACCGGATGCCGTATCCAATATAAAGTGTCACATGATCGAAGCAGCCCTGGATAACAAAATTGAAGAAGATCCCTTAAAAGATATTAACGAGCAGTCAATACCAACAACTTTTCTTTATAATCGCAAAACCATAGAAATTGAGCCAGGGAAAACCTTAAATATCAACAAAAACCTAACTGATGACCAGGATCAAAGGATTGTTCAACTTCTGAGAAAATATAAGGAAGCTTTTGCTTGGGATTACCCCGTCATGAAAGGGATTGGTCCCCAATTATTCTTTCACTACATCTATACAGAGAAAGATGTGAGGCCCATTCGACAACCTCAACGGAGGTTAAACCCTCACCTTAAAGATATTGTTAAAGATGAACTACAAAAACTGTTAGATGTAAATTTCATCTATCCTATATCTGATAGCAAATGGGTCTCTCCATTAGTAGTGGTGCCTAAAAAGAATGGAAAGTGGCGTATATGTGTTGACTATAGAGAGCTTAATAAAGCAACCCAAAAAGACCATTTTCCCCTTCCGTTCATTGACCAGGTCTTGGACACATTGGCAGGAAAAAAATTATTTTCTTTCCTAGATGGCTTCAGTGGCTACAATCAAATTCAAATTGCCCCTAAAGACCAGGATAAGACTACTGCCCTTGGGGGAAATTTTCTTATAGGGTCTTACCTTTTGGACTGTGCAATGCACCTGCCACATTCTAGAGGACCATACTCGACATTTTCTTAGATCTGATAAATGAAGGACTCAAGGTATACATGGATGAATTTACAACTTACAGAGATGACTTCGAGCCGACATTACAAACGCTAGAGAAAGTTCTGCAAAGATGCATTGCTACCAAGCTCTGTTTAAGCCATGAAAAATGCTACATGATGATGACCGAGGGCCTCATCCTGGGTCACTATATATCAGCAGCTGGAATCTAGGTAGATCCAACAACAATTCAGATAATTCTTTTAATACCTACCCCGTCCACACAAACTGAGGCACGCAGTTTCTTGGGATTTTCTGGATATTATAGGAGATTTATAAAGAATTTCTCTCAAATTGCTGCACCATTATATGCATTAACATGAAATATTGATTTCATGTGGACTGACAAATGTGACACTGCTTTTGAAGATTTAAAACAACTTGTATCAACAGCCCCAGTATTACGGGGCCCAAACTGGGATTTTCCATTCCAAATTTCATCCGACGCTTCAGATACGGCCATTGGAGCAGTTCTCGACTAGGAGGAAGATAAGAAACCTTATGCGATATATTACATCAGCAAGAATCTATCTCCAGCTGAGTTGAATTACACTGTGACCGAAAAGGAATTTTTGGCTGTAATCTATGCTATTAATAAATTCAGACATTATATAACAGGATACCCTATGGTTTTGTATACTGATCACTCTGCTATTAAATATCTAACTAATAAACCTGTTGGATACCTATACCAATAGGTTTCATATTTCATGATTAGCAAGAGAAAGTCCAAATATGCTCTGCTTTGATATCACAAAGATCCCATATTTCCTAGGAACAAGAGGTGTGTAAAGTGTTTCAATGATTGATGACCTTATTTTCAAATTTTGATGGATGATCCAACAGTTTAATCTGGATCATGCCATGTGTTCAATTTTCTGCTATAGACTAGAGAAAGAAGTCTGTCCAAACAGCTGAATCTTGGCAGACAACTAGTTTAGGTAGAGAAGAAAAGGTTCCCAACAGCTTAATCTGGGACCTTGGAAGAGATAAGGGTAGAGGTAGATAGAAAAAGCAAAAGAAAAAAGCCAAAGAAAAGAAAAGGCAAGTAAGGGTCTGCAAGTCCAAATGCACCCTCCAAGAAGAAATAAAAATGCTAGGTAAGTAGCTGGGTAGGTAGTTGGGGTTGCAGAAAGGTTATCCCTATCATTGCAAGAATGGTGATGGTGGGCATCAAAGCAAAAGTTACAGCAGGAAGCATGACTAATTTCCCTCATTCCCCTCCAATTTCATTTCTAACATTCCCCCATCAGCTTAGATTCATGGAAAAGACTAAGGTTTCATGGTGGTTCTTAATCTTTAAGAAGCCACATTCCTTGTCTAAAGATCTTTTCATTTTGATCTACTCTTAAAAAACCAAGTTTGTTTCACATAAACTTAATGGTTTCCCCCTCCACTTACCCTCTCCTCCATACTAACACTAACCCTACTATATAAATCCCTTATATCACCTTCTTCCCTAATATTACTAACACCAAGGTGTATAAACCCCAAAATCTTATAAATACCCACCCCCTTGGCATTATAGCCAATAAAGTCTCGAGTCAGGGATCAAATGACACCAGGTCATGTTGATGAACCTATGCCAACTACCCCTTCCCCTTCATGAGCTAATTCCTCTATTTTAACCCCTTTTGCACATAAAAAACCCCTAAAAAGCCTAAATTCCCACCTTCACCCGCTTCAAAGAGCAAAAAATTATGAAAAACCCACTTTCTGCTCCCTAACCAAGGTTTGCGCATACAAATTGTTTTTTTTTTTTTGAAATACATTGGAAATTCGTTCAAAATACATGTTTATGCCTCCGCCCGCTTCCGTATACACTGACCATCTCACCTCCTCGACAACCGTCCGATCAAATGCCTCCCCTTCCAACGGCCCTGATCGCGTCGGACTCCTTCCGACGTCAGTAAATTAAGTACGTTATCTCCCTGTCACATCCGTGTTTCAATCACCGTCCGATTTGGCTCCTCCAAATCTGACGGCCACCATAGCGTCGGAGCTCATCCGATGCCCGAGGGTTACCTCCCGACGTCCGTATTTTGGGTACGTCACTCCGCTACCACGCGCCCTCACCACAGCGCGTCGGAGGTACAACCGCGGCAAACCACCACCGTACCGTAAGCGGTGCGATACGAAACCGCCACGGTTTCTGGTTTTGCCGTTCCCGCCTGTATGACCTCAGCAACCCGTCATCGCTCCGTCACCCAGGTACGCTGTCTTGTCATTCCCTTGCCCAGCCATTGGTCCACTTGTCCTGCCATCTCACTGCCCCGGTGGACCAACCAGACCCCGCCACATGGCCCGCTGACGTCCTGCTGACGTCATCCGGCCCTGACCCCACTCATGACGTCATGATGACGTCAGCACAGATTCGCGCCAAAATCACCAAAAGGTCTATTTTAGCCGAAAATTCGTGTTTTTTGCCATTTTTGTGCATTCATCGTCGTTTATTCTGCATGCATAACTACGACTAAACCTGCACCAGCTGCGGAAAAGTGTTCCCTGACCACCAGAACGTCCATTTCTTCAGCGCCAACAAGCTCTGACCGATCCAAATCTACAGGTATTCCTCATTTGAAGCTCTGAAACTCCATTTTCACTGCATTTCGCATATCAATGAGTAACAGACCTTAAGACCCCAAATTCACCGTTAAATGCCACCGAATTGACATTTAAACTGAACCAGAGCCATCACTACGCTTCTGTCGAACCAATGTAGGTAATTCGAAAGAAAAACTGTCGCTGGTTCGCGCAATCGTGAACCCGTCACCTGCAGGAAATAAATCCACCACAAAAGAGCATCCTCTGAACATTTCCGCCACCCACCTAATCACTCAGAGGCAGTATTTCAACTGCTGCAGCCTTACCTTCACCCTTCACTCATAAAACCATCATTGTCTGCAAAGAAACTTTGTCAGTATTACTCTGCATAGTAACAGCAGTCTTCAAAAGAGAGCTACATCCCAAGAAGAGTCATGGACCCCCCTGTAGCTCCTATAGCCCTCAATGTAGCTCCCCTGAATGTCCCTAATAGAACATTGGACACCAGAGCATTAGCAGACTTGGACTACAAGATATCAGAGGAAATGTTGAGCAAAAGCAGGTTCCATTTACAAATCCTCAATGAAATAAAGATCAAACATGAGAGGGGGACAGACATCCTGGGAATTTGGGATTCATTTCTCCCAATATTCAAGCTTCCTCAGGTTAATCAATTCCCTGAGCTTGTCTACTTAGTTGCTGACCACTATGATGCATCCCAGAGGGCAGTGCTGGACTCTTCAGGATCAATTCTGTTCCTCATTACCCCTGAAGCCATCAGGGAGATGTTGCAGTTCAAGACAGATCAAAAGTTGGTCCCTCTGTCATTAGCTGATTTAATAGTACAGGGAGCCAGAACGACAGAGGCCCAAATTACAAAGATCAACCAGCTGTTCATCCAAGCTGACACTCTACAAATTCCTCCCATCAACTGTGTTTACCTCAACCAATTTGGCCTAGACCTTGTTGACATGATCAGTCCCATCCTGGGATATGATTCAGTAGAACATGTGGATGAAACAGTTATACAAATGATGCTTATGTTTGCCCCAGGAAAGAAGCCAATCTACTATGATTATGCCACATACATATCAGACAAGATGCATGACCAATTGATGAATTTGTCAAGAGAAAGGGTATTTAGATACACCTCTTACCTATATCATCTGCTCCTATACTTCCAGCATGATAAGTTCTCCTTCCCAAAGAAGAGACAAGATGCACAGGGCAGTCTGAGATCAGTAGTGTATTGGACATCCGTTTTTCACATAGTAAGCTATTCTCCATACACCTACTGCGAATTTATTGATCTTTTCATCCATCCAGCCTTGACTCTACTGTTGGGTTCACCTCCTCCCAGATTGACAGACGAAATGCAAAGACTCCTGCATTTATCAAAAGCATACAGTATTGGGGATTGGTATTTCTACCAACACCACACCGTCATTAGAATATATGGGTGTGAGTTGCCCCCATTTAGACTACCCAGATTTGTGCCTATGAGGCTATTTGCCTTAGAATACTTCAGGCAGTTTGGCTTTGTGGATATGTTCCACTTCTCAGGCAGAGGTAAAAAGGCACAGCTAAAGGTCAAAAGTCAACTTGGCCATTTCCTCTATAATGAAAGGGATGAAGGGTGGAAGGAAGCAGACAGAATACTGGGGGGCTTTGGTCTTAAATACAGCCTCATATGGAAACCCTATGACCCCAACAACTTCATTACAATGAGGAGACTCAAATACAAATTGTCTGCTTATGGTCATTATAGCCTTCCTCACTTAGAAAAATACGCCAACCAAAGCAAGTGGAGAAGAGGAACTTTAGAAGAAAATGTGACTCAAGAAGAGCTTAATCAAAGAGCTCTAAACAACCAAAAGAAGATGGCTGACCTTGAGTTTTATTCACAGGTCCCCTCACTGCCAGGCACACAAATTGGAGCAACAACATCTTCCTCAACTGCCCAACATCAAGCTACAAGAACTGGTGAAAACGTCCCAGAAAAGGGCAAAGGCAAAGAGATGGAGCAGGAGCAACAGCAGCAAGCAGAAGGGCTGCAGCAAGGGCAGCAAGAAGAATCAAAACAGCAAGATCAACAACATCAAGAAGAACAAGGGCAGGAGCAGTCTGCCCAGCAAAAGAAAACAGTGGAGACTCCTCAGACCACTGAAAGAACGGCACCTACAAGACAAGACACCACCTTTGATGCCTCGGTCCTCCAAACCCCTCAAAAGGAGGATACATTTGTCTTTAGAAAAAGGGACAGAGAGACTCCCCTGACATCCTCTATAGACCAGGGAGAGAAAAGGCAGAGACTCAATGATTTTCCAGAGGAGGATATAGCAATAAGAGAGGCATTGGGCATGGGCCCACCCAGCAGAGAAGCTTCAGCAAGTTCCTTCCAGCAGGAATAGGACAGGACCATGGGAGGGGAGGTCAGCTCCTCCAGCCAGCAGAAAGAAGGACAAGTAGGCATCAAGCAGCAATTTATAGACATTAAGAGGAGGAGTGACCCTATCAAAGTACAACTGTACAATCACCTGCTAAACATGGCTCCTTCCAATCAACAGATACTTATGTCCACTTTTGATGTGAGTGAAGGCAAACTGATAATGAGTCACTTTATGCCTACGGCACTCCAGCCACAATCCACTGCTGACTATCTTAGGACTAACCTAGAGGTCCTTGCCAAAGACATACACCCTATGGACAAAATTGAGCTGCATAAGCAAACTGGCGAAATGGTGTATGCTTCATTGGCAGACAAGACTTTGGAGAATTACAAATTAACAAGTAGTCTGAATGCCACAGCTTCCCAGCTAGAACTGGAGAGGGCCTCTTCTCAGGCCAAAGACAACAGGATAAGATCCCTGGAGGAAATCATTATAGAAATTGGGCACAATCCCAATGACATCAAAGGGATACAAGAGATCCTGAAACTTAGAGATGCTGACATGGCTGCACTAAGAAAGAAGGTCAAAATTCCAGCCACTATCCATCCACAGACTGATGAGGTAGCAAAGCAAAGGTATGAGCAGGATTCTACTGCCCTGCTAATTTCCATTTACAAAGAGCTTGTGAAGGCACAAGAAAAATTGGGGCAATATGAAGCTGCACAAGCACCTCTACAAGCATCATCAAAACAAGCACAAGAAGGGCAGACATCTCAGCCCTCTCCTCAAGTCATCAATCTTGAGGAGACTGTTCCTACTACTGTGCCTCCACCTCAGCAGGCTGAACAAACAGCCACATCTACTTCAGCAGCACCCATCAGCACAGATCAGAGCCTAGACATGCAGAAGCTAAAGAATGAAATACAAATTTTGGAAGCCCAGATGACAGAGCTGAATGAAACTAAGGAAAAGCTGGCCAAGGTAAATGAAAGGCATGATAAGACAAAAAGAGAAGTGGGAGAAAAGGCCAAGGAAATCAAAGCCCTTAAAGACAAGATCAAGGAGCTTGAGAATGAGCTCAAGCTAGATAAAATCATAGCTGAGATCAGAGCAATGATATGGTCCAATATTGGTCAATCCATCAACAACCAATGGCCATACATCGAGACAATCCATGAGCAACTAGAACTCATCCCAAAGGCACAGAGGGAAATCCGAACATCAAGGGCCTTATTGGGAAATATGCCTGAAATTGCTACAAGAATGATCAATGTGCTCAATCACAAAACAAGTTCTCAGTTGGCCACCATGGGAATTGCAAATAGAACTGAGACTATTCAAATGATCAAGAGGGTTCTTACTCTTAGAAATCTGGTACAGACATTGGACAGAAGAACCCAGGATATGCAAACAGAGGTAAACAGGTTCATGGAGAGATTCCAGGTATTGCAGAATAGAGGACTCCCTAGCTTACTGAACAGCGGAGGGAAATTATTCACCCATGAACAATATGCTAAAAGAGTGAATGTTTTTGCCACAGCACAGGTCAATGAGAAGGCCAGCACTTCAGAAGACATAGGGCCTATTACAGGGCAGATTTTCTATGGTAAGATAGAAAATCTATTTCATATAATGAATGAAATTAATCACTTGTTTGATGTGGCCCCAAATTTTTTCAAATATACTGAAGCAGAAGAGACAATGGAGGCCATCCTCAGGCACCAGCTCCCTACACAGGAATGGTGGACAGATGCAATCCAGAGAATATTGTAAACAATAAGCTATTCACCAACTTCTGTTTTTTGCAAATTATGATGAAAAGAACAGTCAACAGAGTCAGCAGGCATCACAGATCAGAGCTTAACCAACTCAGCGGATGTAGAGGCCAACAAAGCAGAAAAAGAGAGCCACAGCTGGCAAACCTGAGAACGCACTGCGCAGCCAAAAGTAAATGCGTATCTCCAGAATTAACACAGAGTAATGCAACCGACTCAGTGGCTCTTAAAAGTCAAGACAATCCTCTGACAGACATAAAGGGCATTTACGCTGCATTTAACATTGTAATAACTCCTTGCCTACTTTCTGAATGTCACTGAAGATATTTTTCTCTCTCAGATGACTCAATGCCTGAGATATTTTGTATGCACATTTCTATAAAATCCCCTTCGCATGAGATAGCAGGGGTTGTTGTGAATTTCTCCTGAAGAGCCTCTTATGCTGTAATCATTTTCTGAAAGTTAATAAATGAAGCAATGGAATTTCGTGGATGCTTGATGTGTTGAAGATGTTCTGTGCCTATTCATGACTGCTGGATCCCTGCGTATCTTACCATGCAATAAGTCTCTGTAACTTTCTCCATGTTTAGTTTGTTTTGTTATAAATCCATATACGCTATCTGATTTCCAATATTAAGCAACAGAGAAAAAGAATAACTCCCAGGATTTGCTCACTGAGCACCCTGAGTTCAGTCTGTGTTGTTTATAAATGTTTTCTTCAGGTGTAATCTATACAAAGTGTGATTCTTAAGCTGCTGCACTTTCAGAATTCATCTTTCACATATGCCACTGTCACAGGAATTCAAACTTTGCTCCCGTGCTCTGCGTTCACTTTCATTTCACCAACCTAACAGAAAATTCTCAACAGATTTCTGCTGGTTGACACATATCATCACTCAAGTTTAAACTTGTCTGTTAAATACACAATAGGCCTTGCAGTTAGAACACTACTCAACATATAAGATCATCTCACAGCATCTAGACTCCATTGCCCAATGGAAACTCACCATCAAAGTATTACATCATAGGACCTGAAGGAGATCCTTCAACCAAAACATAAACAAAAAATCTAAGCATCATAGCTAGCCTAAAACACAATTATAACAAAGATAAATCATAAAGAGAGAGCCCTCTCTGGTTGCAGTTGGGCTAGGAACTGTAACCCAAAGATTGGTTAGTGGTTACCCCGGCCGTATTCCCTTGGGAGTCATAGGGAACAACCCGGGTGTTAACAAAACCTATTACAAATGGAAGAGTGACAAGATGGTTGATCCTTTTGCAGGAATTCGACATAACAATCAAATATCGACCAAGAAAAGAAAATCCAGTAGGAGACTTCCTTTCACGTATGCCAAAGACAGACAACTCGACAGTAGTAGAAGACCAGTTCCTTGATGAACACTTATTCGCTATCACCGTGAAAACACCATGGTACGCGGATGTCGCAAACTACCTAGCAGTGGGAAAATTACCCAAGCACCTGACGCCTAGTGAAAGAAAACAAATAGTATAGCATAGCACTCGGTTCTCCTGGATCGGAGGATATTTATTTCATACAGGGGCCAATATGCACATTCAAACATGTGTCAACGAAGACGAAGTCTTCGACATCCTGAAATCTTACCATGATGGGCCTTGCGGTGGACATTTTTCAGATCGTAGGACTGGTCACAAAGTCTTACAGATGGGCTATTATTGGCTCACCATTTTAAAGACACCAAGATGTTTGTCCAAGCATGTGATAGTTGCCAAAGAATGGGACGCCTTAGGTAGTCTGATGAGGTACCCCTGCATCCGCAATTATTCATTGAATCATTTGAACGTTGAGCGTTAGATTTCATTGGTCCAATAAACCCATCATCTAATCAAAAAACATACGTATTAGTCGCAACAGAATATGTGACTAAATGGGTGGAGGCAGAAGCATTACCAAGGGCAACGGAGGACTCAGTAATCCACTTTCTTTTCAAACTGTTCATGTGATATGGCTTGCCTAGAGAAATAATCACAGATGGAGGGAAACAATTTATAGGCCATAAGATTGTTGCGACATTAAAAAACCATCATATCATGCACAGAATCACAACTCCATACCACCTATAGGCAAATGGCCAGGTAGAGAGTACCAATAAAGTAATCAAGGCAATACTCACAAAGACAGTTGCATCACATAAACGTGACTGGGCTACCCGATTGCCAGAAGCCTTGTGGGCATACCACATGGCATGGAGAAATACCACGGGATATTCCCCATATCAGCTAGTGTTTGGCAAAGAACCTATCTTTCCAATCGAATTTGAAATTCAGGCATTGAGGATAGCTCCGGAGGTAGGCTTGGACTTAAATGAAGCACAAATTAATAGGCTACATCAAATCAATGAATTGGATGAAATCCAGTTATCAGTTCTTCAACATATTGCACTGATCCAACAACAAAGAGCGAAATGGCATGATGCCCTCATCAAGAAGAAGACATTCCACAAAGGTGCTTGGGCACTTCTGTATGATTCTAGGTTCTAAGATTTCCCAGGAAAAATCCAAACCAGATGGTTAGGCCCCTATGAGATACAAGAGGTGCATGATAATGGCACCCTCACATTAGCCACCATTGATGGGTCTGGCTACTCTTTTAAAGCGAATGGACATCGAGTACGCCTCTATCGCAAACCGCTTACCAAGGAGTCCTTTTGCCAACAATTGCAGGAAGATTCCACTATACAAATTCTTGTTCAGGAGGGCAACCCGTCCACAGCATTGGTCTAGTGAAGAATTTATTTGTTTCTGAAATTTGTACATAAATTTCCTTTTTGTTTGATTGAATTTGCTTGTATAAATTGTATATAAGTTATTTTTTTCTATTTTTCCTTTGTTTTTCCCTCTAAGGAACGACTGTTGTTCCCTCTAAGGAACAACAATTTTCTATGCAAATTTTCCTCTTGCTATTCCCTCTAAATAATAGTTGTTGTTCCCTCTCAGGAACAGTCGTTGTCCCCTCTAAGGAACAACAATTTTCTGCGCAAATTTTCTTCTTTCTGTTCCCTCTAAGGAACAGTTATTGTTCCCTCTAAGGAATAGCCATTGTTCCCTCTAAGGAACAACTATTTTTCCTGTTGTTCCCTCTAAAGGAACAAAAATTTCATGTGCAATTTTTCTTTCTGTTGTTCCCTATAAGGAACAGCCGTTGTTCCCTCTAAGGAACAACAATTTTGCGTGCAATTTTTTTTTCTTTTTTTTATTTTCTCGTTGTTCCCTCTAAGGAACAACAATTTTGAGTGCAATATTTTAATTTTTTCTTTTTGTTGTTCCCTCTAAGGAACAACAATTTTGTGTGCAATTTTTTTCTTGTTGTTCCCTTTAAGGAACAGTTGTTGTTCCTTAAAGGGAACAACTGTCGTTCCCTTTAAGGAACAGCTATTGTTCCCTTTAAGGAACAAAAATTTCACGTCCAGTTTTTTCTTTTTTCTTGTTGTTCCTTATAAGGAACAATTGTTGTTCCCTATAAGGAACAACTGTTGTTCCCTCTAAGGAAAAACCATTGTTCACTCTAAGAAACAACAATTTCCGTGTGAAATTTTTTTTCTCTTGTTGTTCCTTACAAGGAACAGCTACTGTTCCCTCTAAGGAACAACAGTTTTGGCATGCATTTTGTTTTGTTGTTCCCTATAGGGAACAATTGTTGTTCCCTATAAGGAACAACAATTTTTTTTGTGCATTTTCTTCGTTGTTCCTCGCAGGGAACAACAAATTTTTTTGGCGTGTATTTCCCTTATTGTTCCCTACAGGGAACAACTGTTGTTCCCTCTAGGGAATAGCTGTTGTTCCCTCTAAGGAACATCACCTTTTTTCATGTCTTTCCTTGTTGTTCCCTATAAGGAACAACATTTTTTGTGTGAAGTTTTCTTTTGTTGTTTCCTTTAGGAAATAGCACTTTGTGAATATTTGTTTGAGAACACCCTTTCTTTCCTTTGCTCACTCTTTATGATCCTCCATAAGGTACAAGTGTACAAATATATGTGTAAGGATACAAATCTGAAGTTTACTGGAACAAGCAAATATATTGAATATTATCATCTTTAACAAGATTGCTTTGTATTGATCGAAAAAGAAAGGACACAACCATCTATATCACTTCACTGTCCTCATTTCCACTATAAATCGAATTGATTGATTATTTGTACCATGTTGGTTCTCCCCTACCCCTATAATTCTCTCTGTTCATTATCATCAAATAAGGTTAAGGGCATACTTTTTTTTTTCTATTGATATGTTCAGACTTCTTCTGCCATCCCTACTCCTAAGGAGTGTTGAGCCACCCTCTATATATAAATAGGAAGTTGCTGCTCAATATATATATATATATATATAGATATAGATATATAGATATATAGATATATAGATATATATATATATATATATACATATGTTTACTAACAATTCTATGATTTTTTACAGATGGAAGATATGGGTTCTCATCACGAGCCAAACTACAATGATCATAAGGAAGCAGCGAAGTGGCATTCCCACTATGGCCACCTCACCAGGGATATGATCCAATGGATGCATCAAGAAATAAATTCCTTGGAACAAGAGGTCTCATTACGAGTCAGCCTGTCCACTTTTTTCCCCTTCCCAGTGAATGGCAATGTGTGCATCTAGTTACCATGCCAGCACATTGGTCTCTACTCTGATAATGCACTTCCTCAATTATATATAGAGGATCATGGTTCCAAAGGGTGAGAAAGCAACTCTGTCGAGGCTATAGACGCCTGCAAGCAACAGAAGCTCTGTTGATGGTATTGAAGTCATATTTTCAACATCAATAGTTATTATAATTCCCTTTTCTTATTTTTATCTTTACTACAGAGAGATTATGTTCCTAATTTACTTTGAACCTTTATGCATGCGATATCTTTTAAAAATCAATCATAATAGCTTTAAGTGGAATGATGACGGTAAAGCATCTTTCCTACGTCAGTTGTCCTTTTCCCTTTTCGAATCACCTCATGACATCTCCTCACTTATTGATAATTCTCATTATATGCATTGATTTCAGCACTCCGATATCTTTTGGGATCCTTTCATTAATATGCATACCTTGCCACTTTCATCATCCCTGTACTTCGCCGCCAGCACGTTATTCCTTCACTCATTCGGTCGAAGGTGACCTATTATTTCAAAGGGGGGTGAGGAGCAACCTCCAGTGTACTTATGCATGCGTGTCAGCTCTTTATTTGATTTTGCAGGGCAATACGACATTCCATGATTACGGAGTATGTGGTATAATAACAAGTCCTAGATAATGGTATTTATGCTTGTAAAGTATCATCCGATATAACCATTATAACAACTTGTTGTTCCATCACTCGGCTCTGTCTATTGCTGTGCTATCTCTGCTATACTAACTGTTTGTAGAATTCAGGCAGTATGGGAGGAAGAATAGTGCGCAGGGAGCCACTAATACTGGCTGTTTTTGATGCAGCTAGAGAAATTTTAGCCTGAGCTGGGTGGATAACATACTTCACACGATTTTAGCCACCCAACGAAGAAATTGCCATTGAATTCCTACAAAATTTACAAAATGGACAATCCATGGTAAGAGGCAGGCAAATCATAGTATCAGATGCTGTGATAGCTGAAGTATCCGGGTTACCAGCAGAAGGACCCATATGGGCTAATAAAATATTGAAGTTGCAAGATGCTATTGAAATCTTTAAGGACGAAGGACAGGAGCTGATCATCAAAGGCAAAGGCGTTCGACCATCATCCCTTGGAGAACCGTGGGGAGAACTAGCCAGAGTCGTCCAGAATTACATCACATGTGACGGGCGAAAAGACGTGGTAAGGCTGCGTCAACTTAAACTCTTAGCAGTCCTGAAACAAAAGTGCTCTGTGAATTTACCTGCATATTTGAATTTTCTACTGCATGACACCGTTGAAAGGATAAAAAGGTCCCAACACATAGAAATCGTAGTAAGCCACCACTGTTTGATTAGGCTGATAGTTAGCTACAACCTTGCCCAGCAGCAATCAAGTTGGGAGGAATTAATATTTGCTATTGAAGGGGGTTTAGCTCTGCCTGCGCTAAACCTATTCCGAAAAGGAAGAGGACTACCCTTACAGCGAATATTCCCCAAAAGCGTAGACATTCCGCTAGGCTGAGGACAAACTTAGGAGTGGCTAAAAATCCCTAGGGAAGTAGCAGCCAGCCCATAGAACTATCTAGTCCAGGAAGTGAGCAGTATTTGCAGTTAGAAGGACGGGATGACCCTGAATCAGACCATGAGGAAGAAACAAGGCATTCTAGAGATGAGGAAAGAAATGAATCAAGACTCCCCTCAACATCAAATACAAGTCCCCCAGGAGATTTATTACATGATATCGAATTGGCCCAGATCCTGGCCAATATGGATGATTTCATACAGCCTGAAAGCCCGCTCAATTTTAATTTGGGAGCAACCCAATCTTTAGAGAACTCTAGCCATGATAGAATTATATCAGAAAATACAAGCCGCGAAGCACAAATAGGCACAGAGGCCATTCAAGAAGAGGTGAACCAACCCGGTGACATGCCTCCAGGAGAACCCAGCCAGGCAGGCCTAAACGCAGAGAATATAGGCCAAACAGAAGAAGTAGAAATAAACCAGGAAGACGACTACCAATCTGGGGACACAGTTCTTTTAGAATAGAGCCAGGATGAGCAACCGGGCTCGTTAGGAGCAGAAACTATTAACAGAACAAGTGCTCCTCCAAAGAAATATAGAGCCAAAATTAAAAAGCTTAGGAAGGAACAACAGAGGCTTTAGAAAATGGTAAAAAGGCTCAAGAGAAAGATAAAAGAAATATCAGTGGGGAAGGTTCCAGACAAAACCCTGGAGACAGTAAACGCGGTAGTTCAAACTGAATTATACGAAAGAAGAGCTATAGGGACTTAAACAGAGCCCGTACTCACTCAACCAGTTAAGGAACAGCATGCAATTCTTGCAGAAGTAGCTACCCAAATAGTGGTTGTACCCTCTTATAACATAGCTATTCAGATAGAGATGGTACCCTCCTACAACATGGCCACCCAGACAGAGGTTTGGACCTCCCATAACAAAGAAACACAAACAGTAGGCATTCCTTCTCATAGAAAAAGTACTCAGACAACCATTCAAGCCAAAGATATCATGACGAGCAATGACCCCAGTATATTGAATCTTCAAGAAGATTTAGCACAGGCTCAGCTTGTCGTAGAACGGATTGAACTAGAAACTGTCTCCCAGCAAAAATACCAAGAATTACAGAGGCAGCTTTGGGACATGAATACATCAGAGAGCAAGACCTTCGACAAATACCAAAAAGCAGAAGAGAAAATTGAGAAAATGAAGATCATATTAGAGAAGGTCATGAGTCAAACGGATACTATCTGCTCATTATACACTGATGTTTTGGCATGCAGATCACCTGCCAATAATTATGCCTTATTTTTTCTAGAAAGATACTTGCAGTTGAAAATCAAAGTAGTCAAAGCTGGAAAACCCATCAAATTAAAAACAATTGAGGATTTTATAAATTGTTGCAAACAGCACGGGGTAAAAGTTCAAAGGTTTCTTTGTGAATTTTACTTACACAATTTTGTATTAGAGGAAGAGGTGGAAAAGAACCCCAACCCTTTTGTGGGGGATGTTCAATTCCAAGCATTTATCTCATTTGTTGTCAATCAACTGAAGTGGTTCAAGGCTCATAACGTGTTCCAAAGACAAGAGCATGGGCTAGATCTTTGGGTTAGAAGTGAACCCAAGCACCCTTTACAAATGCTGGCCAATCACAAGAGTCTAATGACAAGGGAAGGAGTAATTCAAATTTTGGGACCTATTCAGAAAGAGATTGTACAAAAGGGAGTAGAATACTTCCTCTCCATTCAGGAAAGCTCCTTAGCTGCAGCCAAGCTCAGGTGGACAGTCTCCACTAGTAATGTACAGAATAGAGAGCCTTTTAATTATAAAAATTTTAAGCTAGCTGCAGACCATTTTGTTACATATAGCAATCTCATTTTGAGAGAAGGTCCTTATTGGCTCGGATGTTGGTTCCGTAGCCCTATCATTTGGTATCCTGCTGAAGGTTATCGGGCTATATACGAATTGCCTGAAGGACAGACAGGGCCCATCTTTGAGCTCTTGGCCAAGAACCATGGTTTTAGACCACTTTATGACATTCCTTCTCCAGCTTATTCTTTAACTACTCTGCATACAAATTACTTGCTTTTCATGAGGCCATGAAAAAGGGTAAGTAGGGGAGTATGTTGAGTCACAGAAAGGGTATGTGTTTACTATTAATCTCATCATCCTTTTCCTTTATTCTTATCTTTTCTATATCCTAATGCGGTAATATATTGAGAAATTATGGTAAGAAATGAAGGAATTATTTGCAGTTATGATTTATCTAATTATTACCCTTCTTTATGCAAGAAAACAACAAAAAAGACAATTGTTGTTCCCTAACGAAGGAACAACAAAAATCAACAAGCAAAGAGAAGAATGCGGCGGTTGCGGATAAGGCCAAAGGAAAATCAGAAGGATCAGCGCGAGAAAGGAAAGGATGTCTGAAGTTAGAAATATATTGCGAATCCCTCAGGATCTCTTGATCCTGAGGGATAGCATTTACCATTTATCTTTCACCCTTTCTAATTATAAAAGGAGACGATTGTAAGGAGAAAGGGAGAAGAAGCTTTGTTATTATTGAATTTGTAATTTTAATTACAGAATCTCGCTGTTGAGAGAACACGGTTATATTGTAATGCTACTTTCATTTGATGATTAATACATAAGTGAAGTTGTTTTTCCCTCGCGTTAACTGAAGTAACTTAGTAGTGTTCGCTGGTGGCTAAGGGCCCGACCTCTGGTGGATTCAACTGCTTTCTTTGTGTCATATATTTCCAATTCTCGCAAGTGTGATGGTTTGATAGTATTCTTGCTTTCTGTGATTTTATCTCCTTCGCTGTTTATTGTTTTCCAGTGTTGACAGAATATCTTTGCTTTATGTAACTTACAGTATTGTCGTCGGTTCAGTTTATTTTCATTTCGGATTGAGTTACTTAGATAAATATTCCACTTGATTTAATAAACTGTAAAGAGTATTAACTATCATTGTTGAAACTCTCAGATTGATATCATTGCTATTTAGATTATTTATTGAAGAGTGAGTTTGATTTAGATTAAATCAGTTCAGAAGAGATGAGTTATTGCTATTGTACTCTCAGCTGATGCCATTGCTAGTTGAATTGCTTGAGTAAGAATTGATTATGATTTTGGTAGAAGATTGAGTCTTGAAGTTCAGTTGTTATATTCCCTCTAATGATTGCTATTGGAATTTATTAGATGCATCCATTTACTCTTGTATTTAAAGATCTATACTGCAATTTAGGAAACATTACTCTCTGAATTAAATAGCAGCCACATACTGTGTACACTCTTGAAATAAGAAGACTTGCCTGGATTGATAATTAATGTGAGGATAATTAGGAGTTTTAAAAAGCACCTATTATCAACCAACACCTCTCAACAATAAATGGATTATCTGCCACCCCGATCCTATCTCTATGGAACTCGAATTTACACTTTGATAATGCCTTTGTCAAAATGTCAGCGTCTTGCTCCTCTGTCGAAATATACTCCAGCAACATGATCCTCTCAACTTGTGAAAAGCCACAGGAAAAAATTCTTTCCTTATGTTTCTCCATACTTCCATCAGTAGCTTGCTTTACCTTGTAAAGCCAACGATAACTCACAACTGACTTGTTCTCCGATCTCGGAACCACATCCCAAACACTGTTACGAACTATGGAGTCATACTCCTCCACCATAGCATCAACCCAAATGGGCTGCTACACTACTTCCTCAAAGGAAGATGGCTCAGTCTCAACACATTCCCCAGCAAGGGCCATGTATCCAGTGTACCTCTCAGGTGACCTCCTCTGCCTGTGCTGAGAAAGTGGTGCTACCACATTCTCTCTCACATCTTGCAACAATCTGTTAGTTTCTCTTGTGCACTTCCGTCCATCTTTGGAAGACTCTACTTGAGTGGATGTTTGCACTCCTATCTCCACTCCTGGAACCTATGCATGCAGCCGCTCTGCATTAGTTTAAGGCTCGTCCTCCTTAGGAACCAACAGTTCCTCCACAGCCTGTAGTTAGAGCTCCCTCTCAAGGTTAACTCGCATGGCCTTCTGCTCATCAAACTTGAGATCTTTGTGAACCACTGTCCTCTGACTAGTAGGCAAGTACACTCGATAGTTGTGAGGTGTATCAATGTAACCCACAAGTATCCCCAACTCTGCTATCGGCTCAAGCTTCTTTCGTGCATCCTTTGTCACATGGAAATATACCGATGAGCCAAAGATCCTGAAGTGACCCACATCTGGTCTCTTACCAGAGAAAGCTTCCTTTGGTGTCTTCATCCCAAGTATGCGATGTGGGCTTCTATTCTAAAAATAGACCGTTGTGTTGCATGCCTCAGCCCAAAAGTGAAGTGGTATGCCTTGGTCATGCAGCATTACTCGTGCTTCCCCTATAATAGTTTTGTTCTTCCTCTTGGCCACCAATTCTGCTATGGGTTCTGAGGTGATGTCAACTCTCATTTAATTCCTTCCACTGCACAGAAGTCCTTAAACTCTTGAGAGACATATTCTCCACCATTGTCACTTCTCAAGGCCTTGATCTTCTTCCCTAACTCTTTCTCGACTAAAACTTTGAACTCACAAAACTTTGTGAAAGTTTGGTCCTTCTTCTGCATGAAATAAATCTAGCATTTACGAGAATAGTCATCAATGAAAATCACATAATACCTTTGCTTCGTTGTGGATGCCGTTGAGAATGGTCCACACACATTATTATGAACTCGCTCTAAGATAGCCTCTGCTCGAATGTCTCAATCATGAAAGGAAGACTTGGTGTACTTTCCCAAGGTACAACCTTTGCATGTGTCAACTTGCTCAAGCTTACCTTTGAGAAGTCCTGTAGATATTTGTTGCATTATCTTTAAAGCCCCATGATGAAAATGGCCCAAGCACCTGTGCCACAACTCACTAATGTCTTGGTTTTGCACCAATTCTGCTTTCGTACTCAATTCTGCACAATCATCTACCTCTACTTTATAAAGATTCTTCACCTGAATCCCTATGGTCGTGGTCTGACCTGTGGCTATGTGTCTTAGGAACGCCTTTCCTTTACTGAATACAACATCGTAGCCTTTGTCCTTCAACATCGCGACCGATATCAAGTTCTTCTTGAGTCCAAGCACATACTTCACATCTGTCAAGATGAGAGGATCTTCATGCTCCCTCTGAAAAGCAACCGTGCCCACTCCTGAAACACTATACTTTCCATCATCCCCCATATTTATGTGCATCTTGAGGTATTTCTCCTCCAAGGTACTGAATAATTTTTTATCACCGGTAATGTGGAATGAGGTTGCACTGTCAAGATACTAGACACAACCCATCATCGATGACACCATGCATGCGATGAGGGTCAAGTCCATTTCGATCTGAGAGGCTAATGCCTCACCTTCCGATCCATCCGAGGATCCCTTCTTGGAATTCTTCGATGGGAAATTAGTCGCATAATGTCCCATCTCGTGAAAATTAAAGAATTTTACTTTAGACATGTTACCCTTCTTCCCTCCATGAGAAGAATTCGATTTGAAATGGGAAGCCTTCCCCTTCCCTTTCCTTGCCTTACTTGTTAAGGCCAGATTTTATTCATCATCATCCTTGGATGAAGAACCATCTCGTGTGCTCCTCCTGATCTCCTCCTGCATAAGATCCAACCACGGTCATTCCAAATCCGGTAGTTTCTCCCTTCCATTCATAGAGTCATGATAGCTATTCCAACTCTTTGGAAGGCCAAGGAGAGCGAGGCTCACCATATCATCATCGACAGTAGTTATTCCTACACTGCTCAGCTCATCTCTGTAGGTGGTGAGCTTGTTCAAATATGTGGAAATAGTATCTCCCTTCTCCATCTTGATTCTTCGAAGCTTATCCTTGAGCGCCAATTTCCTCTGGTTGCTATTGTTCTGGTAGAGGTCCTTCAATGTCTTCCACATTGAAAATGGAGTATCCTTCCCATGGAGACTCGAGACAATATGGTCTCGAACTCCCTCAAGGATGATCCGACTCGCCTTCACCACACACTTCTTCCAGTCAACCAACTCTTGTGCATTAGTTGAAGCTGGCTTTGGGATTTCTTGATCAATAAATTCCTTCAAGACATTGTCTTCTAATAGAGCCTCCATTCTATCTTTCCATGCTATGTAATTCGTGCTACCTTCCAAGGCATACTTGAGTCTCAAGCCATAGAACGCCATTGGCCAACCTTGAAGTATGATATGCACCTGCAACCCCGAACTTCAAACTTCGAATTCTCTTCTCTATATGTTGTTCACAACTCCGATACCATGTAGAAATTTCCTTACAGATCTATCACTCTGAGACCATGTAGAAAATTTGTTGTAGGTTAACCGAATAATGCAATATAAATCAAATCAGAATACTATAACCTACTTCTACTGCCAATTTGCGGAAGCTTAAAGATCGAGCTGAACAGATATAACCAGAAGAAGAAGAATCAATGCACAATACACGTGAAAATTCTTTGGGGAAAGCCTCAGCTAAAAACCCCACTATCTGTATTATCATACAAGGTGGAAATACATAGGAATTATACAAAGCCTTAGCTCTCAAAGCTAGCCATCTCTCAGTACAACCCTCACAGATGCTCACAGGCAAACTTGGCTTCTCTCTAGCCCTCCTCTCTACCCTCCAAACTCTTATTTCCTTGCACTATTCCTAGTGGATGATCTTCCTTCAACCAACTGGAACACTGCTCTCACACACTGTCAGAATTGCGCAATCCTCAAGGAATGATTCCTTCTACATGCATGAGTTTTATTTATAAAAAAAACATGCAACTGATAGTACATTGTCCTTGACTTTAATCTCAACTAGGCCTTTCTCAGAATAGACATGCATGAGTTTTTGATGAGGGAATCTTCAGTTAACTAGAGTACACTTGTTGAGTGCATGCATGCATGAACTGAGTGTTAACTCTCTATTAGTTCCTCAAACAATTTGGAGCTAACTTAACTAGACTTAACTCAGTAAACTGAGTTAACTAATTACAACTCAAATATAACTCAATCTTATCTCCTTAATTTAAGGGATAACTCTTGCATGACTTCAGAAAGACTTCTAACGTGAATTTCTCCAACTAATTAATCCAAAATGAATTAATTAATTATTTTCAGGTAGCTGTTAAGACTAAATTCGATCTTAATTCACAATTTAATTCAAGGACAAATTAAATTGGAATATTCTTGTTGCCAGATTTCAACAAAAAACAAAGGGGGTTAATATTTTGTAGAAGCTTTACAAATCGCATGTATTAGGTAACTCTGTAGAGAGTGTCTCTTTCTTTGTATTTGCATTTTTTTCCATACTAGAGAATAGAGAGAAAAGCAACCACACCTTCTAGCTAGGTTTTCTCACGTAAGGGCTTCCCAGGTAAAAAATTGTGTCTATTTTGGCTGTAGTGCATATTTATTTTCATTCTATAATCCTCGCATTTTAGCTAACTTATTTTTAAGCATACAAAAAGTAAAGAAAGTATCTGAGATCCGAAGGCAATTAACATTGATAAAAAACATTCAATATTTTATCAAATCTATTGTGATGAACGGTTCCAATGGAATATCCAACACAATTTATTGATCATCTCCACATCTTGCCTAAATGGTTATTGTCTTCTTTACTTCCACATATTATCTTAGTCAGTTTAGCATATTATGTGATTGTATGTTCTTCATGTCTAATGATCTTTTTTTTATTTCCACAATTAGACTTTTATCACCATTCTTCCCATCTCCAAGATGCAACATCCTCAAAGCAAGGCAATACAATAACAATTAATTAGGAGTGAGGCTCAACAATCATCTTGATCCATTTTATATTTGAACCCATCATTCATATTAACTCAAATTTCATTTTCAAATTATGTCATTATCGTCAAGTTGTTACTTTCATTAACTATATTAAAAGATTATATTACGAGGATAAATATAAAATTATATTATCAAGACATGTATAAAAGACAAATATACATAAAATAATGACATAGATGAAATAACATTTTTCACTTGAATCCAGAGATACTTTCAAGAAATACTGTGATTTTTTATTGTTTAAAATACTTTTTTGGATGCATAAATGGATTCAGCTCCTTGAAAACCCCCGAGGCACTAGAATTCTACAAATTAAACAACTTAAACATTTTTAAAAATCTTTGCCGAAATTTGGTTAAAATTAATGAGGAAAAATGCCATAAGTTAGAGTATGCCTAAAATAATTAGTAACATGTCTTTTTCGACACATTGTACCTATTTATTGGTCATATCTATATGTACTTGCCTTGATAAGTTCCAAATTCCTTTATAATCTCTTCCTTAATCATATAAATCTCATCATATCTAAAATGTAATAATAGACCTTTGTATTCACATAAAATTACTCAAATTAATAAACTCATATAATTTCATAATTATGAAAAAAATTGCTTAATTTTTTGAAAAACTATATAAATCTATCACTAACCAAACTATACTCACTATAATTTAATGTACAATTTTAAAATTTACAATTTGTGCAAAATTATAAGTCACAATAAAAATGAGCATAAAAATATTTCCTAAAAATTTCATAGGAAAACATTAACTTATTACGCATCTTAATTTTTAAAACTTATTATAAATATTCTAATTCATTTTAATCCCTATTCCAAATTGTGAAGCATGTAATTCTTCTACTTTAAAAGATAGTGAGAACTATTATACTAAATTATATTTAACTAAAACTTATACAAAAATATTAACAATTAATAAAATTTTCCACCACCACACTCAAATATATCTTAACGGATTAAATAAAAATAACACTGTCAATTAAATAAAAATAAAAGTAGAACAAATATGGTAAAAAACATGGTTAGTTAAATAAAAATAAATATAAAATTTAAAAACATTATCCATGGTACTTTGCAAATATGACATGAATATTTATAGATGATACTCGGAAATGTTATAACAACATCACTGAGTAAAATCAATAAAAAGATATTGTAATTATATATATATATATATATATATATATATATATATAATTTAAATTATTATTTTACTTATTTTTTGATATTGTTATTATAATATTTTATAGATTTTAGTAGTTAAATTATTATCTTGAGAGAGATCTCTTGTTCCACAAATAAGGGATTTTCATAAAAAATCTGATTTACTAATGAACTTAAAATTGGATTATTATTATTATTAATTCAAAAAAATATAATTAATTTATTATTTTTTAAATATTATATATATTTTAATTTATCTCTAAATTATTAATTTAATAATAATAATTATTAATCTAGAATAATTTTAATTAACTTTTAAATTCTAAACTTTCAAAAAATAAAAAAATTATAATTTAATTTTTTTTTACACAAAAATGAGTATATTTTTTTTTTAAGTCTACGCCCCGTCGCAACAAGTACACAGGGTTACATCATCATTTTCAATATTGACCAGAGAAAAAAAGTATTACAAACCCTTTACATATTAAGACCCAAAAGACTAATTGTAGACCTAATTACGTTCAATTACAAAAAGGAACACCAAGAGAATAACTGTAGACCTTAATACATTTGATTACAAAAAAGAGCAAAAGACCCCTGTAGCAACAACCATGCAGCTTAGTCATTCTTTGTCGCTTGTCAATTTAGATCAATGTCCCTTTTGCCAGATTCCTCTTAATTTTGGCCAGTGCCAGAACTAATACTTTCTCAGTTTATTCCACCTGAGTGTGATACATTTGGAAAAAAATCACCTGCAAATCATAATCTACCATGTGGAGGGCTTCATGTGCATACAGAAAGTGTGTGTAGGGGCTAGCTACTGAGGAGTCTTCTAAGTTATAATTTGAGTTCATGATGGAACACTGACTAGAGTTTTGAAATAAACAAAGAGCAAAGAGAAACCACCCAATAATCCCCACTGTGACTTTAAAGCCTATCTGAGAGAATTGTGAACTTAAATGTTCCAATTCAACTTTTCCAGGATATAAATTTTCAAACATCTTTGATGAGGAAATTAGGGTCAACTGCATGACAGGGAACACAAATTTACATATCCTTCCTTGAACCAAAGACAAACACAGAGCTCTAAAGGACCACTGAGTTGTAGGGTTCTCATCTAACGAAGCCTTAGGAATTCTTAATTGTAACGAGTTACTACTCAGAACCTTGAGATGCCAACCTAGGCTTTTGGAATTACCATCCAAATTGAGAAGATTTTCGAAAATCAAAATGCAAACAAGAAACAATGAAATTAGGGTCAACTGCATGACAGGGAACACAAATTTACATATCCTTCCTTGAACCAAAGACAAACACAGAGCTCTAAAGGAACACTGAGTTGTTGGGTTCTCATTTAACGAAGCCTTAGGAATTATTAATTGTAACGAGTTACTACTCAGAACCCCGAGATGCCTGTAGAAATTTCCTACAAATCTAGCTCTTTGCTACCATGTAGAAAATCTATTGTAGGTTAACCCGATAATGCAATATAAATCAAAGAAGAATATTATAGCCTACTTCTACTATCAAGTTTGTGGAAGCTTAAAGATCGAGCTGAACACATATAACTAGAAGAAGAAGAATCAATGCACAATACACATGAAAATACTTTGGGGAAATCCTGAGCTAAAAACCCCACTCTGCATTATCATACAAGGTGGAAATACATAGGAATTATACAAAGCCTTAGCTCTCATAGCTAGCCATCTCTTAGTACAATCCTCACAGATGCTCACAGGCAATCTTGGTTGCTCTTTAGACTTCCTCTCTGCCCTCCAAGCTCCTATTTCTTTGTGTTGTTCCTTTGGGATGATCTTCCTTCAACAAAGTGGAACACTTCTCTCACACACTATCAAAACTGCAAAATCCTCAAGGAATGATCCCTTCTGCATGCATGAGTTTGCTTTATAAGAAAACACATGAAACTGATAGTACACTGCCCTTGACATTAATCTCAACTGGGTCTTTCTCAGAATACACATGCATGAGTTTCTGATGAGGGAATCTTTAGTTAACTAGAGTACACTAGTTGGATGCATGCATGCATCAACTGATTGATAACACACAATTAGTTCCTCAAACAGTTTGGAACTAATTTAACTGGACTTAACTCAGTAAACTAAGTTAACTAATTACAACTCAAATATAACTCAATCTTATCTCCTTAATTTAAGGGATAACTCTTACATGACTTCAGGAAGATTTCTAACTTGAATTTCTCCAACTAATTAATTTTGAAATAATTAATTAATTATTTCCAAGTAGTTGTTAAGACTAAATTTGGTTTTAATTCACAATTTAATTCAAGGAAAAATTAAATTGGAATATTCTTGTTGCCATATTTCAACACTCCCTCTCAACAAGAAAGGGATTATCTACCACCTCGATCTTGTCTCTATAGAACTTGCATTTACATTTTGACAGTGCCTTGGTCAAAATGTCAACATCTTGCTCCTCTGTCGAAATATATTGTAGCAACATGATCCTCTCGATTTGTGAAAAGCCACGGGAAACAAATCTTGCCTTATGCTTCTCCACACTACCATCAGTAGCTTGATTTACCTTGTAAAGCCAACAGGAACTCACAACTGACTTGTTCTATGGTCTTGGAACCATGTCCCAAACACTGTTACGAACTATGGAGTCATACTCCTCCACCATAGCATCAACCCAAATTGGCTGCTGCACTGCTTACTCAAAGGAAGATGGCTCACCCTCAACACATTCCCCAACAAGGGCCATGTATCCAGTGTACCTCTCAGGTGACCTCCTCTGTCTGTGCTAAGAAAGTGGTGATTCCACATTCTCTCTGGCATCATGCAACAATCTTTCAGCTTCTCTTGTGCACTTCCGTCCATCTCTGGAAGACTCTACTTGAGTGAATGTCTACACTCCTAGAACCTTTGCATGCGGCTGCTCTGCATCAGTCTGAGGCTCCTCCTCCTTAGGAACCAATAGTTCCTCCACAGCCTGTAGTTGGAGCTCCCTCTCAGGGGAAACTCGCATGGCCTTTTGCTCATCAAACTTGAGATATATACAAACCACTCTCCTCTTACTGGTAGGCAAGTACACCCGATAGTTGTGAGTTGTATCTGTGTACCCCACAAATATCCCCAACTCTGCTATCGGCTCAAGCTTCTTCCGTGCATCCTTTGTCACATGGCAATATACCGATGAGCCAAAGATCCTGAAGTGATCCACATCTGGTCTCTTACCAAAGAAAGCTTCCTCTGGTGTCTTCATCCAAAGTATGCGATGCAAGCTTCTATTATGCAAATAGATTGATGTGTTGCATGCCTCAGCCCACAAGTGAAGTGCTAGGCCTTGGTCATGCAGCATTTCCTATGCCACCCCTACAATAGTTCTGTTCTTCCTCTCAGCTACCCCATTCTGTTGTGCATTATGAGGTGTCGTCAACTCTCATTTAATATCTTCCACTGCACAAAAGTCCTTAAACTATTGAGAGACATATTCTCCACCGTTGTCACTTCTCAATGCCTTGATCTTCTTCCTTGACTCTTTCTTGACCAAATCTTTGAACTCACAAAACTTTGTGAAAGTTTGGTCCTTCTTCTACATGAAATAAATCCAGCATTTAAGAGAATAATCATCAATGAAAATCACATAATACCTTTGCTTCACTGTGGATGCTGTCGAGAATGGTCCACACACATCAGTAGGAACTCGCTCTAAGATAGCCTCTGCTCGACTGTCTTGATCATGAAAGGAAGACTTAGTGTACTTTCCCAAGGTACAACCTTTGCATGTGTCAACTTGCTCAATTTTACCTTTGGGAAGTCCTATAGATATTTGTTGCATTATCTTCAAAGTGCCATGATGCAAATGGCCCAACCGCTTATGCCACAACTCGCTAATGTCTTGGCTTTGCACCAATTCTGCTTTCGTACTCAATGCTGCACAATCATCTACCTCTAGTTTATAGAGATTCTTCACCTGAATCACTATCCTCTTGGTCTGACCCGTGGCTATGTGTCTTAGGAATGCCTTTCCTTTACTGAAGACAACATCGTAGCCTTTGTCCTCCAACATCGCAACCGATACCAAGTTTGTTAGGTCCCTATAATACTAGTGATGCCCCCATTACTATTGTAGTTGTATCCCTTATTAATATTGTTGTGCCCCTATTGTCCCCATATTGTTATTACTTTTCCCCATAGAATCCCTCTATTGTTATTATTGTGCCTTTATATTATTATTGTTAGGTCGACTTGGTTATATTGTGACCCCTTAGACTCCTATATATAGAAAGGAGGTTTTTTCATTTGAATCATCAAAGAATTATTCATTTGTGTAATGTAAAGGAGGTTTCCCCCTCGAAGAGGCTAAATTCTAAGGTGTTGATCTATCTTTTCTATCTTTTTGTGAGCTGGTTTCATAACATTTGGTATTAGAGCTTTGGATTCTAGGGTTTCGCTGCTCCAAACAGGTAATCGTAGAATTTGCACTATAACATTTCTTCTGTGACATTTCAGACGCTAAAACAAAAACCCATTTGGGATGAAATCATTATGAACCTCGGGTATGAATTTCAAAGCGGTTCGCGCTATATGTGCGGAGATATGATCTGAGGAAGTTGGCCCTTTTGCAGACTCCTGAATTTCATTCCAAACAGGAGACCTGGAGAAAATCGTCATAACTTTTGTTTTGAGCATCAGATTAAAATTTCGTAAGAAGTTACAGAAAGAGGACAGACTTTAGTTTCCTTTGTATATTTTTTAGATACTAAGGTCAAAACAGTGACACGTGGCACTTCTTACAAGTTCGCTCTTCTGGAAAGGTTTATAATCAGGTCATCTTGAGAGATTGTGCATAACTCCACCTTGAAGAATCTAAATTCGATAAGACTGGTGGCATTGGAAAGAGGGCACAGAAGGCTACTGCAGATCACAGTTTCAGAACTGGATGATCCACAATTACAGAGATACATCAGGTTCAATATTGAGCTCCTACAAAGTGAAAAAAGATGTGTAGTTTTTTTTTAATTTTGCATAAGCTTGGTTTGAAAAATAAGTTTGAAGGAATTCAAAGGGTATAGTAAAGAATTATTATCAGTAATTTATGCCCCGAGGAAAGAAAATGCACACAACTAGTAAGCAACTTGAAAGCTCTAGCATGACTCATGAAGAAGAGGAAGAAATGCAACATGATATATCAAAATTACGAGACCAAGTGCAACAAATGTCACTTGCACAAAAAGTAACAGAATCTAAGATGGATGGTTTAAAGAAAGATGTAGAAGCTAAGATGTATGGCGTGGAAGCTAAGATGGATGGTTTAAAGAATGGCATGGAAGCTAAGATGAATGGCATGGACGCTAAGATGGATGGCATAGATGATAAGATGGAAGAATTGAAGATAAATTTGAATAAGTTGCTACAAGAAATGGTCACTAATGGTGAAAGGGTAGTAAAGGAAACTCATGATGAGAAAAAAAGAAATGTTAATCATGATTTCATAGACTCTAATGTTGGATCGAAGACCCACCATATTCCAAAAATATATATGAGGAAGTTTTATGGCAAGAATCCCGCAACATAGATACTACAGATGGAGCAATTTTTCGATCTCAATAATGTGCAAAACACACAAAAGGTACGTATTGCAACTTTATATTTGGAACCAAATCAGTTTGTATGGTATCATTGGCTTTTCTCTCGTAAACAAATTGTCACTTGGGCAATTTTTACAGAAGAAATGACAACATGTTATGAGGATACAAAAAGCAACACTTTTTTTAGCCAATTGATAAGTCTCAAACAAAAGGGTTCAATGATGAAGCACATTGAGGAGTTCCAAAAATTGAACATAAGGGTAAAAATTATTCCAAAGGAGCATAGGATTGATGTGTTCATAGGGACTTTAAAGGAGAATATCCAACATGATGTTCACCTTTGGGAACCTGATTCATTGGAGAAGGCATTCAGGTTAGCAAGAAAAATGGAAAGAAAAATTATGGCAACCAGGAAGCCTACCACTCACAACTATAAATATGGAAGTGTTGTTGCCCCTAGCCTTCCACAACCTATAAGGTTAACACCACAACAATTGGAAGAAAAAAGAGCAAAAGGGCTTTGTTACAGCTGTGATAGCAAATACACTAAAGGTCATAAGTGTGCTGAGAAGAAATTATTCTACATAGATTGTGAAGAGGAAGAAGAAAAGGAACAAGAAAGGCCAAAAGAAGAGGATATACTCTAGGAACAAAGCCTAGATAAAGAAGAAATGAATCCGACCATATCTTGTAATGCATTGGCTGGAATTACCACTCCTCAAACCATCAAGATAGAAGGACATATCAAGAAGAAAAAGGTAATAGTGTTGATTGATTCAGGAAGTACCCACAATTTTATTCATTGTAAGATAGCAAAAGAATTGAATTTCTTCCTATATCCAGCACCAGAGTGTCAAGTGATGGTTGCAAGTGGAGGAACAATAAATTTCTCTAGAAAGTGCCATAATATCAAGCTATCCATGGGAGAATATGTATTGAATAGCCCAATGCTTTCCATTCCAATGGGAGGTGTTGATGTTGTACTAGGAGTTCAATGGCTACAATCCTTTGGTATAATAGCTTTTAAATTTCAAGAACTTTTCATGAAATTTTATGCAGAAGGAAAGGAAGTTGAATTAAGGGGTATTGCAGGGAAACTGGGAAAGATAATCAGCTCTAATTGTATGACAAAGCTTCTAAAAAAGGAACAACGAGGTGTAATTGAACAATTATGTTCGCTAGATGTTTCCACATCAAAATCATCTATTTCTCCAGATATCCAAAAAGTCTTGGACAATCATTCCAAGGTATCTGAGACTCCCAAAGGTCTCCCACCTATTTGTGATCATGATCATGCTATTCATTTGATTCCAGGAAGTGTTCCTCCAAACATCAGGCCATACAGATATCCCTATTCCCAAAAGAGTGAAATTGAACGTATGGTTGCAGAAATGCTAGAGGCTAGTATAATTCAACCTAGCCAAAGTTCTTTCTCTACTCCAGCAGTATTGGTACACAAGAAGGATGGATCATGGCGCATGTGTCCGGATTATACGGAGCTCAACAAGCTCACTATTAAAGATAAGTTTCTCATTCCTGTCATTGACGAATTATTGGATGAATTGCATGGATCAATTCACTTCACCAAGTTGGATCTTTGTTCAGGATATCATCAAATCAGAATGAAGACTGAAGACATTCCAAAAACAGCATTTAGAACACATGAGGGTCACTATGAATTTTTGGTCATGCCTTTTGGCCTTACCAATGCACCTTCTACATTTCAAGGTTTGATGAATTCCATTTTCAAACCCTTCCTCAGAAAATTTGTGTTAGTATTTTTTGATGATATACTAATCTACAGCAAGTCTTGGAAGGATCATGTTGAACATGTTGACAGGATGCTACAACTATTGGAGGAGAAACAATTATATGCAAAAAGATCCAAATGTTTCTTTGGAGTACAAGAGGTGGAATATCTGGGTCATATTGTATCTCATGAAGGAGTTAAGGTAGCCCCTAGAAAAATTAAAGGCATTAAGGAATGGAAAATCCCCACATCCATAAAGCATTTGTGAGGATTTCTCAAGTTGACATGGTATTATCTCAAGTTTGTTAAGAATTATGGGAAAATAGCAGCACCTCTAACAACCTTATTGAAGAAAGATGCATTTTTATGGACTCCAGAAGCAACAAAGGCCTTCGAACATCTTAAAGGGGCAATGTGCCAAGCACCAGTCTTAGCTACACCAGACTTCACAAAAACCTTTATTGTGGAATATGATGCTTTAGGAAATGGAATTGGTGCTGTTTTAATGCAAGATGAAAGACCCATTGCTCTCGAAAGTCGTCCAATCAAGGGTATTTACACAAAGCTATTTATGAGAAGGAAATGTTGGCAATACTACATGCACTTAAGAAATGGCGACCCTACGTAATTGGAAGACACTTCAAGGTAAAAACGGATCATGGTAACCTTAAATAGTTTTTAGAAAAAAGATTATCCTCTAAAGAACAACAAAAATGGGTCATAAAGATGTTGAGTTATGACTTTGAAATCATCTACAAAAAAGGGAAGCAAAATGTTGTGGCAGATGCACTCTCAAGAAAGGATGAGGATGTGGAAGCATTGTTGTGCGCCATTTCTATTATCCAACCAGATTAGATAAACGAAGCAAGGGAGGAATGGAAGAATGACGAAGAAGTGTGGGCACTTATTCGAAAGTTATAACAAGATTCTAGTACATCTGATACATTTAGTTGGAAAAATGATTTGTTATGGTACAAAGATCACTTATACCTCTCTAAGAATTCCCAACTCAAACAAAAGATTCTTCTGGAATTGCACGCTTCTCCCTTAGGAGGGCACTCAGGATTTTTAAAAACTTACCACAGGGTTAAGAAGGAATTTTTTTGGGATGGCCTTCAATCAGATATTCAAAAGTTTGTGGCGGAATGTTTGGTTTGCCAAAAAAATAAAGTTGAAACAATTAATACACCAGGTCTATTACAACCTTTATCCATTCCAAGCCAACATTGGGAGGAGGTTTCAATGGATTTTATCACAGGTTTACCCAAGTCTGAGGGAAAGAGTGTCATCATGGTGGTAGTTGATAGACTTACCAAGTATGCACACTTTTGTGAATTATCACATCCATTTAAAGCCAGTACAATTTCTACTGCATTTATGGAAACAATTCAAAAGCTACATGGAAATCCAAAGATTATTGTAAGTGACAGAGATCCCATTTTTACTGGAAATTTTTGGATAGAATTATTTTCTTGTCTTGGTACTTAGTTAGCTCATAGCTCATCTTATGATCCTCAATCTGATGGGCAAATTGAGATAGTAAACAAACGTTTGGAAGGATATCTTCGTTGCTTTGTATCTGATAAACAGACACAATGGGTCAAATGGTTGCCTCTGGCTGAATGGTGGTATAACACTTCCTTCCATACTGCAACAAAAATGACCCTATTTATGGCACTTTATGGATATCAGCCACTATCCATCACATCATATTTAAGAGAAAATTCTAAGGTTCAAGCGGTGGAACATCACATCGAGCATCAACAACAAGTTCTCCAGCTCTTAAAGGATAACCTCATGTTGGGGCAAAATAGAATGAAACAACAAGCAGATCAACATTGCAGCGAAAGAAGTTTTGATGTAAGTGACTGGGTATTCCTATGGCTACAACCATATAAACAAATGTTCCTCAAGCAAGCTAAGAAGGATAATAAATTATCACCAAAGTATTATGGTCCGTACAAGGTGTTACAAAAGATTGATATTATAACATACAAATTAGAGCTTCCTGCAGCTTCTCGAGTGCACCTAGTTTTCCATGTTTCATGTTTAAAGAAGGTTATAGGTGACAAGCTCCCAGTTCAAACAATAATGCCAAAACTTGACGAGGAAGGAAAAATTATATTGGAACCGGAAGCAGTCATAGAAACAAGAACTCAACAGCTACGAAATCGATCCATTTCGGAGTATCTCATCAAATGGAAGAACTTATCCGTTGAAGGTTCCACGTGGGAGGATGAGAATTTTATATAGAAGCATCCAGAACTACTCAAGCGTTGAGGACAACACTTTTTTTGAAGGAGAGGGGCATGTTAGGTCCCTATAATACTAGTGATGCCCCCATTACTATTGTATTTGTATCCATTATTAATATTGTTGTGCCCCTATTGTCCCCATACTATTATTACTGTGCCCCATAGAATCCCTCTATTGTTATTATTATGCGTTTATATTATTATTGTTAGGTCAGCTTGGTTATATTGTGACCCTTTAGACTCCTATATATAGAAAGGAGGTTTTGTCATTTGAATCATCAAAGAATTATTCATTTGTGTAATGTAAAGGAGGTTGCCCCCTTGAAGAGGTTGAATTCTAAGGCGTTGATCTATCTTCTCTATCTTTTTGTGAGCTAGTTTCATAACAAAGTTCTTCTTCAATCCAGGCACATTCATCACATCTATCAAGATGAGAGGAGCTCCATGCTCCCTCTGAAAAGCAACCGTGCCCACTCCTGAAACACTATACCTTCCATCGTCCCCCATCTCTATGTGCATCTTGAGGTCTTTCTCCTCCAAGGAATTGAATAAATTTTTATCACCAGTCATGTGGAATGAGGCTCCACTGTCAAGATACCAGACAAAACCCATCATCGATGGCACCATGCATGCGATGAGGGTAAAGTCCATTTCGAACTGAGAGGCTAATGCCTCATCTTCTGATCCTTCTGAGGATCCCTTCTTGGACTTATTCGATGGTCAATTAGTCACATAATGTCCCATCTTGTGACAATTAAAGCATCTCACTTTAGACATGTCACCCTTCTTCCCTCTAGGAGAAGAATTCGATTTGAAATGGGAAGCCTTCCCCTTCCATTTCCTTGCCTTACATGCTAAGGCTAGATTTTTTTTCTTCATCATCCTTGGATGAATAACCATCTCGTGTGCTCCTCCTGCATAAGGTCCGACCATAGTCATTCCCAATCTGGCAGTTTCTCCCTTCCATTCATAGAGTCCTGGTAGCTATTCCAGCTCTTTGGAAGGCCAAGGAGAGCAAGGCTCACCATATCATCATCAGTAGTTTTTATTCCTACACTGCCAAGCTCATCTCTGCAGGTGGTGAGCTTGTTCAGATATGTGGAAATAGTATCGCCCTTCTCTATCTTGATTCTTTGAAGCTTATTCTTGAGCGCCAATTTCCTCTAGTCACTACTGTTCTGGTAGATTTCCTTCAATGTTTTCCACATTGAAAATGGAGTATCCCTCCCATGGAGACTCGAGACAATATGGTCTCGAACTCCCTCAAGGATGATCCGTCTCGCCTTCGCAACACACTTCTTCCACTCAACCAAATCTTGTGCATTAGTTGAAGCTGGCTTTGGGATTTCTTGATCAATGAATTCCTTCAAGCCATTGTCTTCTAATAGAGCCTCCATTCTATCTTTCCATGCTATGTAATTCTAGCTACCTTCCGAGGCATACTCGAGTCTCAAGCCATAGAACTCCATTGGCCAACCTTGAAGTATGATATGAATTCGATTTGCACCTGCAACCCCGAACTTAAAACTTTGAATTCTCTTCTCTATATACTGTTCACAGCTCGGATACCACGTAGAAATTTCCTATAGATCTATTGCTCTGAGACCATGTAGAAAATCTATTGTAGGTTAACCCAATAATGCAATATAAATCAAAGCAGAATACTATAGCCTACTTCTACTATCAAGTTTGTGGAAACTTAAAGATTGAGCTGAACACATATAACTAGAAGAAGAAGAATCAATGCACAATACACATGAAAATACTTTGGGGAAAGCCTCAGCTAAAAACCCCACTATCTGTATTATCATACAAGGTGGAAATACATAGGAATTATACAAAGCCTTAGCTCTCAAAGCTAGCCATCTCTCAGTACAATCCTCACAGATGCTCACAGGCAAACTTGGCTTCTCTCTAGCCCTCCTCTCTACCCTCCAAGCTCTTATTTCCTTTCACTATTCCTAGTGGATGATCTTCCTTCAACCAAGTGGAACACTGCTCTCACACATTGTCAGAACTGCACAATCCTCAGGGAATGATCCCTTCTTCATGCATGAGTTTTCTTTATAATAAAACACATGAAACTGATAGTACATTGTCCTTGGAATTAATCTCAACTGGGTCTTTCTCATAATAGACATGCATGAGTTTCTGATGATGGAATCTTCAGTTAACTAGAGTACACTAGTTGGATGCATGCATGCATCAACTGACTGATAACTCACAATTAGTTCCTCAAACAGTTTGGAACTAATTTAACTAGACTTAACTCAGTAAACTGAGTTAACTAATTACAACTCAAATATAACTCAATCTTATCTCCTTAATTTAAGGGATAACTCTTGCATGACTCCAGAAAGACTTCTAACTTGAATTTCTCCAACTAATTAATTTTGAAATAATTAATTGATTATTTCCAAGTCGCTGTTAAGACTAAATTCAGTTTTAATTCACAATTTAATTCAAGGACAAATTAAATTGGAATATTCTCATTGCCATATTTCAACAATGACAACCTAGGCTTTTGGAATTACCATTCAAATTAAGAAGATTTCCAAAAATCAAAATGCTGACAAGAAACAATGATGTACCTTTTGAATTAGACGTCAAGCCAAATTGTTGTCGATTAGGAAAGGAATCCTCAATGATATCGAGGCGGCTTCTGAGCCAGAGAACCCCAACTTCCAGAATTCCCATGATTTGGAGCGATGAACCCACAAACACTACCCACAGAGATGGGGCAACAATAATCTGAAGCGAAGCTCTTTGCAGAGCTGCTATAAAACTATCCTCCTTACCACCAAACTTGAAACCCAACACTGCACCAAAACCAAATTTATGGACTTCTGAGAAAATTGGGTAGACGAAGAAGTGCACACAGGCATGAGTACATCTAGATCAGGGCTCAAACGAGATTTACCATTAATTTTCTTGCCAAGTTGCATGATTCACACCATATTACTTCTATTAAAGAGATCCATCATTATGCTGAGAGGAGGGCGATTCAAAGTTCGCGGCAAAGGGATATTGTTATCTCAAGCATGTGAGAGGAAGATCATTGCTACTACATGACAGTGGTTTGCAATATTTGCCACATCAAGGGTGATGTGAATGATAACATAAGGGAAAACCTTATTGTATTTTATATAATTCGAAAGGAACTAAGGAACAATGCAACAGAGGAAGAGGGATTTCAGGCAAAGGGATACGGATTAGAATTAATTCTAAGGTGAACCATATTCGCATAGTGAAAGGACCAAGGTGGCAACCAAACAAATGTGACTATAAATAACTTGGGGGATTGGATAGAGTATTTTAAATTCATTGTGATCCATAAAATGTCATGGATATTTCATTGGACATTTTGTCACAATAGATATGATAATATTATATTAAAATTTTGAAATTCTACATTATTACAATTTTATTAAATTTCTAGATCTGTAGATTTTACTAGAATTAGTGCATGCATATTAATGGAAATTATGCAAAAAATAGAAAATGACAAAATAAAATCACACACGCACACACATAAGACACAAGATATGCTCTGTGAAACCCTTTTGGGAGAAAACATGAGCGAATTATCTTATACCAAGATAGCTTGTGTGAATCAGGTGGGCCTTCTAAATGCAAACTTCTAAGAATTCTATTATATTAATGTTAATTTGATTTTTTTGTTCGTTGAATTAATTCCTTCAGATTTTGTATTTTTTTTGGTGGGGCATTATTTTTTTGTTTTCATTCCAATAAAGGTAAGGAAATAAATGTTTAAATTTAATCATAGGTGTAATTTTTTCATGATATTTGAAAATATCAATTATTTTTATTTATTTATATTAAATTATAAGTAAATTGTTATTATTTAAATTCCAAATTTAACAATTTTATATATCATCAAAGGATTTGTTAAAAATAAAGATATTTAAGAACAAATTTGCTTTAAGTGCCTGTAAATTCAATTTAATTATCATTTCCCAAGATACTATAAAGGCTTGATTATCTTCGGTTGTGGAAATATCACAATAGTGACATGGTGGGAATACCGTAATATCATCTTTTTCTGTGGAATAAGATAACTTACTAGTTTGATGTATTGGGTTTTAAAGAAAATTCTGAACTAGGAGAACTGAAATCTTCACAATTTCTTTGACACAACTGTGGTTGCAACAACATTGAGTTACATATATATATATATATATATATATATATATATATATATATATATATATATATATATATATATATGATAACTAGTAATAAATTATTTATTAACAAACTCATATAATATATTATCATATTATAAGTCAAATGTTAAATATCAAATGGGAAAATTATAATTGAAAACAATTGTTGGAATTGATGAGTTTGTGTATACATGGATTGTATTTCTATTAGAAACATTTTGATTAGAATGTTAACTTAGTTTGGTTTTACCCATTATAATAGTTTACAAAAATTAGTAAATGGAGAAAATATTATAATGTTTAGAAGATATTTTATTTTGGATAAGAATTAGTACATCATCATTGCAATATTATATTAAAATATCTAACTTTACGAATAAAGCTAATCTTAATACCTACTTAATGAAATATATTGTAAATAGATAATATTTATTAATAATTAGATTTTATAAAGTATTGATAAAAAAATTGCACACATCTATATCATAAGTATAATCTACATAAGATATGTAGGCATTATAGACTACTTAGTCATTACAAAAAAAAGTCATTATGAGTTTTGATGTCATATTATAAATTAAACTAAGTTGGGAGGATAACCACCCACACTATTAAAAATAATATTACATCAAAATTTAAGGAGAAATTGTAAGGTGACAAGAAGTTAGAGAGAAAAATAAATAAAAATAATACCTAATTAATGAAATATATTGTAAATAGATAATATTTATTAATAATTTAATTTTTTCAAGTATATATGTGTGTGTGTGTGTGCGTGCGCACGCACACACACGTGTGTGTGTGTGTGTGTGTGTGTGAGAGAGAGCTTTGATATCATATTACAAATTGAACTATGCTGGAAGGTCAACCACATTTCTACTAACCACCCAAACTATTAAAAATAGTACTGCATCTAAATCTAAGGAGAAATTGTAGGGTGATAAGGAGTTAGAGGGAAAAGGATTCAATAATAATTCAATAAAATTCCTCCATAATATTAAAGGGAAATTAATATAATAATAATTCATGAAGATCCTTCAATAATAATTCAATAATAACTCATGAAAATCCTTCTATGCCCATGAGTTAAATAAATATCTAATGACGGGTTGCCACATGATCTTTTTGTTGGGGAATATGACCACAAGATGGTGGCTTTAACCTCTAATCTATCATAACTCTCTATCCAAGATGAACTATGATGCATGTCATATACCATTGGAATTAGCATGATAAAGAGCATCTAGTGATAATGCTCTTAGGAGAAAACCCACTGATCTTCATACGCAATGTCATCAATAAGTGTGGGGATTCTAGGTCTATCGGGTCATAAAAGGTAATATTTGGAATTTTGATTCATCACAATACAATGTATGATTTGTTTTTTTCTAGTTGATTCATGATTTTATAGTGTATTAATTTAACTTCCTTGGCCAAATTAAATCTATACAACATCTAATTTATCCAACTTGCAATCAACAACATCCAATTCATCCAAATAAGTGGTCATGATTGTATAATCAAATTCAATCCCAACTTGTGGCCATATAGTTCAATTCAACCTTTGTATAGCCTTTGATAACCTTACAGTTTATGTATGAATTGCTAACTTTGCAACTTGGCAATTTAATCATTCAATTTCTCAATATCTATGCCCAATTACCAACAATTAGCTAGAATTCAACATTGGTGCCCGAATGATAGTATGTGTCTTGAATTTCTTAAAGTTTGTGCTAAATTGATGCAATTCGGCTTAAATTTGTGTCATATTTAAGATACAATAGATGACCAATTTCAAAGATTCTCATGAAAATCGATGGCAAAACAATTATGTTATTTGTCACTTCCCATAACACTTTTGTTGATATTTTGTAGCTCTATGTGGCAATACTATGTAATAATAATTTCTAAGGCAAACTTCCAAGGTTTTGTCTAGTAGGTAGTAAAATATAGCTATATGGTTTGCCTCCTCTAATTGTTCCTTGATGAAATACTATTGTGATATAGGTCTTTATTGGTAGGCGAATAAAGAATGCAATATTGACTTGGATACATCCCATATCTAAACTATGCTCCTAGTGAACTAGTGAACACTATGGTTTGGTACGTAGGTGTCTCAGTAGATGGAAATATGTCCATAGGATGACCAATTATTTAGTCTTTATAGCCAAATTGATGTTAAGTCCTGAACAGATTCCTAGACATTCTATGTGGTACTAGTGTTTGGCCTAGAGGTTAGTTGGCCAGTGACTAGTATATTGTTTCATATTAGAATCTTACAATTGAAGGAAGGAACATTATCACTTAATTTTAAGAATCCGTAATCCATTCATATTGGAATATGCCCACATTTAGTGTGATCAACGAACATTTTGGGATTATTTCTAACACAACCTTGAGTGTGATTTTTCCCTTTTCATTATGCATTCTCGCAAGCATGTTATAATACCTTTAGTGTTTCAATGTTTCCATGTCCTCTTTCTATAAGTACTTAGGGACTCAATTCCTCCATGCTAGATTTTTGTTGGAGTATTTTCTACTTGAAATATTTTTCTATTTGGATCACATCACTTTGTGTGGTATTTTAGCCGTTTGTTTCATTTTATTTTGAGAATTCATCTAATCATATATGGATTTAGGTTGTATGTCTTTGAATCACCAATTTCATCGACCATATATCACTTTATTCCTTATCATCATTAGAAGCATTATCTATAACAACAAAATTTCTATCTCTCTTAATAGTATTTGAGACCAATGCTCCTATGGTTAGGAGAAATGATAGGGATTCTAATCCCTATGATTTGCATATGTATTGTCATCTCCAATTATTATAACTAGCATTTGCACCAAATGTTGCAAAGGAAACGCCGTAAGGCATAAAATGAGAAGAATCATGACATATGATATTAGAGAAGTGGATATTTTGTTGACCATTAATTAAGGAGTCTTGATTATTTAGTATATCATGATATTGAGTAGGTTGAATGCCTAGGTCCAATCCTTTCAAATAAATGAATCTTAGAGAAGTGGATCTTTTGTTGAGCATTGATTAAATAATTATTTTAGTTGACATAGAAACTTTAATTCGCTATTGAGAGGTACCATGGTGAACCCCTATGGTAGAAACCATGAGCTTTCCTTTATTTAGCATGATATTATGTGAGACTTGGTTATGTATTTGACCAGGTAGAGGCCTAGGTTATGTATTTGACCAGGTAGAGGCCTATAAATAAACACAAAAGGATTTTTAACTCTATTCCCAAAAAGTGGAAAGAGGCTATTTTTCAATATTGAATTGTCTCACTTCTTCAAAAACTTCATCAAAAACTTGCAGTCTTTTAAATTAAAATAAATTTATACCTAAATAACTATAATTTTAATATTAAAAACATTGTAAAAAATTAAAATATTCATGTAATTGAATTTTATTTATTTTATTGATTTTTATTTAAAATAAATAAATATATAAACTAAAATAAATTTATATATAAATAGCTATAATTTTAATATTAAAAACTTTGATTTCAAAGTTTTATTTATTTAATGTTGCAAATATAACCAGGTGGGAAATTCCCATTCAAAATTAAATAACCACGCCAGAAACATTAACTCTCCATATGAGATATGTTTCAAGTTAACTGTGAAAATGTCAAAAGGACAGTTGAAATTTGAAAGCTATTCCCAAATTACATCCCTGGAAGCATGATACAACACACCCTGATAATTTTTGTTGTTCGCCACATTATACATGCCATATTCCTGGAGAATGTTTAATGACCGTATCATATCAGATTTCTTGAACATTGTATCGATGCGCATCCAAACAACAATACTACAGCCATGGCCCTTTGCAACTCACAGGGTTTGTATATAGGCTTATAGGCCAAAAGAAATAAAAAATCTCTGGTGTTTAATTTGAATGCTTGATGACCATTAACCGTTCATGAGTATTTTCCTTTAATTTTAATGTTTGGTGGACATTACCTGTGATTGAGTGATTTTGTATAAATGTAAACTATGGTGCAACTAGAGATTATATCCGTGTGGATGTCTTGCATGACCCTAGATTGGTGGCTCATGATGATCTAATCTGGTAGAAAATGACACTATGGTTTTGCAATGTGAGGAGCAATTACAAGAACTCTATTACATCTCGCCAGGGATTCAGGGCAACCATTAAAGTAATCAACAGTATAATGTGATGATGGAAACAAAGAGGTCAGATACAAAATATACACACCAATGCAATGGGTAGTTATTCTTTCACAATTTGATAACCTTTGTCATTTTATCCTTTTATACTTTTTATATTCTATACATACATGTCGGTACTAATAAATGAAATGTACACTTCAACCTTTTCCCAAATTAAATTCTTCAACGTTTTCTCAAATTAAATTCTTCAAGTATTGTTCTATGCAACATTAACATTAAGCTCTTCTTTAGAGTTTGTGAAAGCCACATTTTACACTAGAATTAACTGCAAAGTGTTAATCTGCACTTCTAAGCTATTTTTTAATCTAATACCACCTTGTGAAGTCATTTGGAGAATGCATTTGTTACTGAAGTGAGTGAAATATTTATTAAGAAATTTATTAAGCGACTAAGAAATATTTATTAAAAAAAAAACATAGACAAGGGGGAAGTTTCGCAATAACTTATTTATGGGAGAAGTTTCATAATAATTTATTTAGATGGATGTGAATTAAGAAACGAGCATTCACAATGGATGAGAAAATTCAACAGGCATAGTGCACTTTACCAAGATGGCAGAGAAGGATGGAAAGAGAATTGTATAAGCGGACTTATAAGTGAATGTACCATGTGTTACCATGCATAACAACTAAGCCTCGATACCAAGTTCAACGACTATAGTAGCGATGCAAACAAGACTTAAGGTAATGGTATGGAAAGCCATCATGAATACTCTTTATTTTTTTCAGTTTTTAATAGTACCTTTGTCATGTCTCCCCCTTATTACATTAATCATTTAACTAGATTAAATATATCTATATAAGTATAAAAAAAAATGAAACCAGCGGAACTTTGAGCTTGGTAATTTAAATTACTTCCTCGACAATATTATTACTTGGAATAAGGACAAAGATCAAAATCATACTGTTCATTCTATACCTTGATATTTTTTTGTTACAATTATTGTAAATATAACCCGTGCTTTATGGAATGCATATCCCTATGCACTATACCTATATTAAATACCAAAGATTGTCCTATGTGATGAATTTAATTATAACCAAAGCTTATTTATCTCTGGACCATTTGATTTGTGATCTTAACATTCACACCGGCTCTGCCATGGCTTTGTGGCATGAGTAGGCCATCCCTCCTTAGCTGGACGCCTCGAGATTCCTACTCCCATCGACAGTGGTGCGCTCAGCTCTTTGATCCAAGGGCTATGATCTCTTCGGCGGATTTACTCATTCTAAGTTGCTGGAAATTGGCTCATTCGATTCCCAAGCTCTTAGTGCCTGTTTTAGCTCTGCTCCTCCTACCTCTGTCTGATTCTTCATGTGTAGTAGGAACTCTGTCTCAGAGGGTCAGCCATGAAAACTGGGGCTATCTTCTTAATGGTAAGCTGTCGAATTTCTCCCCAAATTAGACTCTGTGCTACAATTCTCTTTAATATGTTGTTTTCCTTCTTTTTTTTTTTCTCTTCAACTCCGGATTTCATGATACTAATTGCTTACTTATCTTCTGTTCTTAGGGTTTGGTGGGTTCGAGTACGAGAATTCCTCTACTATCAACCCTTGTGGTTTTCGGCTTATTCTGGCAGTCACCGGTGCGCAAGTCTTTCGGGTAATCAATGGACCGAGGTGTTTCATATTTTGGCATATGTAAGGTTTTTGCATCCATAGTGTTCCTTGAGCTCCGCTTCGCTGGATGCTAAGGGTGCTATCGTTCGGTTTGTTTATGGCTGCTTGGAGGGGTGGCACCTCTAATGCCTCACGATACCCTCTCTATGCTTCCTCGCAAACTTGTTATTCAAGTTGCTCTCTGGAATGCAGTGTTGTAATTATGTTATTTGGCCGAGAGCCTTGTAATTTCTTGCCGACAGATTATTGTGTTTTTTAATCTCCTTTCCGGAAGAAAACATGTTAGCGACCACGGTCCTTATAAGCTCCCAGGTTATGTTGTACCTTGTTTTTTGAAGCCTCCCTTGAGTCGAGGCCCTTATTGACATTCTGTATAAGTTATCTAGTTTTCTAATGAATTTTTGTATGGGAGTCGTGGTCATTTAAGGCTATATTTGCAGATATGCTGTTAATTTATCTATGGGTTCTTGATGTCATTCTTGTTATCTTGTTTTCTTCTATGAAAGGTATATTTTAGAATTTACGCGCTTCGTGGCACGAGCAGGCTGTCCCTCCTTAGCTGGATGCCTCGGGATTCCTACTCCCATCGACGGTGGTGCGCTCAGATCTTTGATCCAAGGGATATGATCTCTTCGATGGATTTACTCATTCTAAGTTGCTGGAAATTGGCTCATTCGATTCCCAAGCTCTTGGCACCTGTTTGAGCTCTGCTCCTCCTAACTCTGTCTGATTCTTCGTGTGTAGTAGGAACCTTGTCTCAGAGGGTCATCCATGAAAACTGGGGCTATCTTCTTAATGGTAAGATGTCGAATTTCTCCCCAAATTAGACTTTGTGCTATAATTCTCTTTAATTTGTTGTTTTCCTTATTTTTTTTTCTCTTCAACTCCTGATTTCATGATACTAATTGCTTACTTATCTTTTGTTCTCAGGGTTTGGTGGGTTCGAGTACGAAAATTCCTTTGCTATCAACCCTTGTGGTTTTCGGCTTATTCTGGCAGTCATCGGTGCGCAAGTCTTCCGGGTAAGCAATGGACCGAGGTGTTTCATATTTTGGCATATGTAAGGTTTTTGCATCCATAGAGTTCCTTGAGCTCCACTTCGTTGGATTGTAAGGGTGCTATCATTCGGTTTGCTTATGGCTGCTTGGAGGGATGGCACCTCTAATGCCTCACGATACCCTCTCAAGGCTTCCTCGCAGACCTGCTATTCAGGTTGCTCTCTGGACTGTAGTATTGTAATTATGTTATTTTCTCTTAGAGCCTTGTAATTTCTTGCCGACAGATTATTGTGTATTTTAATCTCCTTTCCGGAAGAAAACATGTTAAGCGGCCACAACCTTTATAAGCTCCCAGGTTATGTTGTACCTTGTTTTTTGAAGCCTCCCTTGAGTTGAGGCCCTTATTGACATTCTGCATAAGTTATCTGGTTTTCTAATGAATTTTTGTATGGGAGTCGTGGTCATTTAAGGCTATATTCGTAGATATGCTGTCAATTTATCTATGGGTTCTTGATGTCATACCTGTTATCTTGTTTTCTTCTATGAAAGGTATATTTCAGAATTTACGCATAGATTGCATTCTCTGCTAATTAATTTGACATGCACAGACTTCTCTTGATTCTGTGTGTATGCTACTGTTTGTGACTTATTCAGTGTAGATTATCTTGATTTCCTTATGTTGTAAAATTTTGCGTTCCATTAAGCAACTGAAATTGTTTCGCTTATGACGATGAGTTCACTGTTTGAAGGTTATTTTTCTTTTACTGCTATTGGGTTTATAAGTTAAAGAAGTGGGTAGGGTTTATTGCTTATGAACAGAGCTTCTACTCTTTTATTACCCGCTTAATAGCGCTCGGCTTTATCTAGCGTATTTTATTAGATTAAGTCCTTGTTAGAGTTTCCCTCCCTAAGCACCACTCCTGCTTAAGCCCGGAAGTTTCTTTCGGGTTTTCTTTTGGAGACTAGGCTGCTACTTAATTTCACTAGAAATACTACAAGTTTAGCCGAAGTTTGCTTCATTTTTTGGGTTCACCAATCTATGGCTTAGTTCATTTCTCACACATTAAGTTATTTCTTCTTCGCAGTGATTCACATAAGTGTCCCAGATGCATCCCATCATTCCTTTTACCGCAGTGGTAATGTGAGAAGCCTCCCCATCAATTGTCATCTTTAACAAACCGAAATCACCCAATATTCCGTTCAAATTGTGGTCTAAAAAGAATGTTGGCAGTCTTGACATCCCTGTGAATTATCTTTGGAAGAATGTTGGCAGCCTTGACATCCCTGTGAATTATCTTTGGAGTGGAACCCATGTGCAAGTATTCCAATCCCGCAGGTGGATCACAAGAAAACATGGTCAGCGTTTATATCATGAAAAACTAATGTGCAGTATTATTGTGAGAAAGACATACCCTGGCTTGCGTCTATTAGTTCAGAACATTGTGCATTAGGAGCCCCAAAACAAAAGAATTAGAACCAAATTTGTGATGGTTAAGTTGCTTAACGGGCTTATATTTCTCTGAGAAACGTACCATAAAGGCATTCATTGCTGCGTAGACAATTTCAGTGTCAAGCTCTCCCTGGCCATCGCCACGGCCATGATTTATCTACATAACCTGTATAAAAACATTCTCGGTTGCTTTTTCCCTATCGTCAAACAACCTTCCCTTATTGTAAGTAAAGAAGGAGGCTCGCCATGCCTAATTTTCCATTGCCACAATGCACTAATCAGTTATGCCGACTAGTGCGCAAACCCTTTCCGCAACTAATTAACTAATTTGTAACTATTTTTATCGAAAGGCTGAAACTTTTGCAATCGTCTAACATTTAATCCTATGGTTTACAAGAATGACAGGTGGGCAGAGAGGGGAGTTGATTTTAGAGGGAAACGCCTTACGCCGTAATTAGGATATTATCATTGTGGATTCATTTGTTGAATCTCTTTTTTTATTGGGAATGGTTGAGATATTTTCTCAACGAATTCCTTGTTTTGTTTACAAACCTTAATTTGTTAGATCAATAGATTCTTTCTCTCCCTGATTTTTGGAGGTAGCTTTGCTCTTGTAAAGCTATTTAAGGTTCTCATTTTCTTAATAACAATTCAGTTTAATATTAAATATATACAAACTCAAATCATGAGTGAGATTTCCCATATCATTGGGAAATGCCACACAAAATGATGTAGAAAATTTTATATTCCTCATATGTCTCGATCTATACTTATTTATTTCAATGAGTTTCATTTCATATTCCTAATAATTGTAGATAATTTACCAAATATTTAATCTCCAAATGCCGCTCCCCTAATTTTGTAATATCATTAAAAGTTGATATTTTTCTTCCACGTCTTGTAACATAGTTTCCAACATTTATGTGTTTCTTCTTGCATTGAGTATTATATTTATATAAGTATTTCTCTTTTTCCCAATTCTATATCCTAAAGATTCCACGATACAATTTTGTTCTCAACAATAGGCTTAGTGTATGTTAAGGCGTGCTTTCAATATCTTGAAATACTAATTCAAAAACCTTGGTGTTTTAGTTAGAGTCCATTTTTTCTTAAAAATATTATTGGCTAGAATACTCAATGATTCTACTAACCCTTATTTAAGTTGATTACAATTTTGTTAAATTTTGAACCAATCATGTCATTTGTTAGTTCACAATTGCACATAGAAAAAATGTGAATTTTAACAAGAAATTCAAACTATAATAATTTCCTTTAAAGAAAAATAAATTAAATAAAAATCACTTAAAATAAATTTGAAATCCTAAAATTTTCTTAACACTATAAGTATTTTTTCAATCAAAATTTCCATGATCTTAAAAAAGCCACATCCCATTCTCCTTATGTCAAAGATATGAGCCACTAACCCTTGGAAAATATACTTTTAATATCATTTACATTTTCAAATATCTAATAATAGCTTTCATTTTCAAACTTATTTTAAAATTAGATTAACTAAACATTTAAAAATAGAAGTAAAATAAAATTTAAAAATTATAAATCAACATAATAAAATAAAAAAAAAAAACTGATAAAAACTGATTAAAAACTATGTATATATATAAATAAATATAAATAAAACCAGCGATCAGTTCAATATATTCCAAAATGAAGATAAAATGAAATAATAGTTATAAAAAAATAAATAAGAGCCTTACAGTCCAAGAGAATAAAATTAAAACAATTGCTTAAAAAAAATAAAGAAATAAGTGAATGGTAAACTCGAAAAAATGTTGTAGATAGTTTGTTGGACAAATAAGATGCCCGTGGAATAAATCATTCTAAACTCTCCCTAATAAATCATTCCAAACTCCATGAAAATTAAATAATTGAATGGTAAAAGAAAAAGATAACCGAAAAAACCTTCTTAAAAGCCCTTTCTAAAATTGGTTTTGAAGTGGAGGAGAGGAGAGAACGAATGGTATTATTTGGGTAAGCTATGCAACGTTGATTTATAATGATATATCTATGTACATATTAATTAATATCCACTAACGTACACCTTCCATAGGCTATCATAAATGTTCGTAGCTCAGTTCCCACCGATGCACTGTAACCAGCGATTGCAATGCCTCGAGCTCCGCACTGCACGTCTCGAGGACAATGGACAGCTATTTAACATGCGCACAGACCTTCACCAATGAACGTTTTCCGGTAATAAACAGTTAACTTGACAAAGACGTCCTTGTAAACTCCGTCTATGTAAACGGTAACAGAGACGATCAGAGAAGTGAGCGCGCAATGCCACGTACCCCAGTAAAGGGAATCTGCAATCGGGATAAGGGTTGCCCTCAAAACGCTGGGAGTACTTGACCTCTATGATAGTGTGCTCGAGAGTTCTATTCCAAAGGAATTGTGTAATTCTACACTTCTTCAAACATTGGATATTGCATACAACCATTTGAGAGGTCCTACCAGAACTCGGTTGGCTGGTCCAGTTGAAATATCTCTGGTTGTTTGATAATGCTCTGAGTGGTCAAATACCACCACAACTCAGTCGTCTGGTCCAGTTGGAATCTCTCTATTTGTATGGCAATGGTTTGAGTGGAATCCAATTTTTCTAGCCAACTGCATTTCACTTACATAATTGTTGAAATTCAGAATGTAGAATTCTGTTGGTTTCACAGTTTTTGGCAAATTAATATTCCAATAAAAATTGTAATTTTCTTTTGGCTAATGTCGCAGAACAAGAATCTTACATAGACAAACTTATAAAAGAAGAACTACCATGGTCCTAGGATATGCTATCCAGGCAGAACTCTGAGGCCAATGAACACTTATTCTTACACTGCCATAGATTTGTTAATATTTAGAAACACTTCACCCAGAAGATGCAGATTCCATTCATTCAATTTAACACAATTGAGGCACGCTTAAAATGGGGGGGTGCTCACTCTGGTGGTTTTCTGGGAAATTTGGAAGGGTTGTAACCAATTGATTTTTGGATCCAGTAGATGGGGAAAAAGTAATCTATGAGTTCATATAAGAGTGGGTTGTATCGGATTAGAATGTAGATATCAAGGGAAAAATAAGACAGAGAAGGGGAGACTTCATATCACCAACTACACGGTGGGGTTTTTTGATAGGGCAGCACAAGGAGGAAGATGTGGGTGCGGTTTCTGCTTAAAGCTGCCAGAAGAAGAAGAGTTGCGGATACACTGGTATATGGGAGTAGGAACTAGTATGAAGGCAGAAGTTGTTGCTCTATGGGGTCTATTATGGTTTATTAAGTTTCTTGATATCTCTCAAGTACAAATTTTTGGGGATTCCAAATGTATGGTAAATCTGCGTAATGGGAAGAACAATATTTCCCTACAAGGTTGGCTGAGACATATAAAAAAGATTACTAGTGGCAGATGAACTATCGAAGAAAGGATTACTAGTCGCAAAAGAAGGTATGTATATCACAATGAGAATGGAGAATGGGATCAAGGGAGACAAAAGTAGAAAAACTAAAGTGGCCCGGATAGATCACTGAAGAGCTCCCAAAAAAGTAGAAATTCAACTCAGATAAGCTCACCTAATTTCTTTATTCCTTTCTGTTTAAAGTTTTGTACAAATTTTGGTTCAGATTTTGTATAGAAAACATATGTGGAATGACTACTTTAAGGTTGTGATTCACAGAACAAACAAATGATCTAAATTGCATCTTAGTCTTATAGAATCTCATAGTGTGTTATATAGCAAATATGGTAGAGACCATATAATATGACAAATGTTGTAATTATTTGAAATCTTTTCAGCTATATGTAACTTGAATATTTTCTTCCCATGTAGTCATGTCGTTTTATGAGGACAATATGTCCTTCATAAATATTTGATAATTGAAATATTAAAATAAATTTAACTTTATTTACTATCATTATAGTTATTAAATACATTTTAATATTTTAAACATAAAAGCAATTAAATAAAAAAATCATAATATTTTATATTAATTTTGTTCACTACCATTTTACATATTAAATACAACACAATATTTTTAAAATAAAAATAATTAAATAAAAAAATTATAATATTTTATACGACATATTTTATATATCTCAAATAAGAAAAAATATTCCACATACTTTTAACATAAAAATAAATAAATAAATAAATATATAAAATTAATATTTTATACGACATATTTTATATCACCTATTTTATATATAACAAATAAGAAAAAATATTCCACGGACAGTAAGTGGTATAGCACTGATGATTCACCATGTTCTCACCATAAACTTAGCCATATTTAAATTTGTTTACCCAAATTTCGCATTCATTTTATACTTCTGCTAGTCATAATTTCCCTCATATGTGAAAGGTCAAGTAGGAAGGTGATAATTGCTCATAGCAAAATTGGTATTTAAATTATAGTATTTATTATTTATATAAAATTTTAGTTAAATATGAAAAGTTTTGCATAAATATATAAAATATTTATTATTATTATTATTGTAAATTTTAATATATCATGTCTATATATATTTATATATTAATAAAATTATTTTTATTAATTGTAAAATTTATAGTAATATTATAGTTATTAAGAAGTTATATTATGATTTTTTTCAATTTTTCGTATTATTTTTATATTTGAATACAATTTATACTAAGTAATATATCAATTTTTAAAAGTGAAAATTTTTAAAATTAGACAAAATTTACAATATATACTTTATTTCAAAATATAATTTTTGATTAAAATGTATTTCCCCAAATCCAATAGATTGATACTTGAACATAGAATTTATGCCTTTGTTCTATGTAGAACACCAAAATCATGGGTTATACATTTGAAGATTTTATATGAATAACATTTTTTTGAAATACATTTTACATTTTTGACTTTTTCATTGTATGATTAATTATCTTTTGTACAAATAAAAATTCTGGATTACGGACATCTTTATAATTTTTTTATGACTAGATAAGTAGACATATAACTCTATGTTAACCAAACATTTAGATCCATTACCTGGATGACCAATCTAAGTCTATGATCAATAACAATAGTCTTACACAATCATTAAATTTTTATGATTGAATGTCACTTTGGAAATAAATAAATTCAAATTAAGTCTAAATTACTATGATTTCTACATTACCATTAAAATTTTATGAATAAACGTGATTTTAGAAATAATTAAATTCAAATCAACTCACAAGTGCAATTTATAGTCTTTATCAGACCTCTCATCTCTTTTGGCTACAACTTTCCCATCAAAAAACTTGGTTGCTTCATAATCACTAACAACCTATATACATTAAATAAAATTCATTAACATCAATTCAAATGAAAATAAATGAATCTTTGAGAAAACAAAATTGCCTTACAAAATATCTAAACTAGTTGAAAATATTAAAACTTACATATTTTTGTATCAAATGGGTCAATTGTGCTTGATTCGATCGATATATAAAAATAGATTACACTTTCATAATGAGCTTCTCAAGCCTTTAAATAGACCTGCCGCTAAAAATACGTTAAATATTAAATTATTAATTTTATTTTTATTTTTTTTTCAGAGGAAAAAAAATCCACCATATTTTTATATTTAGATATAAAAGGTCATATAACAGAACATAAGGCAAAAAGGGAGAGCTATGACAAAACTCCCGACAGTTTTGCAGAGGATGACCATTGGCCAAAACCAAAAAGTCCAGAGATTTGATCCTGAAAGCCTCTAACAGATCCAAGGAAACAGAGGGATCATTACACCAACAACCAAAAACATGGATAAAACACATAGACCGATACCATCATAGCAGAAAACACCATCATGGAGTCATGGAGTTGAAGAGTCAGTCTACCGAGCATACGAATCATAGAAGGCCAAAATCTTCTGAATGATAACCTGAATGGGCTCTTTGGAATGTTGAAAGATAAGAGCATTCCGCCATAACCACAAGAACCATCAGGAGATAATGAACAGCGATCTCGCCGAAGAGGACTGACTACTCCACCAAATAAAAGCTTCCTGAATAGAAGAGAAAGACATGTGAGGGAAACCAAACTGTAAAGACAATTCATGCCAGATTTGGAGAGACGAGGAGCATTGAAAGAACATGTGCAAATTGGATTCTGCATCGTTGAAGCACATGGAACATCTGCTCGGTCCCTGCCAATCTTTCCTCTATAGAAACATATCAATAATTTATCTTATGAAAGAAAAGCTTTGGTCAATGATATCATTCAATGTGGGAACTCTTTCAATATCAAATTTGTTTTATTAGAAGATTAAGGTTTGGGGTTAGTGAAAAAACATGTACATGTATTATTTGCAAAATGAAACGTGCTCCTGAATCAAAAGTAAGTTTTTGGATCCAGTGGATTATAATTAAACATGTATTATGGAGTCAAGTTTTAAGACTTTAATTTAATATTCATTTTTTTTTAAAGTTTAACCATAGTGAATTTACATTATCATTATGTTAAAAAACAACACCTAAATAGATGGGGAATTGAACTAGCGATTTAACATTTAAGAATTTTTTAAAAATTAGCCCAATAACAATGGATGTAAAACCTATAAACATTTCAACATTTCAACATACAATTTCATATGAATAATAAATTATACATTGAACGATTTCATGTGCATGGTATTTTTTTAATGCAATAAACATTTCAACATTTCAACATACAATTTCATATGAATAATAAATTATACATTGAACGATTTCATGTGCATGGTATTTTTTTAATGAGTTTTACATTTCTGGCTTTATTATTGTATGAATAATTCTGTTTTGTGTAAATAAAAATTCTTATAATTAACTCTGGGTATGAGCAAGGCGTCTTTATAAAATTTTGACGAGGAGTTAGGTGGAGATATAACCCTATATTCGACCCCACGCTCAATGGCATTGCTCTCCTTATGATTTTATAGGTGGAGAACAGAAATAGGCATTCTTTCTCGATATGCACCCAAATTTCTATATAAACACCCACCTGGAAATGAGCAAATTTTCTATATATCCACCCTGGCACGTGGCTCGCCTTGGAGGGCGCTGCGCATCTTTGTGTTGTTCAGTATGTTACTGGTTCCGACAAATAGGGATCTGTGCATTTTGGAGCGGTTTTCGTTTTCCTGGGTCAAGTGATTGGTTTTTTTATTTTCAAATTTTGTTTTCACTGGCTTAAGTTTTTGTTTTTTTATGTAGTCGTCTAACGGGGCGAATTGTTTCGACAACCAAAAGTGGTTGGTATCTGGGTAAAAAAATTTCAAAAACTCCTGTAGAAGCAATGTTTGAATCGTGTTTTTGAAGGTGGAAATGGATTCAGCACCATCAAAAACGTCTAGGACACCTAAAATTTTAAAGTTTAACAACTATAACTTGGATTTACAAAAATCCTTGCCAGATTTTCTCTAAATATGACCCGAATTTCCAAAACTTTCGGAGCAACCCCTCCGGCTCGTTAGACTAAGCGTTTGTTTTTATTTAGGTAAGAATAGGTTTTTCTCTGTTTAATTTTTTTTGGTCTTTTATGTAATTTAAAATACTGAAAACATATTTATTAATGCGATTGATTAATTTTATTATAAATATTTAATTGATGAAAATATATTTTATTTTCGAATTATTACAAATTAAAAAAAAAAAATTTACCTTTTCATATTAGGTCAAAAAAACCATATTAAAACACAATGTGTAAATAGAACATGCAACAAAATTATTTACTGGAAAATGGAACAATCAACTTTAACTTTGTAATGTCCTATTGTTTAAACATACCGAGCACTCCAAAAACACACATAGTAGCATTTATACATCGCTTTAATTTTTTCCATTCCAATGTTTTTACAAAAATGCTGCATACATCAACAATCAGTTAGCGCAAACATGAAAATCATTGACTCTGATAACATAAAATAGGGTGGCGTGAATCTCTATATGGTGTATATTACTAAAAATACTTTTTTAAAATCAAATATTCTTAGTTTATTTAACAACAAAAAAATAAAATATGTGCTAGTATAGACCGGATCTATTAGCATATAAAATTATTCTTTTATCATTTTTTTTTATTTATTTAATAAAAATTTAAATTTCATGCATATTAATTCTAATATAAACCAAACCTATACACTTAATAAAATTATTTTTTTAAAAGCATCTTTACTATTTTTAACGGACTTATATATTTGAGTAAAATAAATCTACACCAATTATATAAAATATAAAATTAAATTGTCAAATCCAAGTAATGTCCTATTTTATCGTGGTCTAGGCTACGCATTCTTTCCAAACAATTGTCACGAGGATCTGATAATTCAGTGGTGTATATTTTGTAGTATCATATTTATTTTCATAGGTTGCGTGAATTAAATGTGTTTTTTTTTAATATTGTATATTTATTAATTATAAAATTAGGGAAAAATAAAAAATATATATTATAATAAAAATTTAGTTTTAATACTTTGACATTTTTAATCAATAATGTTTTTTTTTTCAAGTTATAAAGGAAAAAATACTATTAACCAATCTAAATAGTTTTAGAAAATGTCATTGAATTGAGATTCAATCACAAATGAACAAAATCTGGAAAATGAAATTCCAATGAGATATACTTTATTGTCTCTAATTTTAGAAACATCAGAGTCTATCAATAAAACCTCATTTTATGGATAAAATTTGAAAGATAAAGCATGATAATGTATGTATTTATTTTCTCTTTATTTCTATTTTTATTTTTTATTTTTTAATTATATTTGAAAACTTTTCAAAAATGGTTGATGAGGATTAACCATCTTCATTTGTGATAAATGATTGGAATGCCTTTATTACTTTAATAGACCTTATGTATAATGCTAAAATAAATCTACACTAATCATACAAAATAGAAACCAATTAACATCACTATTCAACCACAATTTGTTTGAACCCAATAGTATCAGTGCTTTAGTGTTCCTTAAATTTTGAGATTTATCAAAGAATAACTTTGATGTGAAGCCATTGGCAATTGCATTTCCTTAATGTATTTTTCAAATCAAACCAATAATTTCTATGAGACTCTTCCAATATCCTTGGTTAATTGCACTGAGATTAAGTTATTGGATTTGAGGAGAAATAAATTAATAGAAAAACTTCCTTATTACTTGACTTTTTGTTGGCTTTTCCATGACTACATTCATGAAAGGGTAAAAAATTTCACCCAATTGTTTATCTTAGATCCATCCATAAATTCATTGGATTAATGTCATTATATTTCGAAAGACTTCTAGGTTTGTAAATAGTTTATATGAGGGTTCTACAATATAAATGACTATACATTTGATGTGGGTTCTTTGATCATGTTTCGTTTCAGTGATAATTGATATATAAATTTAATCACAAAAGCATTAGTAGTTGCTAGTTGCAAAATGGAGTTATTACCTGATCCAACCACTGATTACTGAAAGTTTGAGGGCCACCATATAACATCCACATACAAAAGTAGATCCTAAACCGTACCTATTTTAAACTTTTTATGATTTACAAAACTAAATCCTAAACGTTATTTATTGAAACTTTTTTTTCTTTTATGTCGCAAATTCCATAGTCCACTCAATTAGTGGACCATCCTTTCGGTTTCACTGTTTCCATCATAACCAGATAGAGGGTTGGTCCATGTCAACATCCCTAAACACCATTTCTGCGATTATCATCAAGTTTAATCCATCAATATTTTAGTTAAATGCAATTCTATCTATGATCAATGTCTCAAAACAATGGGTGACTTTTTTCTTTTTCAATAACCTGATTTTACAATGGCTCTTAGTTCATTTCTTGGAATAACCAAATCACTTGGGATTGAATCAGGAAAACCCCAATTTGTTATATTATATTCATCAATTAATTGGATTAATCCATTATGATAATGGATACATTTTTTCACAAGGCGATAATGGATACCATGTTAAAAATATCAGAATCAAATTTATTAAATAGACCTAAGCAACTCATGGTGTGAAACACCATCTGGAGACTGCATCTGCAGAACATGCTCTATCCATTACAATAATTACATGATGAATATACAATTCACACACAATTAGGGAAGTTGAAACAACACCCTAGAAAACAGGAACAAACTCCTAATCTAAGATTCGGTTTGAACCGTCACTCCATTAATACATTTCTTCATTAATCTCAACACTCCCCCTTAATGGAGAAATGGATTCACAGATATGCCTAACACTTCCCTAAACAACTCAAACTTGATTCTACCAAGAGGTTTGGTAAAAATATCAACAACATTGTCACAACTATTACAATACTCAATATGGATTTCTTTTGACTAAACTTTCTCCCCGAAAAAATGAAATTGTGTATTGATATGCTTTGTGTTCTTATGAAATACTGGATTATTTTCAAGTTTTATGGAGCTTTGGTTGTCACATTTGATCATTGTTGCAACCTTCTGTTCTTCTCCAGCATCAAGGAGAAGTCTCCTCAACCAAACTGCTTCACATGTTGCTGCACACATAGCTTGATATTCAGCTTCTGTAGAAGATAAAGATATTGTGTTCTGCTTTTTGCTGCTCCATGTAATGACCTCGGAATCAATGCTAAATGCATAGCCTGTTATGGATTGTCTGTCATCTACATTTCCAGCCCAATCAGAGTTTGAAAAACCCATCAATCTAACATCACACGAATCGGTATAAACAATACCAAAATCTAAGGTTCCCTGGAGATACCTCAAAACACCTTTTGCTGCAACCCAATGGCTCTTAAGGGGCTTTCACATAAATTGGCTCAATGCACTGATTGCATAAGCCAAACCTGGCCTAGTTGTAGTCAAGTAGATTAGACTCCCAACCAGCTGTCTATACAAAGGCGCATTTGCCTCCTTAGATCCATCATCATTTTGAATTTTTAAGTTCTAATGTAAAGGTACTGCTGTAGCTTTGCACTGATCCATTTTGAACTTTTCCAGTAAGCTCCTAACATACTTACTCTGTGATAGAAAAGTTTGTCTAGAATCCCTCCAAACTTCTAAACCCAAATAGTAATGTAGCTCTCCAAGGTCTTTCATCTCAAAGACTTGTGACATCTGCTCCTTGATTTCCTTAATGAGATTATCGACAATCCCTATAATGATTAGATCATTTACATATAAAGAAATAAAAACAATCATTCCCTCTTTATTAAACATGGTATAAAGATTGGGTCATTTTTGCTCCTTTTATAACCATGCTGCAGGAAAAATGAATCAATTTTGTCATACCATGACCTGGGTGCCTATTTTAGTCCATACAACGCTTTCTTCAACCTGCAAACTAAATGTTCTTCACCTTGTTTGACAAACCCCTTAGGTTGCACTAAGTAGACTTCTTCTTTTAAGTCCCCATTTAAAAATGCATATTTAACATCTAACTGGTGAATTAGCCAATGGTATTTGGTAGCTAAAGAAATTATGATTCTAATTGTGTTTAGTTTAGCTACAGGGGAAAATGTTTCATCATAATCTATACCTTCTTGCTGCGAATACCCCTTTGCAACCAGCCTAGCTTTATATTTATCTATGCTCCCATCTACTTTAAATTTAGGCTTATACAACCATTTTCATCCTATGGGTTGTTTGCCTTCAGGTAGTTTAACTATATTTTGAGGATTGATTCGTATTCCTCTTCCATAGCAGCCCTCCATTCACTATATTGGCTTGCTTCTTTATAATTATAGGGTTCAACAACATTCATCATACTAGTTATAAAAGCATTTTCCCTATATCTTGCTGGTAGCTAAACCTTCCTACCTGATCTCCTGAGTAGTGGGGTAGCTTCGAACCTTGTCTGATCATCATTTTTTGGACTTGTCTTGACAGCTACATCATCTTCTTTCCCTTCCTGCTGTTGCTACTCATTGCTATCACCTGATTCATCACTTCATTCTTCCACCAACAAGGGCACATGCCATTCTTCATTAGCACTCTCATGGCTTCCATCATTAACTTGCTCATGGAACATTACATCTCTGCTTGCTGAAAAATTATGAGTAGAGGGATTAAATAGTTTGTAAGCCTTAAATTATGTAGAATACCCAACAAAAATACATTTGATGGCCTTTGAATCCAGTTTCTTTCTATCTTCCTTTGGGACATGGGCAAAGGATTTACTACCAAAAAATCTCAAATGCTTAACTGTAGGCTTATAGCCAAATAAAGCTTCAAAAGGAGTTTTGAAATCTAAACTTCTTGTTAGACTCCTACTCTTTAGATATACTGCAGTATTAATCACTTCAACCCAAAAACCATTAGAAAGATTCTTACCTTTTAACATATTGCGAGAACACTCCACGATGGTTTTGTTCTTCCTCTTTGCAACCCCATTTTGTTGAGGAGTGTGGGGTACTGTAAACTGCTGTTCTATCCCATGATCTTTGCAGTATTTGAGGACACAAGCTTTCTTGTACTATCCCCCTTGATCTGAGCGAAGAATCCTGATGCTTTTGCCTGTCTTCTTTTCAACCATGCTTCTGAACTCCTTGAAGTATTCAAAAGTGTGGCTCTTCTTCCTGAGGAAATACACCCAAGTAAATCTAGTATAGTCATCAATAAACAATAAAAAATAGTATGCACTGCCTAACGACCTTGTCTGCATAGGCCCACATAAATCTGTGCATACCAACTCGAATATATCTCTTCTCCTATCAGCATTCACATGGAATTCATCTTTGTGCAACTCTCCTAGTGCAAATGCATCACAATCAATATGAACAGGTTTTAAAACAGAAAGACCTTCGACCATACCTCTTTTCTGTAATAGCAACATATCATTGAAGTTAATATGGTCGAACCTATGATTCCATAAGTACACTGTAGTCATGGAAGATGATGTGAATGATTGATGTGGTGTATTTTTGACATTTAGCTTGTACAATCCTCCCACATGAATACATGATGCAATAGGCTTCATACGATCCAATAGGTCTTTAGTAACATTTAATATGATTTATAAAACTCTACCTTGAGATTCTGATCATTTATTGTAGAGACAAAGATCAGATTCTTTTTATCTTGGGTACATAAATCACATTATGAATATGTCTAATATTTCCATCAGGAAAAACAACAGGAATATTACCATAACCTTTGATTCGGTACCCTCTATCATTGCCAAGATAGGTGTTTGCTCCACTGCTGGTTTCTTAGAAGTCTTTAAACCACTGTTTGTTCCTTGTCATGTGGATGGATGCACTTGAGTCCACAAACCAGATATCTACTTCATCATCCTTACCCCAAAACGCAGAGTCAAATATGAACAGTCTGAGGTTCTGACTCCGTTCCTCATCAGCAAAATGACCTGCATGTTGTTTATGTCTCTTCCGATCTTCATCACACTTCTTCTTCCTGCAATATCTGGTTATATGCCTGGTTCTACCATAATAAAAACATTTGGTCGCAGAGTCATTTCTACTGAAAGACATACCTTGAGGTGGGGGCATCTTTCTATGTGGGGCTGCACTGCTCTTCTATGTTGCATTTGGCTTTCCTACGAAGGGCTTCTTCTTCGCCATTAAGGCTACATCTGAACTCTGAGGTTTATGAGTTAGCCGCCTTTCCTCCTCTTGCATGAGGATCCCTGTCAATTCTTCAAAAACGGGGGATTTTTCTCTTTCATTCAAGCCAATGGTAAACATCTGATACTTGTTATTCATACCATTCATGGTAATCATGACCAAATCTGTATCTGACACAACTTCATCGATGTCACCCAGCTTGTTCATGAGCTCCTTGATCTGCGAAATAAAAGCTACAAATGTCTCATTCTCCTTCATCTTGTGGAGAGAATCTTGCTCTTCAAGAACAAAAGACGATTGGTGTTCTTGACCTCATAGAGATCCCTGAGCGTCTTCCAGATTTCTAGTACAATCTTGCAATCACGGATATGGGGAATAACACAATATTTGACTGACAATTTTAGAAGCATTATTGCCTTAGTCTCCCTCTTGTCCCAGTCTTGGATTGTTGTTGTTGTTCCTCCTACAGTCAGGTTCAGCTTCACCTCATCATTATTCACAATTTCCCATGCATTGTGTCCCTCAAGCAAGGTTTGCAGCTTAAATTTCCAACCAAAATAATTGGATTCATCCAACTTGTTATTCTCATTGAGGTATGCTTCTGCTAACTGATTATTCATCTTGAATAATAAAAAACTTCAACCCAACAAAAAAAAACAACCCCAGATATTCAAAACTAATGCAAATGCCAGATCCAATGAAAACTGAGCCCAGATCCTCTTTTTTAAGAGATCCCTCCAATTCCTTCTTAATAAAAAATGCCCCCTTTATCAAATAATAAGCCCTTTTTTTAATTAAAGAATTAAATTTAAAAGAACTTTTAATTTAAAAGACTTTAATTAAAATATTAAAAAAAAAATCCAAACCCCTTTTATACTTGATCACCGTCCTTTCAGAACACAGCAACAATTATTTCTGCACCAACCCAATCGCTACTTTTTGCTCATGTAATGATCTGATATCACACTTGCGCCCACTGTGGGGAGGAGGAGGAGAAGCAAACAAAAAAAACTCTTTTCTCCGGTCGTGTAAGGGATCTCGACCTCTATTAGCAGTGAAAAATAATGACCTCCTCAAACTTCGTTAGATTCAAGAATAGCAAATAGATTCAGACTCAATGAATTCGACTCATTGCAGAGCTTGAGCCCACACACAACTTTCCTCAGCCTTCTCCATGGCAAACTCGTGGCAGCAGTATCTACGATCTCTCATAGGAAACGTCACCCTCCAGGAAAGAGATCTAAATGAACTCCAGGCAAGGGATCTCGACCTTCCCTTGCAATATCATCATGACTTCACCTCCGATCCACAGGCTTCTCACGATAGCAGTACATACAATTCACTTCGATTAGAAACAATCACGGAGGTCATCGCCGAGCTCCTTGAACACCTTGCCTTATAGAGCTCAAATTAGCAAGATTCAATTCATAAGCTTGTAGGCTCGGCCCCAAGCACCTTCACCCATTGATCGTCAACAACTCAGCCTCCCACTCGTCTCCATTTCTATGACAGCGATCCAAAATCTGTCAACGATCCAAAACATTGGTGCAACATAGAAAAAATTGTGCCCTCCTCCTCAATAGTCCCGCAACGATCCAAAAACAGATTCAACTCCAAATAAACCAAATCCATGATGGCCTTTGCTGATTCGCCATCCTTCACCACCTCTTCACCACAAACTTCTCCTCTTCATGATTGATGCGATTCAAGAATGGTCCACTCGCACCGTTCTTGAAAATAAAAATTGCATAAGGCCAAAACTGAATCGGTACGACTATCGTGCTGAATTCAACGCTAATCGCCCTCCAAACACATCGGTCAAATTTCTGCCTCCACTCAGGGTTACAGGCCATCCTCAACCCTGTAGCTCTGATACCATGTTAAAAATATCAAAATCAAATTTATTAAATAAACCTGAGCAACTCACAGGTATGAAACACCACCTAGAGACTGCCTCTGCAGAACACGCTCTGTCCATTACAATAATTACATGAAGAATATATAAATCCCCCACAATTAGGGAAGTTGAAACAACACCCAAGAAAACATGAACAAACTCCTAATCTAAGGTTCGATTTGAATCATCACTCCCTTAAGACATTTCTTCATTAATCTCAATAGCCTCACAGACACAGGGAAAGCCACTATGTTTGCAAAAAACATTTATGTAGCATTGTGATGGAAATTGCAACACAAGCACCCAAAAAAAGTGAGACATTTTTCAACAGGTCAGAAGAGGATGATTCCATAGTCATTGGGTCATACATTGGGGGCTTGGTTGCTGCAACCCAATTGGCAATACAAGGGGCCATATTTTGGGTGTTAGAAATGAAAAATGTGGTATCCCTGGTAGGAATTTAGGGTTCTACAATATAAATGGCTATACATTTGATGTGGGATCTTAGGTCATGTTTGGTTTCATTGATAAGGGACTATAAATTTAATCACAAATGCATTAGCAACAATTTGTTGCAAAATGGAGTTATTACCTGATCTAATGGTTGTTTAATTACCATTTTCCTGATGCTCTTTTCGTTTGTGTTCATAGGAAATTTGAGGATTTCCTTGTTGAACTTACTCATTATTTCCCACATGAAAAATATATTTTAAACTTTTTATGATTTCAAACCTAGGTTAAGAAGAGGAACGATACGATGCTAGTAAATATAGTCTTGATCTTTTGCCATGATAAGTTCATTACTAAAGAGCAAATATCTGTCACTCTTCATAAATGTGGGCCTCCCCCAGTTGAATGACCATGCCTCTGTTCCCAACAAAACTTGATTTATAAGGCAAGGTCTTGTTAACATCATCTCACCGGAAGGCCCTAAGAAAGGATTCAACAACAAAACCTCTAAAAAACCCTGAACAAAGAATGTCACAACAGTCAAGTCATGGAATAAATTACACAAATGACTTATTAAAAGCTATTTTAAATGCCTAGTGTGAAAGAAATACAAATAACCTATAATGGGTAACAAACCCTCACCGAGGTTACTTCCAATTCAACCATAATACAACTGACCAACAACAAAATAAGAAGGGTGGTAATTGGGAGAAATAAATTGTACCATAGCCTCCAACAAAATAAAAAGGATCATGAATATAACCAAGATGGTTATCTGGAATAAAACACAAGGTGGTCATACATGCAGGACCAAACTCAGAGTCAAATAGACTATCTTGAAGGAAGTTGATGCAGTTGGGAATGACTAAGTTATGAAGGAATTAAGCATTGGAGCCATTACTGGCATTAATACCAAACATTGATCCCAGTCTATAAAGAAAACTTTGCGCACTGAGACAAATATACAAAGAAAACCGCACAGAGAAGAAAGAAAAGGAGAGATGGGAAAAACTCCAATTGGATGTGCACCAAGCCAAATATGCAAAGAAAACCTCGCAGAGAAGAAATTTAAGGAGATAAGGGTAAAATCCCCAATTGGGTTCGTAACTTACCTGATAACTCTGCTCCAAACAAAGTTCAAACTCCCCCTATTGAATATATGTGTTGAATCATGGTTCATCACAAGGTATTAAATGGTGTGGTTGTTTTGTCGTTTTGTGAAGTGTATGCATAGTATATTTGTGAAGCATATGTAGAGTATATGTGTATCATGTTAAGTGTTTTTCATATGAAGAGGAGCATATGTAGCCCCCTGTGATCGAGCTTGGGAGGCATGCCTATTTTTTCAAAAAACAATAAATATCTTTCAACGACTACTGACCACTTCTGCCCTTTACAAATCTAAATCGCCATCCCTGAATATGAAAATGAAAGGGGACCTTTTTTCTTCAATCATAAATTATGACAATTACATACTTTCCCACCATATGATTTTTGTCTTAATTTTTTCTTTTGTCTTAAATTAAGACAACTATATAATTGTGACAATTACCTACTTGAGCCTACTAATGTCTTTTTCCCTTTTGTCTTAATCCAGACATTTATAAAATTAGCCTACGACGAAATTAAAATTTCATCTTAAATAATCGTCTTAAAGCATGCTTTGTGTAGTCGTGTTGTTACTTGATAGTGATGGAGGTGGATAAAAGTCAGTTAAGGAAGTGAATATACTCAATATTACTGTAAAGAAAATAAGATATTTGATTTTTCCAACATGAATGAAAACAAGATATTTGATTTGTCCAACATTAATTTTATAGGAAAAATACTTACAAAAATAGGAACTTTGAGTAGGTTGTTATCCCTAAATTTCTCTGGCAACTAGTTGGAAGGGCCAATACCTACATCTCTTAGTTTATCTACTTTGGAGCAATTTGACTTTCTCATGGATAATTTGAGTGGAGAGATTACTGAAGATTTCTCTAAACCATATAGTTTGATTGTTTTAAATGTTTCATCGAATAACCCTTGTGGGGCCAATCCCTGGAGAAACACAATTTTTCACATTTAGTGCAACATAATTTCAAAGGAATGAATGCTTATATGAGTGTCCTTTAGGTTCATGTAATGGAAAGGAAAACCCACGGAAAAAATCTCATAATAATAGTAATAGTGCCCATATTAAAGTGGGATGGCTAGAGTGTCTAGATGACAAGATGTCATTAATGGTACTAGGTATTGTATTTGGGATGAAATTTGGGGAGTTTGTGTGTTTATCTTTGGCAAGAGAGCCAAACAGTGGGTGTTGGGTCTACCACCTAACAAACCAAAACTCTTTTATGGAGTATATCCATTCCCTACATAGAAATCCAAACAATGATTGTTAACTCTATTATGTGGTGAATTAAATTGTTGTGTAAATGCAAAGTGATATTTATGGTATAATATCTTGTCACATTTAAAAGTTTTAGTATGATCATTATCTATGATTACATTTTCAAAATAATCTCTAATTTTATTTATATCTCTTATTATTTTTTATAACTTTGAATTAATTTCCAATCAAATGACATAAATATTACACTATATAATATATATAAAAAACTAACTTAATTATCTATTTTTATTAATATAGGTTCTTTATAATATTAAAAATTATTTTTTTATCACATTTAATAATAATATAATTAAAAAATAAAAAGACAACTCTTTAACTATCGTTTTTATTAATTAGACCTACCTTCCTTATTATGATATATGTTTAAATGAAATAATATTTTTATATTTAAAATCATAATATATAAAAGAATTTAATTTATTATTATTATTATTTTTTTTTTTCCAAATTAAAAAATATTTATAATTTATTTTTATTTTTATTTTTTAAGTAGTGGATTTATAATTGTGATTATTTCTGAGATAGAAAAATGTCCATTACCATTATAATTACTAAATATATCACCATATTTTTAATATAACAATAATTAAATAAAAAAATCACAATATTTTATATATAGCATATTTTGTATTTATTTACTTAAAAATATAATAGATAAATTATCAATTATTAAAAAAATATTCTAGTGACAATAAGAGCCATAACATTGATGATTCACCATGTTCTAGCTATAAACATGTAAGGCTTATATTTACATTTGTTTACCCAAAACTCATTCATTTTTTACCTCTGTTAGAGGTTAAGAAGGTGATATTTCATTTTTTATTTTTGCTGGAGGTTAAGAAGGAATGTGATATTTTAATTTCTCTTAGTAAAATTGGAATTAAAATTATAGTAGGTATTATTTATATAAAGAGATTAATCAAATTCAAAATTTTAATATAATTTTTAATAAAATATTTTTTAATTACTATAACTATACATTTGGAATTACATTATAGTTTTTTTTCATCTTCAGTATTATTTACAAATTCATGAACTAAAATTATTGTGAGAAGAATACAATGATTCTAAGCAATTATGGGTCTTTCTTCCATTCCATCCTTCTTTTAAACACATTTTTTAATAATAATTTAATTTTAATTATTTATTTAAAAACATTTAAAATACTGCACTTTCCTTTCTAGTATAGTAGAGAGGTAACATAATGTAATGTCCTATAAAAATCTGATGAAATAAAATAAAATATAGTTATTTATTAAAATAAAATTGAGGTAAAATAGTCAACTTACCATTCCTATTTTTGTATTATGTAAATATTTGAATATGGTGAAAGTCCATGGTTTTTATCATGATATATTTCTATAATGTAGTCTATTTAAAGTCATAAAATTCCAATAAATTTTCCACACATAAAAATAACCAAAGGTTAATTTGTTGTGCCAAATTTAAGATTTGAATCTTTTTGTGCGAGAGCTATATAAACATAAAAAATTGACGGAGTGACTAGGGATCACCTAGGGATTAGGACCTTGACTTGTAAATTTCACATGTAGCTATTATTAGTAAAGATTAGAATTTCTTGTAGAACACCAAAATCATGGTTTATACATTGGGCTATTTCATATGAATCATATTTTTTGAAATGAATTTTACATTTGTAACTTTCTTATGCTACGATTAATTATATTTTGTATAAATAAAAATTTCTTATATTGGCAAGGCTTCTTTATAATTTTTTGATCACTGTATAAGTAAATATATGACCATATATTAACCTACCATTGAGATCCATTACATGGCCAATCTAAGTCCATGATCAATAACAAGAGTGACGTGAGTGTCACTCTCTACCACACTGAATGGTGTTAGCTTGTTTTATGATTGGATAGGTAAAGATATGACCCAACATTGAGATCCATAACATGTTTGGTCAATCTAAGTCGATAATCAATAACAATAGTAACATGACTATCACTGGTTACCACTCTAAATCCCTGGATAAATAGAGATATGAAAATCAATATCAGGGGCTTTGTGGGAGTATTTTGGATTGGAATTGGAACATGTTTGTGGCTTAGTACATGTGGAAATTGACCTCATGGTAATTTTATCATCTCAGATTTTCAGATTTAGGTGGTGCTCTTAACTATTCAACAAATCTAATAGTAAATTTAATCTACATCTAAGTGACTATATATATATATATATATATATATATATATATATATATATATATATATAGATATAGATATAGATATGCCATAATCTATATCACAGTGATCGAATAAATTTAAATAATTAAATAAACTTGCACATTTGCACAAATAAAAAATAGCAGAGATATTCAACCCAACATTGAGATCAATTACATGTCTTGCCACTCTAAATCCATGATCAGTAACAAAAATAACATCTCTCACTGGCTCACCACGCTAAATGGCATTGGCATATTTGATGACTAGATAGCTAGAGATAACAAAAATATGCATTCTTTCTTGATATGCCCTGAAATTTCTATATAAACACCCACGTGGAAATGAGAAAAATTTCTATAGATCCACTCTCGCTCACACATCTCCTTGTAGGGGTCGCACATATTTGTATTGTTTGGGATATTGCTAGATGTGACAAATAGGGATCCAGGCATTTGGGGTGATTTTTGTTTTCTTTGGTCAAGCTATTTGTTTTATGTTTTTGCAAGGAAGTATAGGTGTTTCTGTTTGTTTGTTTGTTTGTTTCTGTCTTGTAAATAAGACACTCATATAATTTAAAATAGAAATTAGCATAACCACATTAATAAATGTGTTTTTTATATGTCCATAAGTAAGAAAACACATTTATTAATGTGATTTTTTTTTTATTTTTTTTTATTTTTATATGTTCATAAGCAACACACATACACACACACACACACACACATAAAGTCATATTTTATTTTCAATTTTTTTAACAAAAATAGGTTACATTCTCTAACATTATTCATACTATGTTGGAGAAAGTCTATATTGAAGCATGATGTGTGAATAGAATAGGAAACGATATTATTTACTGGAAAATGGAACAATCAACTTTAACCCTGTAATGTCCTATTGTTTGAGGATGTCGAGCAATCCAAAAGCACACACATAGTAGCATTTATTGATGGCATAGTTGGCTTTAATTTTTTCCATTCCAATGTCTTAACAAGAATGTAGTGTACATCAATAACTAGATTTTACGTACACTATAGTTACATCTGCCCTATATTAGATTAAATATTCTAAGATCATAAGCAACACAACAAAATTACCTTCCTACATATGTTGCATTTCCAATTAGCTCAACACATGAAAGTCAATGACCTTTGTAACATAAAATTATTTTGATTATACATATGCATGAATCTTATAAGCAATAGAGTAAAGGGCATTGTTGTGTAGGGTTATGATGTTTTCCAATATAAGTCTGCATCTACATGTTTCTGATCCTTCCACAAATGTGGACAAATGTAAGAACCCATATAACTTGGTTCATTCTATCCAAAGCTCTACACCAAAAATATGAGTTTCTCAACAAATAATTTCTACTTCAATTTTGACTATGGCAGTAATTTTTCCAATCTCTATCTCTTTGGAACGAGTTGGAATCACCAAGGAAGAGAGCTTGTTTAAAAAAGGAGGGAGCTCTGAGCCATAATAATCGAGTGATTCCTTTAAATCTAAATAACAAGAATTCACATTTAATTAAATTACTTAAATCGTCAATGTGTTTGCAAAATCAAACTACAATACACACATATTACAAATTAAAAAAATAGAGAACGCTTAAAATTTGTTAGAAAGCAAAATTGGAAACCAAACTCAAACGTATATTAAGAATTGACCTCAATGAATAATGTACATAGTGTACAATTTAATACAACAAGAAAACTGTTGATTCAATTTCCGGTTTTTATTAGATTCTAACCATTAATTATCATAACACACACTAATCCAACCTTAATCATGAGGATTAGCTGTCTAACATTCCCCCCTTAATCCAAAGAGATGTATCAAAGTCCAAGAATGAGAGCTAAAAATGAAAAAAAAAAATCACCTAAGCCAAGAGCTCAATGTCTCTCAGAAATGGTTTTTAAGGATGACCACAAACCAATTTGGGAGAACTGAAGGTCTCAACCAAAACCAACTCTAGAACCTTCATAGAAGTTATCAGAATACTAAAACAAGTGGTCTTAAGGTGAGCAGAAACTCTGGAACTATCAATGTAGTTCCTCAAATGATTCTAAATCTAGAAGTGCTCATTCACAAACAACTCATTCATAAAAAACTGAAGTCTCTCTGGCTACAACTTTGACTCTAACTAGTACAAGTTGTGGCTCAGGCTCACTTCTAGATCTCTGAATCAGGATTGCTTGACAAATCTTCGAACCTGTAGTAGACCATCAACTTCCCCTTGTCAGATACAGGGTGAGAAGATGAAATAGTTTTTATCACTGTAAGGTTGGTCAATACTCTCGAACATATCCTATGGTATGAACTATAAAACTTCTTAGTTATTTTAGACCAATCCTAAGAAGCAATCCATCCAAAATTTAGTTTTTCTCTTGCAGCAATCTTTTTTTCTAGAACATTTGTTTGAATGGTGATCATGCTTTCCACAATGCTCATAGGGTGAATAACAAAACACTGATCCTTCACATGTACAAATCTATCACAATGTTAGCATCAATAAATTTTTTCTGGAACAACGCCATCCACAAATCAAGCACTATGAAATTGTATAGGTTTAGAAAAATCGACCACATAAAAAGAAACATATTTATCATATGCAATACCAGTTCTGTTTTGTTATGTGTAATTTCTTCCCAAGGTCTTATATCAAGTTTCACATCAGTACTTTTATTTGCATCCAAAATTTCCCCTGAAATGGATTCATTACCCTTCGATTGTTGTTTGGAATTAAGATTGTCTCAATGTACTTGAGACTCACTGGAGAGAAATTCAACTGTCTCTCATGCATCATGTAAACAAACTCTAATATCAACGCGACTTACTTTGCTAATATTCATAGTTTCATGAGGAGTATAATTAATGAGATAATATAAGATCTCTAATACATTTTTAATTTGATCTATTTTACTAAATCTAGGGTGTCGGGTTCAACCGAAAATACACCCATTTACAAGGAAATTGACTAGTAAAAGTACAAATCACAACCTGTAACAAATACTTTCCAAAATTTCTAGTCAAAATCTCATGTGCAGGCTCTCACAATGTTACATTTAGATGAAACAGAAACCTACAAAAGCAACAATCTCCACTGAGCAACAACTGGCCCAGAAAAAATCAGAGTATGATTATACCATGTAGAAATTCAAACAAATAAGAATGACTGAGTTTTGTCAAAAAATAAAATATAATACTTGATAGCAGAAGAAAATCTGGATAGAGGTGGTCTTTTGAGAAACTGAACCTGGTTATTCTACATACAGTTTTTGAGACTTATGTTTCTGCATATTCAAATAACTTCTATAATTTACATCAAACCATGAACAACCAACAAGCCGCCACCACAACTCGTTCATGTTCTCAATTTAATGTGTTCAGGTCAAAATGGAAAAGATCTAAGAAGAAACAATCAACATGATGGAAACCATATATGTATCAACACTCTCGCATTGTAAACAACTACTATCGCATGCATTTCCTCAATTAATTATAATAATCATGTCGATAGTAATCCCTCCTATTGGAATTGGGAATTTTAATCATTTTTCTAATTAATCCCTTTGATCTGATTGTCTAAACTAAAAGATACCAACATATTCTCATCATCCCCACTCGATCAATGAATGAAATTAAAAGCCATAACTTCCTTGCATATCTAAATCGGGTGTTTAAACCTTACTTAAATTAATTTTTTACCAAATGAGATTAAAATTTTTTTGTGCCTCTCAATTATCTCCACATATAAACATTAACAAAAATGATATTAAAAAAAAAGAAGGTATATGAAACAATATAGGATGGAATGAGAGTTTTGCTTCCATATTCCCAACTGGCACATGTAGTTATCCCATCATTTAATCATGAAACACTTGATTGTTGGCATTCTCCTCTGCTAGTGGAACAAAGTACTCCAAATCCACTACTTCAATTCAATAATTCAAATCGAATCTGTGTTTGCGAAATGGATGGGACCTTGTGGGAACCAATTGGCTTTTAGAGTGGACTCTCATATGGCATGAAAAGTTCAAGTGGTATTCATGTCCCTCTGTTATTTCTCAGATATTTTCAACAAGTGCAATGTTGCTTTGGCCAGGCAGGAGCAAGCCAGGTTTTATATACTCAGTCATATATCCCTTTATTTTTGTGTTGGGATATTAAGTTTAGTTAGATTGCATATGAAAGACTGTGTAATTATAATACTTTTAAAATAAAATTTACTGTTATTTTGTAAGTATAATATATAAGGAGGGTACAGAGTGGGTTGAATGTAAAAATCTTGGTGTTTAATAATGCAAAGATTGAGTGTGGGTGTGCACATTAAAAACAACCTTGGTACACCCAAATACATCTATTGAAATTTTATTAGGATTCAAAATATTTAGATAGTAATCTTTTATCCTTGCAAACAACAAACCAATGCTCCAAAGAGTGCTGATTTGCTGACTGTGTTCTTCGTGGACTACAATTGCGGTCCAGGCCAATAATTTTCAAAATGAAAAACCTAAGAAGGAAATTAAAGATCATCATGAATAATGAGAGATCATGATGCGTACCATAAATTAGACCTAAGAATCTATGTACTATCATGCAATGGAATTGTTTAGATTCTTGCATGCCGCGTAATTCTTTACTTCTGAATTGAAACCAACAGAAATGAAAGGAGACATAAATCGGTCGGCTGAGTTTGGTTTCGATTTTTCATTTAAATGATTATTAATTTACCTTGTAACATGCAAGATTCAGGCCTCTCTAAAATCTCAACCCTTGTTGTCTTAATTAAATTAAATGAAGAAATGTTAGCTCCAAATCAAATCTGAAACGTCCATTTTATAAATAAATTAAAAACCACCAAGGTATAATTAAATGAAATGATGAGAACTTATGTTGGAGTCGTGTTTTCAAATTGATGAGAGCGTTTGTTGGAGTGGTGTTTTCAAATAAGTGAGGATTGTTGGCATAGAATTTAAAATAGAATCAAGTACATCGACAAAGAAAATGGAAAGGTGTGAAACAAGCCATGACACAAATTCAACCTATTGCTTTAGTTTACTGTTGCTAATCATCAAAATAGTAAAAAAACAGTTTTATATGATAAACTTAAAACTAAATCCAACTTGAAATTAAATCCAATGCACTAGTGGTTTTATATATAAGTTACAATGAAAAATTCATAAAAACATAAAAAAAACTCATGTCATCTCCACCACTTACAATTTTAGGTTATTAAATATTAAAAAAAAAATAAAAATTTAAATATTAATTATTATAAATATTAAAAATAACATTTCAAATATTACTTATTATAAATTTATAATAGTTATTGTTATAAAAAAATAATATATTTTAAAAATATAAAAATAAACATTGTGATTAATAATAATGAATTTAAAAATAATATTATTAATTTAAAAACTATTAATAATTAATACAATATTAATCATGTTTAATAATATCTCTTATTTCTTTAATATTATAAACCTAAGTGATTAATAAATCCAAGGATTTAATGTTTTTGGTTTATTAATTCCATAGCCACCATAATCAATATTCTAAAATTATGGTCAACCCATAGTCAACCATATTTATTTTAGTGAACTAGGTTTATTTTAGGGTTTATACCTTTTATTTTAGAATTTATATAACTTAGTTTTTATAATATCAATCCCTTCGGTTTAATATTATTCCCTTGGGTTTATAACACATTTGGGTTTTAGAATTATTCCCTTGGGTTTATAATATCAATCCCTTAGGTTTATTAATGTAAGGGTTTGTATTCCTAGGGTAGAATATTATTCATAGGGTTTGTAATATTAATCCTAGGGTTTAATATTAAAACTAAATCCAATATATTAGCGTTTTATATATAAATTGCAATGAAGAATTCATAAATAAGATAAAAAAAAAATCATATGTAATTTCCACCGTTTACAATTTTAGGTTATTAAATATTTAAAAAAATTAACATTTTAAATATTAGTTATTATAAATATTAAAAATAATATTTTAAATATTAGTTATTATAAATATTAAAAAACAACAATTTAAATATTAGTTATTATTATAAATAAGTAATATATTTTAAAAGATATATAAATAAATATTATTATGGATTATAATGAATTTGAAAACAATATTATTAATTAAAAAACTATTAATAACATCCTTAATACAATATTAATCATGTTTAATAACATCTCTTATTTGATTAATATTATAAATCTAAGGATTTAATCTTTTTGGTTTATTAATTTCATAGTCACCATAATCAATGTTCTAAAATTGTGGTCAACCCATAGTCAACCGTATTTATTTTAGTGAACTAGGTTTATTTTAGGGTTTCTAATTTTTATTTTAGGATTTATATACCTTAGTTTTATAATATCAATCCTTTGGGTTTAATATTATTCCCTTGGTTTCATAACCCATTCGGGTTTTAGAATTATTCCCTTGGGTTTATAATATCAATCCCTTAGGTTTATTAATGTAAAGGTTTGTACTCCTAGAGTATAATATTATTCATAGTGTTTATAATATATTACCTAGGGTTTCCCCGGATGCGGGTGATGACGTGTTGAGGGAGGACGAGCCACATGCCCAGCATGTGCCGCCTCGTGGTAATCCTTATGGAGCTGGTTCGACCGTCAATACATAGTGGTTCAGCACACACGCGAAGGAATTCATGGCAGTTAATGAGCCGGGACGGAATGCAGTTAATGTTCTGGGGAAGAGGAAGCTCGGAACTCGATTTCAGCAGACAATGTGGGAACCTTGGCAAGTTAAATCCAGGCGGATGTGGGAGCCGAGGAAGAATGAGCCGAGGAAGGCCAGAAATTCCGCCGCAGTGCTTGATTTGGTATGCCGCTGTAACTCGTGGTGTGGAAAACAGCAGTGGTGGAAATTCACAGGCTCTCTGGTTCAGTGGGAGGCACGAAGGGGCAATTTGCACGCAGAAGGAGGGTGCTTGGCAATTGAATTGGTCAGTGCATACGAGGGAGGCAACGAAGCAAACATGGTTAAATTGCGGGAGAGGCAGCCAAGTAGACGAGGACCAGGAAGAGGGTCCTCCTCTCGAACTCCTGCAGCAGACGAACACCATCATTGCTGCTGTTGCTACTGCCACAGGAGGGCCAGAGCAACGCAGCTCCCGTGTGGGCAATTTCTGGAAGTGGGCAGTTCGAGCGAGGGAGGGCCACTGCTGCCTGCGTTTGGCTCTGTGGTTTTCACCTTGGGCGGCTCACGGGATACCACAGGAGTCAATGCCCATATCTTTGTTATGTTTACAAGAATTCCTGAAGGAGTCGAGGCAGGCGTACCAGAGGGCATGGTGGAGAAACCTTCAGAGGGGGCGAGCAAGGAAGCAATGGAGAAGCCGCCAGAAAGTTCGGGCAAAGAGGATGCTGGCAAGGGTAGCATGGAGGAGCTGCCGCCGGTTGAGCAAGGAGGTTTGGGGAAGGAGGCGGACAAAGACACCGGACCATACTTGGGGCCGGCACCTCCGGGCGTGGACGAGGACAGATGGAAGGCCATGTGGGCAGGTGTCCCGGAAGGAAGGGGATGGTGCTATGTGGTGGAAGACCCAAGCCTTAGCGAGGAACCAGACAGCGAGCCCCAAATTCACTCAGTCCCTCCTCTCGCCACCAGAAGCGACGACCAAGGCCCCTGCGGGTAAGTCGGTCACGGCAACAACTGTGCGTCGGTCTAGTTGGAATTTTCTGAGTCTGTCTATCTGGCCCATGTATGAAGGGTTCAGCTTTACTTTTCTTTACTGTTATGTTCAGTCAGTCACGGTCGATAGCCCCTGCGTGGGCAGAAATGGTTTTGTTTAAAGCAATGAAACGTTATAGGTTGTTGATTTTCTCTGCTTCTGTACCTCCAGAAGCAATGGTTTTTTGGAAACACTCTGTTAGCTTGATTAGTCGCCTGAGGGATAATTTTGGTTTAGTCGATGCTGCCCCTGCGAGGGAGCTTCTTGTTTCAGAGTCTAACCTTTCCAGGGTGCATCTGCTGGCCTTGGAATGCCTGCATTACTGTCTGTAATTTGATTTTGTAAATATAATAGAAACTATTAGATAGTCTTTTAACGACAAAAAAAATATATATATATTACCTAGGGTTTAATATTAAAGCTATATCCAATGTACTAGTTGTTTTATATATAAATTGCAATGAAGAATTCATAAATAATATCAAAAAAATCATGTGATCTCCACTATTTACAATTTAAAATTATTAAATATTTAAAAAATTAATATTTTAAATATTAATTATTATAAATATCAAAAATAACATTTTAAATATTAATTATTATAAATTTATAATGGTTTTTTTTTATTGATAAGTGAGTGAATCCTGAAAATCACTCTTACCCTGTGGCTGAGAGGCCACAACTCAGGGGTGTGTAAGCCATCAAAGTGACCCAGGGATCACACCCGGCCTGAGCCGCACCAGCGGAAACTATGCTGGATTTTTGGTATCGGCGAGACTAGAACCACTGACCTTTGCTTACGGAGCGCCTTAATAGCGCGCTCCTTCACCGACTTTTCTAAATCTCTTTGATATAAATTTATAATGGTTATTATTATAAATAAATAATATATTTTTAAAAATATATAAATAAAAGTATCATTAATAATAATTAATAATAATGAATTTGAAAACAATATTATTAATTAAAAAACTATTAATAACATCGTTAATACAATATTAATTATGTTTAATAACATCTCTTATTTGATTAATATTATAAACCTAAGTGATTAATAAATCCAAGGATTTAATCTCTTCGGTTTATTAATTCCATAGTCACCATAATCAATGCTCTAAAATTGTGGTCAACCCATAATCAATGATATTTATTTCAGTGAAGTAGGTTTATTTGAGAGTTTATAATTTTTATTTTAGGATTTATATACCATAGTTTTATAATATCGATCCCTTGGTTTTAATATTATTCCTTTGGGCTTATAACACATTGGGGTATTAGAACTTGAGCGGAGCGGAGAGCGGGAAAAAACCAGTTGCAGCGCTGTCATGGAAATGGTTCAGGAATCCGTCATTTCAAGGCCAGAAGGCCCCATCCCCCGCCCACGGAGATCGTCATCTTGCTCAAATGGCCTACGATGCAGAGCCTGCGGAGTCGCCTGGTGGTCTCGGGTTATTTCCACTGGGCTTGCCGATGCTCATGACCTGAAGGCTCACGCGGGCAAGAATGGGATCATGGAGAAAGCCGTTATTGAAAACAGCTGGACGCCAAGGATGGATCCATCAGCGTGGGGAATGAAGGTAGGAGGAGCAGGCGGCTCCACGGGAAAGCCCAACTCGCGCAGCAGGGCAGGGTTGGATATGAGAAAATGTGTAGAGTCGGATGCCGGCGCCCCTGATGCAGCAGCCAATAGGGTCCAAAGGGAAAGAAATTGGAGAGTGGGGGTAATTAGGAGCGTGGAAATCCAGTACCAGCAACGAAATCTATCACATCTCAGATCCAAGAAGGTTGCGGGGCAAGTGTTTGACGAAAAGCCTCACCTAGATTTGATCCCAAAAAGGGCCTGTTCTCAATCTCGGCTCAGAATGAATGTGCTGGAAAGGTTTTAAGAATCCGGCTTGAATCACAAGGTTCATGGGAAGATTGGCCTGTGCATGGTCCTGCAGAATCAAAAGCTGTGAGTCTCAGGGGTGCCTCTTCCCCAGGCAAGATGAACACAAAGATGAAATTTGCATGCTCTACAGTACAGGAATTAACAGAACCAGTACAGTTTGCGCCCTCAGTTGGCTGTGCAAGCACCAGTTTTTTCTGGAATCAGGATCACAGCGGCAAGCAGAAAACAGATATCTCCCTGCCATTCCAGATTTTGATTGTGCTCCTTTCCGGCAAATCTATGCTACAGTGGGTGAGATCTTCAGATCTAGTACAGGACCTCAAGCAAATCTTGGAAGATAAGGAGGGTATTCCCATAGCCTCTCAGCGTCTCCTTTTCGAAGGCAAACAATTGGAGGATTCCTGTCCCCTTTCCTGTTATAACATTCAAAGAAATGCTTCCATCTCATTTTCCCTACGACTGAGAGGGGGAGCTGTTGGATAGTCTTCCTCTGCTGTAGCCTTTTCTTATAAAGATGTTGTCCATGCTCAGAAGCCCAAGGAAAAAGCTTCACCATTTCAAGCTCCTAAACCATTCTTAGTGGACAAGCTGGAGGAAACCCCCTCCATTGAAATAATACATCCTACGATGGAAAGGCAACACCAGCTGTTTGCAGAGTTTGGCATCATCTGCAGGTTCAATGGTCTATGGCCTAGCACAACAGATCTGTACCAATGGATTCACTCAAATTGGACTAACAATTGCAAGGTTCTTCTCTGTTCAAAAGGCTTCTTCATTACATTGTTTGTTGACAGTGAGGACTACCAAAGAGTCTTAACTGAAGGCCCATGGTTTTGGAATTTTGCGGGTTTGTTCCTTACTCCGTGGTTCCAAGAGTTCGATCCCTCCACAACAGTCAATACCAAACTCCCAATCTGGGTCAGACTTCCTAACCTACCGGCGCATTTATGGCACTTTGCTGTATTTGAAGGAATCGACAATTCCTTAGGATGCTTCCTCAACACAGACACCTCAAGAGGGGAAAAAGGAATTTATACCTTCGCCAGAATCTGCGCAGAAATAGACATAAGCAAAGGACTACCTGATCAAATCATTCTCAAAATAGGAGACTTCCATTGGACTCAATCCCTGGATTTTGAGAATACAGCCTTTCGCTGCCGAAATTGTCGTCTCACAGGGCACCTTCAAAGTTTGTGTCCTTCAATGCCTACCCAAAAAAAGAAAGCCAATTCTAAGCCAAAATCCAAAAGTTGGAAACCTCATGATCCTCCCCCAATGGATGTCTTTTCCAGCTCAGATGAAGAGGATGAGGAGGAGGATGAGGAAGACATGGACGCAATGCCAGCACAGGTTTCGCCCTCGATTTGTCATGAGGAAGCCACAGTCCCTCCTATTTCTCAGAAAAGAACTCATGAGTCTTCTCCTTCGGATTCAGACAAGGAGCTCTCGCCCTCAGCCCAACTCAGTTTACAGATCATGCCAGACCAACAGAGTCCTAATGGTTGGGTCAAAGTAGGTAAAAAGAAAGGGAAAAAAGGTCGACCAAATGATTCCACCCTCGTTGTGTAGAATCTTTGGCTTTGATCGTGCTTCTTACTTCTTCTGGTTCTTTTTGTTCAGCTCTGCTCTCGTCTTATCTTCTCTTGGGAGCCGAGGTGGATAGTCTATCCTTTCCGGCTGCCCGTTCTCTTTTCGGGGATCTGAAGTAGATCCTTCTAGTGTCCCAGTGTCTTTTTTCAGGTCTTTTGGTTCTATGCCACCCTGCGTGGTGTGCCGTCTATTCTCTTTAGTCTCCTGAAGCTTGGCCTGCTGTTTAGCGGCCCGTTGTCTGCAGTTGCAGAAGATTTGTACTATATTCTCCTTTTAATACAAAAAGCTGACTTACACAAAAAAAAAACACATTGGGGTATTAGAATTATTCCCTTGGGCTTATAACACATTGGGGTATTAAAATTATTCCCTTGGGTTTATAATATCAATCTCTTGGGTTTATTAATGTAAGGGTTTATATTCCTAGGGTATAATATTATTCATAGGGTTTATAATATTAATCCTAGGGTTTAATATAAATCCCTTGGGTTTATAATCATGGTCAACCATGGTCCAATGTCACATTGTAACAAAGATTGTCTCAATATGAAAATCAACCATGGTCTACCATGGTCAACCATAGTCCAATGTGGCATTGTGCCAAAGATTGTCTCAATATGAAAATCAAGCATGGTCAACCATGTCTAGTTTTTAGTTTTTAATATTTATCTTAGGTTTTATATGCCTTGGGTTTATAGTATTTATCCCTTGGGTTAAATATTATTCCCTTGGGTTTTTAGTATTAATCCCTTTGGTTTCTAATATCAATCCCTTATATTTATTAATCTAAGGGTTCTTATTCCTCGGCCTTAATATTATTGATAGGATTTATAATATTAATCCTTGTGTCTAATATAAATCCCCTCGGGTTATGATCATGGTCAACCATGGTCCAACGTCACATTATGACAAAGATTTTCTCAATACGAAAATGAACCATGGTCCAACATTGTATTGTCACAAAAGATTGTTTGCATATGAAAATAAATCATGGTCAACCATGTTGCAACGTCGCATTGTCACAAAGATTGTCTCAACATGAAAATCATCCATACTTAACCGTGATAATTTTAGGGTTTACAATATTTATCTTAGGGTTTATATATCTTGGGTTATTTATCTCGTGTGTGTAATATTATTACCTTGGGTGTTTAGTATTGGTCCCTTGTGTTTATGAAGCTAAGGGCTCATATTCCTAGAGTTGATTATTATTCATAGGGTTAATAATATTAATCCTTGGGTTTAATAAAGATCTCATGGATTTAGTTTATTAAATTAGGTTGATAATATTCATCCCTTGGGTTTAATATTACTCCAAACAATAGTCAACCATATTTAATTTAGTCAACCATGTTTATTTTAGGGTTTATAATATTTATTGTACGATTTGTATATCTTGGGTTTATAATATTAATCCCTTGGATATAATATCTTTGATCAACCATGTTTCAACATCGCATTGTGACAAATATTGTCTCAATATGAAAATCAACCATGATAATTTTAGGGTTTACTTCCCGTAGGTTTACAATATCAATCCCCTATGTTTATTAATCTAAGGGTCCGTATTCCCCATGTGTACTATTATTTATATGTTTCATAATATTAAACTTTGGTTTAATATAATCTCATTGATTTAATTAACTTAATTGGGTTGATAATATTCATCCCTTGGGTTTAATATTACTCCAAACCATAGTCAACGAGAGCTAGCCATGGTCAACCATAGTCAACTATAATCAACCATATTTATTTTAGTCAACCATGTTTATTTGAGGGTTTATATACCTTAGGTTTATAATATTAATCTGTTGGGTCTAATATCCATGGTCAACCATGTTGCAACATTGCATTGTGAGAAAGATTGTCTCAATATGAAAATCTACCATGGTCAACCATGTTGCAACATTGCATTGTGAGAAAAATTGTCTCAATATGAAAATCTACCATGATCAACCATAATAATTTTAGGGTTTATAATATATATCTTAGGGTTTATATACCTTAGATTTGTGATATTTATCCCTTGACTATAATATTATTCCCTTGGGTTTTTAGTATTGATCCCTTAGGTTTATTATTCCCATGGGTTTATAATATAATTCTATTGCGTTTATTAATGTGAAGGTTCATATTCCTAGGGTGTACTATTATTCACACAGTTCATAATATTAATCTTTAGGTTTAATATTAATCCCATGGATTTAATTAATTAATTTGGGTTGACAAAGATTAATTTGGGTCAACCATGGGCAACATCACATTGTGACAAATATTGTCTCAATATGAAAATCAACCATGGTCAACCATGAATTTACAATATTTATCTTAGTATTTATATTTCTTGAATTTATATCCAATGTACTAGTTATTGTTTTATATATAAATTGCAATGAAAAATGGTTGAGTTCCACATTCAAGTTTCGTGAAGCTTTTGAAGAGAAATATCACTTCCGTGGTGGCCTTCGACGCAGTCATCTATTCTTCAACAAAATAACAAACAATTATAGTCGCAGGCATTAAAGTATGATTTTTACAACAGTCAGAAACGATCACTAAAGTGAACAGTGGAAAGTTAAGCCAAATTCATGACAAAATTGGCATCATGATTTCACCAAAGAAATGCATCTTTATTAGCACCAGAAATTCTCCATTGACAAGCAAGCCCATCGTATTGGAAAATAATCGCCAATTAGAGATAGCCATAGCCGCTAAAGTTCCCCAACTATCGTTCTGAGGCACAACTTGTAAAAGAAAATATAAAGTAACAAATAGAAAAACAGTTCAAGAGAATAGAAAATTTACCATCAAACATCATTCACATCAGTCGGGACATGGAGCGGTGAACACATGCACGATGCACATGGATAGATGAGTGCGATGAATGAATTCTTCTCTCAACGCAAAAACTATGTCCTGCATCAATAATATGCACAACTTTATATCAAGGTGCATTGCTCAAGGTTTTGAAAAATAGTCCTATGTATGGAATGGGGTTCCATGGATTCCTGTGAACCCAGATATATAATAGTTTTTTCTTTATACACAAAGTTGCATTGTGTTAACCCCAAACTTGGGGTTTGATATCATAACTACAGTAATGTTGATAAATGTTCTATGAAACTTTATATATCAATAATTAATTGTTTCTTTGATTCGTTTTACTTATTATCAACTCAAAAGGTTTTCTTTGTTTGTTGATTTTGGGGTTCGACCATGTTCGTTATGTATGTATTTATAAATGAGCTTTATTGCTCTATCTTGAATTAAGCTTAGTTTTCTTGTTGACATGCAATGATCTTAATTACCATAATTCTATAACAGTTGTTGTGTTAGGGTTGATTCTAAACGTTTCTAGTGAAATTTCTCTTACTTTTGTATGTATGTATTTATGGTCATTCTTAGGCACTTTCTTTCTATTTATTTAACAATGAATGTTATGTTTATTCCAATTATACTTACTTGCATGAAACTTCTAACCATACTGCAGAGTGGATGAAACGTGACCCTCATCGGGATTTGTCCCACCTGACCCTTGGTACTTTGGGTGATTATTAACCTTAGGGAGTGGGACTGCTCTTCGTTTAGGGAACTCTATTCGAGAAGGAGACCTAACCTGCTTCCACCAAGGAATATTTCACCAATGACAGATTATCTATCCCATATGTTCTTGATCCTGATATTTTTTGAATGCCTACTTAATTTGTTCCAACTACATATCCTCTATTTCTGAAAATAAATATGATGATCAACTTCTTATCCAAAGTTATTACCCTGATTCTGTTGAGTTGTTTGTTCTACAATGATGCATAAACAATTTTTACTAGTAGGGTTGAGGGTTCCTACTTTCTGTTGGATTTGTAACGATTTATCACACTGATATCAATTCTTTGGTTATTGTTCCTCTTTCCTTAGCATAAGTGATTTATCTACATCTGTTCGATAACTTATCATAGCATTTTATTTAACACATGAAGAATATATATACCAGTCAACATTCACCCCGTAACAATAGCATTTATGTTTCCTCTTAACATAGCAAGATTATAATTCAACATTCTTTCTTCAGAATAGAATGACGATAAGTTAATAAACACCAACATTCTTTCATAGTAATAATAAGTCAGTATGAACCAAAATTCTTTCTTTTAAACAGAACGATAACATATCTAAAATCAAAAGATATTTATCTGCATAATTTAACCTTTGAGGGAATTAGTATTGAAATAAGACTCCTCCACCCAAACATGAGATTGGAAATTATGTCCAATTCCCCCCCCCCCCCTCATGACTCTTTAATTTCCACAATTGCTTATAAATAATAATTAGTCCTTAGACTTGAAGACTCCTAGTCCAGTCAAGAATATTAAGCTTCAGGGCTTCCATTGGCTCCTTGTCCAGCTCAAGAACACCCATAGTAGTTTTCAACTTTGCCTTGGTAATGTCCTACTCAAGGTTTCCTTCTCTCCTCTTTCTTGCCTCAGGCCTCTCTCTCTTTTCCCCTATATAAGCTTTCTCCAAAACTAAGATGCTTTAATAAATAAGGGAAGAGGAAATAACGGTCTCAACTTCCTAGAAATTTAAAGATTTTCATTTTCGGATCTTCTCTCGTAATTCCATAACTTACCATGGTAGTTTTAATTTGATATTTCTTTAAAATAAAACAATCAAAATAATTTCAACATTTAAGTTTCTCTTTTTCCTTAACTTTACCCAATCTAGAGTTTACCAAATATTTCTTAGTAAAAATAAATGAAAAATCCAATCCAATCCAGGTGGGTGTTAGATTCCCCCCCCCACCCCCCTGCAACCCCCCCTTGTGTGAAACTAGGTTTGGTCTTCATAAATGTACTTTTGACATTTGTATTTATTAAAGAAAAGAAATATTATTTTTGTTATATTTATCAATGAGATTCTTTCTCATTGAAATAGGTCTAACACATGTCAAAGTTCTATAGGTAAGTCAAAGAGTCCAAAGAAATGTTGAAGACCCTTAAAGGCATGTTACACTATGTATATATTTTTATAAGAGTCAAAGATATCGCTCCAAGAAAAGTCACAAGTCCTCTCCAAGCAACGACATCAATAAAGAAGAAAAAAATAAGAATAAAGTTCAAGTTGGCCTACAGTCCTCGAGTCGGCCTCAAGTTGTCCTAAAGGAAACTCTATATATAGAGGTTGCCCACTCCTCTAACAACAAGCAATCTACCTATGATATCAGCGAGCAAGGAAGACTGAGAAAAAATGAAGAAATTTGAAGTAAAAGGATCCTCTAGTGCAGCGAAGAAGGAGAAGACAAAATTGAAGTCTAGAGGGCTAATTTAAGGGTGAATTACAGTCACAATTGCGAGAAAAGGAGGGTAGTCTACAGTTATAAAAATAAGAATATTATAGTTGCATATTCCTCTTTAGTTGGGCTAAAATCTTAGGTTTATAAGGCCCCCTACTCAAGCGAAGAAGAGACTCTCACAAGCGAAGGAGAAAGGAGTCAAAGCATAAGTGAAATCTCTCACACGTGTGAGAAACTAGGGTTGCAGTACTGTCACATCAAGTCTACAACTACACATCAAGAAGAAGCTTGGTTGGACAAGAGAAGGAAGGTGTCTTCATAGTTGAAGGATCTCACTAAGTATTAAATATAAGTATATATTCTAGATCTCACATAAACGAGGTCTATCACCAATTGTCAAAGGAAGAAGGAGGATGAAGTGCCTAGGAACAAAGTGCCGGAAGAAGGAGGATGAAGTGCCAGGAAACAAAGTGTCAGAAGAAGGAAGGTCTTGACTTGTGCTTGGAAGATATTCTTGTCAAGGGTCTAGGGTTTGGCATTTATGAATAAGAAACTTCAATAATAAAAATTTACAAAAGGGTTTACCTCTCTAAGAAAGAGATATTTTTCCCTGGTTGAGAGCTAATATCTTGTGTTCATGTTTCTTGTTTTTTGGTAGCAGTTTGATGAAGTAATCACACACACAATAATAATAAGAGAAGAAGATCAAGCTAACAATATAAATTGGAAAAGTGCTTCACAAATTGTTATCAAGTCTAGAAGAATCCTACTATATTTAATTTCCCGAGATTCTTCTGTAAGGGTAGGATTCTCGCATAAAGGTTTCATCCTCCCAAGTGGCCTCTTCTGGGTCAAACTTCCTCCATTGCACTTTAACTTGGGTGATAGCTTTCCACAGTAATATTGTTTCTCTCTAATTGAGAATATGTAGGGGTTCTACCAGAAACTCTCCATTTTTTTGACTTGTTCTACATCAAATAACTATTATTAATATTTTTTTCCTCGCATTATTGACAAGAAAAATAAGTAATTAAATCCTTACTTGTACAACTTTCCAATTAATGATATGTATTTAGTCATATACATATTTATTTAATAAAGAGACATGAAACATATTATGGACTCACATATGGTAGGTAGTGCAAGCTAATAAGTGACAGGTCCAATTGTTTCTAGGATTTGAAAGATTCTACAATATCGAGGGGCTAACTTTACAAATTGTTGGCAATGGGTCCCCTGGAGTTAGTTTAGGGGTAGAAAGCCCAAGTTTTTGTATAAGAAGTGTAAAGTCTTCGCATTTTATGGTCGTGAAGCGTGAAGATGTGAAAGTGTCAAAAAGGGTTTCCGCCCTTCTTTTATGTAACTTGTGTTAGCTTTAGGAGATCTAACCATGGTCCGTGGACCATGGGAGTGTATAAAAGGGAGAGTCTTAGAAGAGTCTAAGGCATTTCTTGGTATGTTTTGAGTCGTTGATGAATGTAATGGGTCAGTGAGAGCTAAGAGCGAAGATTCTTAGCATAGGAAAGAGGCTCTGCAGCTGTGTGTGTAGAGGCCTAGGGTAGAAGTCCACAGCTGATTGTGCAGACACCTACAGCTGTGTGCACAGGGAAGTTAGAGTTTGTAAAGAAGATCTGAACCATTAATAAAGAGAATTACTCTCGAAGTATCTATGTGTGATCTATTTCACTTCGGTTATAAATGCATGTGATTATGTTATGATGAATAATGGGTTTATGTTTTAATGTTGTATTGATGCGCGAATCGATATGTTTTGATTTGTTATATGAACAGAACTAAGAATATATGTTGACGCGAAGATCATCTTAATGCATGTTGAAGTTATTAGATACTTAAGCTAATCTCGGTAAATACAGAAGTAAGAGTAATTACAGAGGCACGTAAGTGTCTGATTCGCATATCTAGGGTACGAAAAGGACAATTGTAGAACTTCGCGGTGGTCTAGAGGACGTCTAAGAGAAGTATACCAATAAGCCGTAAAAGGATTATCGATTTACACGAAGGAAGGTTTAGGGTGTAAAACGACATCACTACCATCTCTAGGTGCGGAAACTTGGTTCCTGCATCCCCTCATACTGCTTCGGGTGAGACTTAAGTCCGCACTACGTGGATTGATGCCGAAAGGGCTAGTGGTGTAGGGATTTGCTTGGCTAATTAACATTGAAACTGGGTTAGGGCCCATCAAGCCATCAAATGGTTCAATTGCCAAGACCGAGATCTACATAAGGAGATGTGTGATGTCACATTACTAGAATCCAACTAAGAAGGAAATCAAAGACTGGTTGGATAGAAAGATCCACGAATTTGTGGCGAAAGAGAACAGGAATCTATGATTGACAAAAGCACAGTGGTTAGACAGATATATGTACACAGAGATACATCAAATCTTCTTTTGTTCCTTCTCGGTTGAATTATACAAGTGGATCACGAAATTGGAAAATGGACAAGGAAGGTGGAGGCTTGACAGTCCGATAGTCTGGACCTTGGAGTTAGCGCAGAGATTAGAATCCTATGAAGATAAGATCGCACGCGTTGTCAATCATTGGCTCAATCGCATCAGAGGAGGGTTTGTGACAGAGTTCGCGGTCGATACTTTGGTCAATTATAGTGAAGCACATCGACGCTTCGTCAAGGGATTGCAAGATAAGTATTTAAGGTCTTTAAACACTTGGATTAAGATGCTCTTGTGTGAAAAGCGGGTTATGCAATTACCTTGATCTTTGGAGCTACATGAAGTGGAAAGATCTTTAGGGATAGAGGGAAGACAGGCCCTAATATAACCCACTGATTGGACCTCCTCTGAATGATGATGAGGAAGTATCACATGGTTCTCTGTAAAGCATTGTTGAGTTGATAAGACAAGAGTTCCTGTGAATACTCCATCCACCCACACCACCTACATGTTCACCTCTGCCGCATATGCCTTCGCCCACATGACCGCCACCTCCACCACCGTCCAATATGGCGAAATCAGTAAAATTGCCTATGTTCAAGGGGTCGGGAACTGAGGACCCAGACCAATTTTTGTTCATCGCGAAGGCTGTATGGGAAGCTCAGGTCATTACAGATGATCAAATGAAGAAAGCAACATTGTTCGCTGCTTTGGAGGAATGTGCGCTAACATGGTACATTAAGTACTACACTGATAACCCAATGGCTTCATTAGCAGATATCCAGACTGCACTGAATAAGGAATTTAGTAGGCCCAAGTTTGAAGAGCAATCAATTGTGGGATTCAAGGAGATCATGAAGAAGCCTAACAAGACACCCCAAGACTTGGATCAGAGATTGAAGTGCACAATCCATGAAGCCAACATGAATCTTATGGATGGGCAGCACCGCGAATGGTTTGTGGCTTCGTTCTTGCCTCATCTAAGGGTTGTTTTGTCACAGCAAAAGATTGGGACCCAGACAGAAGCCCTGGAGATTGCAATGAGATTTCACGAGACATTGATGAAAGATGATAATTTAGGGTTCAACAGATTCACATGCAGTTGCAGAACCTGTGCCTAGAATTTCAGAGTCTGAAGAAAGATAGAGTAGTTCGGCCAGAGGTGCACGAAGAAGTTTGGTGCCTGAAATGCAAAAGTCAGGGGCAGGTGTTATATACATATTTGGGCACTGCAACCCCAATCATATATGTCCATAAACCAAGGGCTTCTGAGCCCCTAAAAGTGTTGTTTCATACCCTAAAGGAACAAGGTCAGTTGATTACATCATCTCCCAGAAGTTCTCCATGGAAAACTGCTCAGAACTGGTCAAAACTGGACCATACAGACTGCTTAGTGCTAAGGGTGAGATGCATCTCACCTGCTCAGTGCAAAAAGTGCGATGCATACTGGAAAGCCCTTCTATAGGGTGCGATGGGCGAGAGTAGAAAAATGGCAGAGACAGTTTGCAAGGTGGATGATCATGGAATCTTCCAGAAACTTCTCCTGTGACACTTGCCTCTCTGAATTCGCCTAGGGATGAGTAAGAGAGAATGAATCTCCAAGTGGAACCAAGAACTATCAGAGAGAGGACACTAATCAAAATCCTAGAAGCTGACTCACCCCCCTGCAAACATCTATATATGGACTCCTCATCCCAGAGATCCAGAAGCTGGAATCTTGTATTTTGTAAGGAAGTGTTATTGGTTTCTTGGTGGAATATCATAGTGTTGGGTGATCTAAGCTTTTCATGAGGTGAAGAAGGGCTTTCATGCTAGGAGGATGACGCTGGGTCAGATCAATGGGTTGTAATCCTCTCTTCTATTATTTCTATTAATAAAGCTATTCGAGTTTTCCTCCACATTCTTGTATGTTTGATAATATATGCATTTGTGTGGTCAATATATATCTAGTCCTATATTGTTTATGATTGTAGATCTCTGTACTTCGATAGTGTTATGCTGCTTTGACTTTACAGGTGCTCTTTGAAGCGGGGTAAGCAAGGAAGGAGTGGTAAAGATCTGTCAGAAGGGAGAGGAAACAAGCAAGGAACCAAGCGCAAGACTGAGGTTGGTACTCTTTGCTTCCCTCTCATCTACTTCTCACAAAGGGAAACAAAAATAACTTTAGTTTGTTTGTTTCTAAGATAGCTACCCGTCTTAGTGGGACTAGCAGCTCCGAGTGGGCACTACATTTCCCGATAACAAAATGGCGACTTCGTTGGGGAGTGAATAGCTTGTTTTCTTGTCTATATTTGTTTTCTTTATAAACTACAGACGGAGCCTGAAGTTAAGCCAACTAGCCTTCGAACTGCATTTGCTATGCAAGTGCAAAGTAGATCAATGTTGCTTCAGTCTATCTCCAGGTTTTTTTTATAAACTGAACAATTGATTTGGAAACATCCTAATTGCCCTAGTGGTGGCTCAAGTAACCTCATTAGATCAGCCCCTGTGATTTATGTTTACTGACTATCATTTGCTCGGCCTAAATCCCTGAACTGAGCTGCAAATTGTGACCGAAAACCAAGTAAAGTCTCATCCCTGTACCATCGCACCCTCTCTTCAAGGAAATCTGGATGCATCGTACCTCCCGTTTGTAGTAGGTGAGATGCATCCATGTTTCCCTGTGTTAAAGGTGCGATGATCAGAAAAGGCTAAGTTTGCCTCCAGATTTTGGTTTTTCTTCACTCTCCTTAGCTTTATTCAGAAGTTTTGCTGTCAGTGATCAGTATACCACTGTGGAAACTCCCTTCCTTTGCATGATTTGGCCTCCATTGTACAAAGAATTGTGAATGTTTTTATGTATTGTGCGCCATTTATAGTTCTCTTTTACAAAGAAGTAGCTTAATCGCACTGTCGTCTTTTGATTTGAAAGTGTCGCAAGTGTCGTTTTCAGTCAAAGAAAAGGATCCTATTGTTCTTGATGGTCGATTACACTATTACTTTTGTATTTGATTTGAATTAATAGTTTTTCAAGTGTCGAAAGCAGTTTTTAATTCAAAATCGCAAAGTGTTGTCATTATCTTCCTTTCTTTTTTTGGAGAGAAAATTGTTAGTACTGTCGCTTTGAAAAGATAATTTAGATTTGTACTCAACATTCTTCTTGTCATTTACACATTAAGAAGGTGGAAAAAAAATACATGCATGTGCATTTGCATTTAGACTGCTTGTTGATTTTGATTTAGGACAGTGCATCTAGTGTGTGCTCTCTGCTCTATGTTGAAAGAATCTCATTTTTCTTTCCTTAGTAGCTAGGATTTTCATTGAAAAAAGAAGATTAAATGATTGTTTATCACCTTAGATTGCATTTTAGGAATTGTATATCTACATCACGTGGTGAACCTGAAAGGCAAATTTCTTAAGAAAGATCAACTGTAAAATAAATTCAATGAACATAAAAATGCTTTGGAACCTAACGCACAACATTTAGAAGTCTAGGCTAGAGATGTATTCCGGCATCGTAAAGCCTGGTAACTATCGATTTCATTGTAGGTTGGGTGATTCCTCCTCTTTGAGATGACAAGTGCCAGTACGGACTTGTGCTCCCATGTACCGTCGAGTATATATTGGGAGACCACAATAGGCTATATCCTTTATCCTTAGGAAGCAGTGTTTGCTGCCCTATCGATTGCAATGCATTGAACACAACATTTAGGAAGATTGACTGCTGTACCGTAAATAGTATTCTGCAGTTTTGCGATTGGTTCGGTAATCCCTTCGTCTAGATTTCCAGAGTAGTTTCTTTAGTTCCTTTTCAAAATCCTTAAAGGAAAAGGTCCATCTGAGCACTTGTCACTTCAGGCTCATTAAAAATCGAAGGTGACTAGAGTCATCTTTTGCTTTTTCTCGACTCTTAAAAATTGAAAAAGCAAGTTGTGTCAAAGCGTCTAAAATTTATTTTAATCGGAATAACATCATTGTTCCCTCGTTGGTATTAGGTTGAGAAAAATGGAGTCCACCAACCAAGGATTTCCCCTTGGGGGAAATCCTAGTCCTTTCTCCTCTTGGGGAGATGTTGGTGCACCTCATATAGCCACATTGTCCCTCCCAGGACTGACAATTGGCTTGCCAATATGGCTCTTCACAACCTCTGTCGTTCAAACCTCCGTGATTCCTGAGCAATCAAGCCAGCAAGTAGATGATACTAGAGTTACCCCCCAACCTTCTGCTTCTCTTGTTTCTCCCTCCCATCCTTCCTCTTCGCTTGGTGAAGCTGGTAAAGCTAAAAAGCAAGTAACTGATAAGAAGAAGAAAGGGAAGGAGAAGGAGAAGAAGAAGAAAGAGCCAAAGGCAAAGAGGGGCAACCATCCATCATCTAGCGAAAATCCACACACTACACCATCCAAACCTAAATCTCCATGTGTCATTTGCAAAGGAGACCACTATCATCGAGATTGTCCTTGCATCCCTCAGATCTTAAGGGACTTGTATCCTCATTTGCACAATTCGGTGTCATCAACCTCTAACGATCATGTTGAGAGCACACCGTTAGTTAGTGAAAACAAAGTCTCTGGACAGAAAGGAAAATGTAAATTTCCTTGTAAACTGTGTGAAGGCAATCATGTCGTCCACCATTGTCCCTTCCTGGATGAAGCTAAAAGAGTCTTGGATAACCATCCTGCTTCACCACTATGGCTTCCTCCTAGGTACAAGAAACTCTTGCCGAGTCCATCGCTAGTTGAGAATTCGACTGACACAACCTTGTGGTCGGTCGAAGCATCTATCATTGAAGATAAACCCTCTGAATCCACACCAGACGAAAGTCAAAAGGTCGAGGCGGCGGTCGACCTAGTTTTGTCTTCAGAGGGTCCATCTTCAGATGACACAATCACCGAAGAGAATGAGAACGACACCATTCAAATTATTTTCTTAAACACAAACTCCAATGAAAATGGGGGAAATATACCCGTTCCTTTACCGTAGGAAGGAAGTTCGTCAGAGTTGTACACAACTGTTTATTCGGTCCCACCTCGAAGCAACCTAGTTGTTTCCTTCGACTGGAATCTACTAGGCAGACCTTATCTACCGTCCAATGTACCATCCCGAATCATTGTACAAGCTTTTTGAATGGTCATGGTCAATACTATTATAGATGAAGGGGCTTCTGTGAGTATCCTTTCCTCAATTTCTTGGAAAGCGATTGGTTCGCCATCGCTTCTGCCTGAGATGTGAAATCTGACAGGCTTCGAAAAAGGAACCAGTCGACCATTAGGGATCCTTCCAAATTTACCTATAACTTTGAGAGGGAAAACCGTTTATATAAACGTAATGGTAGTCCAAGGACCTTTAGACTATAATCTACTCCTTGGGCATGACTATATTTATAGCATGGGAGCCATTGTCTCCTCACTCTTTCGAGTAATGTGTTTTCTGCATGAAGGCAGAGTGGTCCAACATGTAGACTAGCTTTCATTCCCCGGCTCACTCATAGCTAACAGTCAAATGCCATCCCTAGCTGGTCTTTTCACGCAAGGAATGTCTCATCAACCTCTAGTCCATCCACCTGAAGAACACGAGTAATTCGGGGATTATGACTGAAACCCAGGGGGCATGCACCCTGGCTTGCCTTAGCAGGAAAACTTTAGGTATAGGGTAGGTTTCCACGAAGGATATATGACTAGTCTGACACACCCGTCCATATAGGAAAATGGGATTGGACCAGAATAAGATTCCCTTGTCAAAAGTTATGTGAGTTGAGGTGACTATGCCATTCACCTTTGTCTATTTCGATAGACATCACCAAGGAAGTGTTTTGTCTGCAATGCGGATGGATTGATCTTGAAAATGCGAGAACTTTCATATGGTAACCTGGAAACTCTACTTCGCTATACCTGGGGGCATGCAAACCTTTTGTGCACAAGTGAAATGTGCCCAGCTTAATGCTAACTCTATAGTTCCGCTGACTTCAACTGCTTAAGTTAGGTGAGTGGTCGAATTGACCATTCACCTTCGCAAGGGCCAAATGGCGCCGACAAAGTAAAGGAATAATTTTCCTAACTAACCTTAGTAGTTAACTAACCCCTAGGACAGTAGTTCGTCATTCCTAGCTTGCATGCGAGAGGCAGCGGAGCAAAGTTTCAAATGGTGCAAGCTCCTTAAAAATTGAACCTATCAATGAGACATCTTTATTATACGACTGGCATGAGCAGTTTTACGCAAAGTTCAAGCTCGTTAAAAATTAAACCTAAGCAATGAGCAAATGTTTCCTTAGAGTTTAAGCTCATTAGAAAATGAACCAATCTCCAGTAAATAACCATTGTGAATGAATTATCATCAGCTCTTGAGCCTTGGTCGTGTTCTTGCCATCACCTCCACTCTGTTTTAGCCGATCATACGCCTCCATTTGACTGTTTACCCTTTTGAGGAACAACTGCGATGAGTGATTTTGTTAGCCATCCTTGTGACACTGCCGTGATTGGAAAATTCCAAACCTTACCTGGAATAACTTGCTATCCGAAAATATCACTCGTTCCTCAAAAAACGAGTCTCCTTTAAGCTCTTTTCATCCGACTCATAAAATATGAAAATATTGCCGAGAAATTGGCCTCTCCAGCACGTTAAAGCTATCAGAAGTGCTATCCCTCCTCTATATTTTAATCGTTTTGGACCTGAGGGATTATTACACAAAAATATCAAGCACTTGTCTTGTTCGGCCCGTTAAAACTATCGAAAATTCATCCCTTTCGTATTGTTTTATACTTTGTCGGACTTAAGGGATTATATGACGAAAAAGGATTATTGGAGTTTCCTTTCTGTCCCTTTTTAGACTCTCTAAAATTGAAAAAGGACCGAGTTATCATTGTCGTTAAACTCGTTAAAATCAATAGCGACAAACTTGTCCATATAGACAAGAACGAGTTTCATTGTCGCTAGGCTCGTTAAAACATAGCGACGGGTTTGCCCGAAGGGCAAATTATAGAACAAGCATATGTTATCCTCCTCAAGCTTGATAAAAATAAAGAGGTACTAGTCAGCAATGACTGGGGAAAAATTGGGAAGAAAACTTGAAGAAACTTTATTGGTAGCAAGTCACTCTTGAACATGACACTTTCACTCCATGTCTAAGTCGGGTTGGGTTATTCCGTTCACTGGTCATATTACCATTGGTCCATCGTACCATCCATCTTTGGGATTAACACTACCAATCCATTTCAGGTTCGCTGATATGTTCAAGAGAAGTTGCTCAGAGAAATCACCAACTGAACTTGTGTCTCATCCGCTGTAATACATTCATGCTCCATTCTTTCATGACTGCCACCCTGAACCTTGTATCATCAGATCGTTTTCACCTCCACAAAATAATTTGCTCCATTCCGTGTCGTAGATGTGGGATTCATTAAGGCCCTCCTATGATGGGTCACTTCTTGTCGACATCAGCTCATTATCCAAGAAGTTGACCTAGGAACAACCCTTTCAGTACTTTGAAGCTTGCATGCCTCAATGGCAAGTTTCTCACTTCTGGCGACAGGTTTACATCAATCGCCTTCGACCGAAATATTTTACGTGGTGTTCGATGCCAAGTCCCATTCTCACATCACGTGGATTGTACTATCGTACCTTGAGGGTCATCATCATTATCGGTGATTCCTCTCATGCCTGTTAATAGCTTACATCATTGGCTGGTAATCAGGTGATGTCTTTCCATGTTCGACTCCAGAACATCTTTCACATGGATCGACTTGTACTTCGGGCGAAGATTGAATGAGTTTGAAGACCCCGGATCTAGTTTCATCCATCTGGGCTGCGATATATTCAGGAAAATAAAGGCATCAAATGTACATCATTGCTGCATAGATGATCATCCAAATCAAAGGATGATGGCTCTATCAGAATCATCAGTCTGCCACACAGATGGTTGTCTGTCCTATGTACATGAAATGAATTTATAAAGCTGAGCATGGGAATGCCCGCCTCAGCTAGATCATGAAAATATTATGAAGATAATGTATTGTATTATATCTTATTACAGGTCGCCTTCTAGTTTGAAAAACCTCGGATCCTCATGATAAAGCATTTCACCCGACATCAAAATATTTTCGACCTCATGCTTTAGGGGGCAACTGTTATAGACATATTTGGGCACTACAACCTCAATCATATATGTCCATAAACCAAGGGCTTCTAAGCCCCTAAAAGTGTTGTTTCATACCCTAAAGGAACAAGGTTAACTGATTACATCATCTCCCAGAAGTTCTCCATGGAAAACTGCTCAGAACTGGTCAAAACTGGACCATACAGACTGCTTAGTGCTAAGGGTGTGATGCATCTCACCTGCCCAGTGCAAAAAGTGTGATGCATACTGGAAAGCCATTCTGTAGGGTGTGATGGGCAAGAGTAGACAAATGGCAGAGACAATTTGCAAGGTTGATGATCATGGAATCTTCTAGAAACTCCTCCTGTGACACTTGCCTCTCTGAATTCGCCCATGGATGAGTAATAGATCATGAATCTCCAAGTGGAACCAAGAAATATCAGAGAGAGGACACTAATCAAAATCCCAGAAGCTGACTCACCCCCCTGCAAACATCTATATATGGATCCCTCATCCCAGAGATCGAGAGGATGGAATCTTGTATTTTGTAAGGAAGTGCTGTTGGTTTCTTGGTGGAATATCATAGTGTTGGGTGATCTAAGCTTTTCATGAGGTGAAGAAGGGCTTTCATGCTGGGAGGATGACATTGGGTCAGATCAATGGGTTGTAATCCTCTCTTCTATTCTTTCTATTAATAAAGCTATTCGAGTTTTCCTCCACATTCTTGTATGTTTGATAATATATGCATTTGTGTGGTCAATAAATATCTGGTCCTATATTGTTTATGATTGTAGATCTCTGTACTTCGATAGTGTTATGCTGCTTTGGATTTACAAGTGCTCTTTGAAGCGGGGTAGGCAAGGAAGGAGCGGCAAAGATATGTCAGAAGGGAGAGGAAACAAGCAAGGAACCAAGCACAAGACTGAGGTTGGTACTCTTTGCTTCCCTCTCATCTACTTCTCATAAAGGGAAACGAAAGTAACTTTAGTTTGTTTGTTTCTAAGATAGCTACCAGTCTTAGTGGGACTAGCAGCTCTGAGTGGACACTAGATTTCCCGATAACAACAAGACAAAGATCACTGTCTAGTCTTTGCGAATTATGTTGCAGCAAGGGGGTCGATGCCTTTGAGGCTGGAAGCCCAGGCAGGGCCAAGTACAGGGCCTACACTATGGTGTGCTATCTATCATGTAGCTAGAAAACATGTGACAAATATTTTCCATTTGCTGAAGAAATTGTACAGATACTGCAACAACTCTTCTGCAACTTCTGTCAATCGGTGGGTCATGATGAGTGTAATTTACGTAGTTATGAGCTAAATGATGGATGGAATGCCCACATATAGGGTGCAGGCAGAAACCTGGTCTCTGGACCAAGGCGCATGGGGAGCGCGAGGTGAATATCAGGGCCGCGGATGAGGCCAAAGTGAAGGAGGACTTGGTCGAGGTTGAGGATAGGTTATTTGTTACAATTGTGGGGGATCGGGACACTACGCGTGAGAATGCACGAACTCGACACGTCTGTCATTCCGATATTATAGTCAGTTTGACCATGCGACAAAGGATTGCCCTGTATTATTAGCTAAGATAGATGCAAAGGGGGCGCAACCTCAAAAACTGACTCAGAACCTACAAATGATGAGGGCTGAGCCTTGCGAAGAGGATCCTAATGTAAATATTGTGCTGCGGAGTGGAGTGACAACTGGCAAAGATAAGGGGAAGCAACCTGAATAAAGTGAATGGGTCTGCAAAGCTCCAGAAAAGGAGATTGGGTTTGTTCTAGAGCATGCAAAGGGACACATTTATGGAAGCAAAGAAAATCTTCGTTGAAGCCTCTACCTCAGGAAGTCAGGATAAGGCAGCTGAAGAGATGGACCCCTCTATGCTTACTACTTTCTTGGAGACCTGTATGAAGTTTTTTGTGCGATAGAAAGGTTGTGAAAGAACTGTAGGAGATGATAAATATGTGTGCCGGAAAAGAAAATTATCCTTACGGACTGCATGTAGTTAGGAAGATTGGTAAGCATAAGGCAAGAATGAGGCGTGAGATGAGGCTCATTGCGCAGATAGGAGAATATGATATGGATCAAGTTATTCTAGATCTAAGGTCTGACGCGAATGTTTTGCCTAAACAGACATGGGAGAGGATGGGGAGACTTGTGCTGCAGTGGTCTCTGATTCAGTTAAGAGTGGAAAATTAGCAGAAAATCATCCCCATGGGAAGATTGTAGGGAGTGATAGTTGATATTGAGGGTGCGAGTGCATTGGCTGATTTTGAAGTGATAGAGATTGTGGATGACAACAATCCCTACCCTGCACTCCTTAGGATCGATTGGGCCATTGAAATGAATGGGGTTATCAATTTGAAGAAGCGGAAGATGATATTTGAGAAGAAATCTCTCTGCGTAGTAGTGCCTCTAGACCCTATAGAGGGACCGCACTATACTGAACTGGTCTGCGATTATGAAAGCGATGATGATTTGGACAAGATTTATAAGATAACGGTGCAAGATCATGATTGGGTGAATCCGACAACAGATGGACGCATTTATTGGGATCGCAAAAGTTCCTTCATATCATATTCAGATAAGGAGTTGGAGCACTGGTAGAATCGACTACATGAAGTATCTACGTTGTGCTGTAAATGATGACCAAGTCATTGTGCTGTGTATCATCAGAGGTAAGAAATCTACCTTATTATGATGGTTTAATTGATGTCAATAAATTTTTGGATGCATTCAAAAGGGAAGTGCCAGAGAAGCATCATTTCCAGGCCTTTGATTGTTTACTGTGCGGTATGCCTATGAGATGGTGGGGTACGCACAAAGATAGTTTTGATGATTGGCGCGTGTACATAAAGATGATGAGATTGCGATTTGGTCACCCAAAAGTTAGGCTAACAGAGAAATATGATGGAAGGGATGATCTGTGCAATCACCTGGCCAAATGGAATAAGTTTTATGGAATGGAGCCTCAGTTTGGATGGGTGCATCTATTTTGTCATACTTTGGATATAATACTGATGAATTGGTAGTTGTAAACAGAGCTCTACCATGGCACTAAAGAGTGGGATGTTTTGCAATAGGGATTCTTGATGAAATTTAGCTTTGAGGATGGATTTGCATGTATTGATGAGGCATTGCAAAAGGTCAAGGCAGCAATCCTCAAAATACCGCAGGATCCCTTAGACTTAATTCAACCGGATTAGACCACCCAGCTGCACCACGCGTTGGAGTGCTACAATGTGACTGCTGAGGAAGAGGATGAGGATCTGAGGAACATTAATATCCCAGAGACTGAAGATCACCGAGAAGTTGAGGGACCACAAATTGAAAATCCATATATCACCACACCACTGAAAACAAGACAAGTGAACATTGGGATAGAGGTGAAGCTGAAATTTGCAAAGATTAGGGACTACTGGGATGACACAATAGTAGATAAAGTCGCTGAATTGCTCTGCGAATATCAAGACTTGTTCCCTATAAAGTTTTCTAATTTGAAAGGGATAATAGGGGACTGAGAGTTATGAAAATTACATTGAAACCAGACACGAAGCTGATCAAGCAAAGGCCTTACCGCCTCAACCCTAAGTATAAAGAAAAGTTCCACTTAGAGTTGGATAAAATGATGGCTGCAGGTATTATTAAGCTGGTGGAAGAATCTAATTGGGTGAGCCCAATAGTAGTTTAGGAAAATAAGAAGAAGGATGAAAGAAGGATATGCGTAGATCTCAGGAATTTGAATGATGCCTGCATACATGATCCCTTTCCAACTCTGTTCACCGATGAAGTACTGGACAATGTAGGAGGACAAGAAGCATATTCGTTCATTGATGGGTTCTCAGGGTACCATCAGATTAATATGGTGCATGAATATAGGAGTAAGATGACCTTCACGACTGAATGAGGATGATTTCAATATACTGTAATGCCTTTTAAACTGAAGAACGCGTCGGCGATATTTTCGCACGTAATCATTGCGGTGTTCAAAGATTTCATTCACAAGTTTCTGTAGGTATACTTCGATGATTGGATGGTGTTTGGACTGGTAAAGTGCCACGTGGATAGTCTATGCTTGATGTTGGATAAATACTAAAGGTATCAGATCATGCTAAATTTGAAGAAATGTCTGTTCCGTGTCCCTTTCAGAATCTTGTTGGGTCATGTAGTATGTAGACAAGGCTTAATGGTGGACCCTGCTAAGATTGCGGTTATAATTAATTTGGAGGTGCCAAGAAGTGTGAAACAATTGTGTGCAACGTTGGGGCATATGGGATACTATCGAAAGTTCATCAAGAGTTATGCCCAGATTACCGCGCCAATGGAAAAGCTGCTCAAGAAGGATGCTACATTCTGTTGGAGTGAAGAATGTCAGAAGAGCCTGGATGTGTTAAAGGAGAAAATGGTCACTGCGCCAATCCTAGTCTTCCAGGATTAGAAGAAGGAATTTCATGTTCATGTGGATGTGTCATGTATTGCGCTAGGGGAAGTATTGACACAGGCCGATGAGGGATATTTGGATCTCCCTATAGCATTTGTAAGTAGAAAGTTGTCTAAAGCTGAGAAGAACTATTCAACGACAGAGCGCGAAGGGTTCGCTATGGTGTATGCGCTCCAGAAGTTCAGACATTACTTGTTAGGTAGACGCTTCAAGATGTATACAGACCATTCTACATTGAAGTACCTGGCTAACAAACCTGTGTTGGGGGGTAAGATATTCAGATGGTTGCTGCTGTTTCAGGAATATTATTTTGAAGTCATTGTGAAGCCATGATAATTGAATGTAAGGCCATATCGTCTATCGCACATTGAAACAGGATATGAGCCTACTAATTTGGAGGAAGGACTTCCTAACGCTCAACTCTTTGTAGTGTGTGTCATGGACAATCACTCTGCAGATATCATACACTTCCAGAAAACAAGAATGACTCCAGAGGGGTATACTAGTCAACAAAAGGAGTTGGTGGTGCGCATGACAGAATTTTCTATCATTGCAGGATATTTATATAAAACGAGCTCGGATGAAACACTGTGACATTATGTGCCTAAGTTTGAATGACATAGCATCCTCGCTGAAGCTCATGGAGGAGCCGCGGGAGGTCATTATGTAGGAAAAACAACAACACAGAAGATTTTACGCACCAGGTTGCGGTGGCCGATGTTGCATAAGGATTCCAAGGCTTATTGTAAAGCATTTTATGCATGTCAGAGGAGGGGTAGGCCGTCATGGAGGGATGAGCTATCTCTGAATCCACATATGTCATTACAACCATTTGACAAATGGGTGATTGACTTTGTAGGACCAATTCAACCTCCAGGAGAGAAGACGAGTGTGTGAAACATCATCATCGCGACTGAGTATTTGATCAGGTGGGCAGAGGCATAGCCTTTGAAGGACTGTACAGGGGCAATAGTAGCAAAGTTCATCTTCGAGTATGTGTTGACTACGTTTGGTTTCTCGAAAAATTTGATGAGCGATTGCGGTACACATTTCCTTAATGAGAGGATCAACGCATTGACGGAGGAATTCCAAGTTTATCACCAAAATAGTACACCATATCACCCTCAGGCTAATGAGACGGTTGAAGAATTTAATAAGATATTGGAGAACATGCTGATGAAGGTTTTCAATGCACAAACAAATGACTGGGATGTGCACATACCCGCGGTGCTATGGGCTTACAGAACGACTTGGAAAAAGCTGATTGGACAAATGCCTTTTAGGCTGGTTTATGGCATAGAAGTTGTGATGTCGATGGTGTACATTGTACCTAGTTTGCGCATAGTGGCATTCATAGGAATGGCGGATCGTAGAGCCCTAGAGGAGAGGCTCCCTGTTACACTAAAAAATGTCACCTTGACTACTTACAGTTAGTATGGCTCAAATCAACAGTCATGCTACCCCTTTTAGGCAAGTCTCATGCCTCTGTTATCCATCTCAAACTCAAAGAAGAGAGAAAGTCTTGTAAAAACTATGTTTATCTCTGGGGTCACAGGTTCTCTCTAGCCTTACCTGCGGGGACGATGACCATGTTCACAAAAGCTGCGTCCATGGACGCTCTGTATGTTAAGGGACAGGTGCGTCCTTCTGTAAAAGGAAAAATGCGCGAGTTTCATCTTAAAAAAGTTACTTGTGGTTACTTCTAGAACATTCTAGAGGTCGGTTTGATGAAATGGATGCGCCTCCAGTTGGTTCATGTATCTCTATTAAGAGGGAACTTATCCCATCAATAAGGGAGCTATCCCACCCATAGAGGGGGATGATCCCATTGATAGTGGACCTGAATAACCTCTTTACAACACTATAAATAAAGACATTGAGCCAGAGGGAGGAGAGGTTGGAGCTATACATTTTCTTTGGGTAAATGCTGCAGGATTTAGGTCTTCCATTAGAACCTTTGTGAGGAGAGATTGTCTTTACTTGATTCTACTTGGAAGTGGGTGAGCTTTGTCAAAGTAGAGGAAAACCCTTGATGGACCCTGGGAGGAACTTGCACAACACCAAGGCCAGGTTGTAAGAGTTTCTTTGTTTCGTTATTAATACAAACTGGTTTATTTTTCTCAATAGCTTGTGTTAATGAGTTATTTCATGTGTTCCTTGGTCTGCATGTTGAATATATGTTTTATTATATGAAATGCAAGTGCTTGGTAATTGTTTGATTGTTTGTGGTTGCAGGAATTGACTTGAAGGAGGAGCTCATCCGGATTGGCAAGGACAAACTACAACAATAGCGTTTTGGAATAAGGTAAGCCTAAACACTTGTAGTTTTCATGTTGTAAAAGGTGTATTTAGAGAAAGATCACTCCATTTTGTCTTGTTTGTCATTAGAATGTCTTAGACTTCTAGGAAGGTCAGTCGTGTCCGCACCCTTGACAAATTCCGTGTGACAAATTGGCGACTCCGCTGGGGAATCCATTAATGTGAAAGTCTTTTCCTTTGTGTGAACTTTGCTCTGAGAAAATCATTTTTATTTTATGGTTTTTGACTGTGAGAATTAGTATTTGGGTGGCTTAGCTTTAGATTTAGTTAGATTTGGTTTTTCTTAACTTTTCCAGAAGGACGCACCCTCTGAGTACTGCACAGTGCGTCTTTGGACGCGCTGTTGCCGTTTGCACAGAGCGGGCCCGCGCCTGTTCTAACGGGTTGCCTGCGTCTTCCTGTAAAAATTTAGGAAAACTCCATTTTTGCTTTAATTGCTTTTAGATTTTGGTTTTTCTTAGTGTTTTCTGCCCAGATCCTTTAGTACCCTATCAAAAATTTTCACCTGAACTTGTTTCATTAGCATTCCTACTTTTAGCTTTCATCAATTGGGTGTTTTGAGTCTCTTTTTTGAGAAATTCTTAATTTGATTTCCTTTGGTCATTACTTGGAGGTTTCTCTCAGTCTTTTCACAATTTTGCATCTTTTTGCTTTTGTTTTTGCTTAATCGCCTTTGAGTGTTTTTATGTTTTGATCTTTGGAACTCTCACCCAATTTTCTCGACTTGCACTTGATTGGTTCTTAGATTACATTAGAATCATCTTGTGTTTGAGAATTCTCTTGCATAGATCACATTTGCATAATTAGATTTCTCAGTTTCAGAATATGAATGAAAAATGTGCATAGATTACATTTGCATACTTTTCATGTGAATTGTGCATAGATTACAATTGCATAGTTTACATTCTGAAAAATCAATCGTAGATTTAGATCAGCTTTCTTTGATTTGAATTTACACAAAAATAAAAATAAAAATTGGTTTGGAATTGATTTGCATTAGTTTTTCTTGATGAAATTAGTGCATTAGAGAATTTGTTAAATTTTCTCTTAATGATCAATTTTTTGCATTGTTGGAAGTGAATGGAAACTCTCTCCTTACTCTAGTTAGGATTCATCGAATTGAAAGGATTGCATTATCATATTCGATTGCATTCAGTTGAGTCGGGTCATAACACCATTGGTTTCATCTCCATTTACCCATTTGAGTAATAACAGCCTTAATAACACAACGCTTAATTAAAATTCATCTAGTAATTTTTACATTTCTAGGGCTCTGAAGCACCAATATAACTTAGGCTAGTGTCTTGGAGTAGGTAAGTACTTAACTCTCCAAGACAGTAAAACCAAACAAGTAGCTGATCTTGTGATAGAATCAAATCCAATTGTTACATTTACACTCTGGGAAAGCTCCTCTTAAAGGAGAAGCACGAGCTCGTGTCCGAACCAGTGAGGGGATCCATCCTCCCTCGTTGGGAACGACGCCAGACAGTACGTATTACAAACGGTAAACCTCGGATTAACCATTGTCGAGGAGCCAGGGGTCACTTATCGGTAAACCTTGGATTACTGTCAAGGAGCCGGTAAGGGGATTGAGCTTGCTACTCTGCCCTTGCGTGCTGTCGGAGTTTAGACTGTTCCCCCAGGTGTACTTGTTGTCGTTGGTAACCTTAGTGACTATAATCTTTAGGATTCTACCCAAGGTGACGGTGGAGGGAAGATCCCACTGTACCTGGAGCAGACGTCGGCTATACTCACTTGGATTTTCTGGGGGGTTCACTTCACTCGAGACGGTTAAAGTGGAGGAACTTGGTCCAGTCTATTCATTAAGCAGGTTGTCGGGGTAACTGTTCCACCCACTATTTCTGTACTGGATTCTGCGAGGTTGGGCTTAATCACCAACTAGTGTTTTCGGTCCGGAGAGCTTACTGTTTGTGTGTGGTTTGACTCCTAGATTTGATAGCGCGTGTTAATTTGTTTGTTTTTACTTTTAGAGACCATAGGTGTGAATTGTGAATTTTAATTGTTAGGTGTGAATTGTGAATTGTTAACTTTAGTTTAAAATTGTTAATAAAATTCACTGAAGTTGAATATAATGGCAAATGTTCCGGAATTTATCAACCTAGGAACCCCTCCTAATGAGAATCCTAGTACTTTTCCTTACTTTGGAAATGTTGGTCCTCCTTATATGGCTACTTTGTCATTACCTGGATTTACAATAGGATTACCGATATGGTTATTTTCAACTTCGTTGGCCCAAAATACTCCAATTGTTCCATCTCAACCGGATGCTTCACCTCAACAGAGTTCACCATCTCAACATCACCAACCTTCTGTTGACCCTTTACCTTCTTCGCCTAATTTTTCTTCCTCCATTTCTTCCTCTTCGCCTGGTAAAAGCCTTGATGCTAATAACGAGGAGGCTAAGAAGAAGAAGAAAGGGAAGAAGAAGAAGAAGAAGAAGAAGCAAGATAAGAAAGAAGTCAACCAACCAACCATGGCTGTAAGTGTTAGTTGTGTTGAGGAAAATTCCGACATGCACCGTAAACCCAAATACCCTTGCAGGCTTTGTAAGGGTGACCACTTCCTTGTCAGTTGTCCTGGAATTCCAAAGGTCTTGGAAGTATGGTCAGAAAAATCTCGTCAACTTTCCATTGATCCATCAACCAGTGATAGTCAGGTTCCTGGGAAAAAGGGTAAAGTTAGGTTTCCTTGTAAGTTATGCAAAGGGAGTCATCAAACTCACATTTGCCCTCACATGGATGAAGCCTCAACATTGTTGGAAAACCTTCCTGTTCCACAGCAAGAATTTCCAACTGGTTACCGTAAACTTTCTCCCAACCTACCGTCAAATGACGGAGTGATTGATCTAAATTCAAGTACCGTCAATCACACTCTTCCATTGGAGAGTGAAACTCATGTCACTCAGGTTGATGATCCGTTAGTTGATCAAGTGGTCGATTCAATTTCACATTCGGTCGATTCCACTTTCCCTTTAGAGAGTGAACTTCATACCGCTCAGGTTCTTCTTGTTACATCAGATTCTTCTATGCCGGGGGGCATTTCACCTGTTTATACAGAACCCCCTCCAAGCACTGAGGTCTTTTCCTTTGATTGGAATAGACTGACAAAACCTCGTCTTCCTTCCTCCATCCCTTTCCAAATCATTGTCAAGGCTGGTGTGGAAGGGACATACATCGTACTCAGGTAGATGAGGGTGCTTCTGTTAGTATTCTATCCTCGACTGTTTGGAAAGTTTTGGGTTCCCCTCAGCTTGCGCCTATTACACAGAATCTGAAAGCTTTTAACAGAACCATTAGTGAACCTTTAGGGCTCCTTCCTAATTTTTCAATTACCTTGGAAAGTAAAACTGTCTGTATTGATCTTATGGTAGTTCGAGGTCCCTTGGATTTCAATTTACTCCTTGGGCGAGACTATGTTTATGCCATGAAAGCTGTCGTATCGACACTCTTTCGCGTGATGTCTTTCCCTCACAATGACAGTATTGTGACTGTAGACCAGCTTTCGTTCCCTAGTCTTGTCTCAACTACCAATAATATGACACCCCTAAATGTTCCTGATTCTAAAGTGGTATCTACCCTGCCACGGGTTAATTATGTGGCAACCGGTCCCATGATTTCAGTTACTGATGTAAGTGAGCCTCTCACTGTTGATTTAGATCCGGTAATTGACATGGAAAACTCTATGGGATTATTTGAACACGATGTTCTTATCTCTTTTGAGTCCCTTGACATGTGTTCCTTCCAGAGAAGTGTTCTTCCTTCGGATGAAGACCTCTTGGAAGCCATGATCAAGGTGTGTCCATTGACATGTCTTTCCTCCAGTTGGAAGCCATGATCAATGTTACGAGGATAGTTTTTTCCTGTATCAACCTCGTTAAAAAATGAAATAGGCTAGCATGAGGACAGTTCTTTTACTGAGTCAACCTCATTAAAAAATGAATCAGCTAGATTTTAGGATATGTAGGTAGATTGTAGAAAGTAGGGTTTGAGGACAGTTCCTGTTACTGAGTCAACCTCATTAAAAAATGAATCAGGTTTGAGGATAGTTCCTGTTAATGAGTCAACCTCGTTAAAAAATGAATCAGGTATGAGGATAGTTCTTTTCTTGTATCAACCTCTTTAAAAATGAAACAACTCCCTTTTCAAGTTAAATATTGAAAGTAAACCTTCATTTCATCCAGCCGGTTGAATGCAATGAAGCCTGGGGGGCATGTACCTCATTTCGCATCATTATGCTGGGGGCATGCGAAATTTTTGAGCATAGTTCCTTGTCTTGTGTCAAGCTCGTTAAAAAATGAAACAAGGGTAGGTTAAGTAGGTAGATTGTAGAGAGTAGTCATGAGCATAGTTCTTTGTCTTGTGTCAAGCTCGTTAAAAAATGAAACAAGGATTTTAGAGCATAGTTCCTTGTCTTGTGTCAAGCTCATTAAAAAATGAATCAAGGTTTTTAGAGCACAGTTCCTTGTCTTGTGTCAAGCTCGTTAAAAAATGAATCAAGGTTTTTTAGAGCATAGTTCTTGGTCTTGTGTCAAGCTCATTAAAAAATGAATCAAGGTTTTTAGAGCACAGTTCCTTGTCTTGTGTCAAGCTCGTTAAAAAATGAATCAAGGTTTTTTAGAGTATAGTTTTTTGTTAGGTAGATTGTAGAAAGTAGTTATGAGCATAGTTCCTCGTCTTGTGTCAAGCTCACTAAAAAATGAAACAACTCCCATGAGTCTTTCCAAGATTTTGAAAGTAAAGCTTCATTCCATCCACCTCATTGAATGCAATGAAGCTTGGGGGGCATGTACCTTGATTTGCATCATTATGCCGGGGGCATGTGAACTTGTAACAAGCATAGTTTTTCGTTTCAAGCTTGTGTAAACATGAAACCGAATCCGAGCATAGTTCTTTTCCTGTGTCAAGCTCGTTTAAAAAATGAAACAAATCCTCCTCTACTTGAGTCGAGAGATTGACTAGATCTCGTAAATGTTAAGTTGTATATTTAGGTTAGTTGTTTCGGTGTTTTGCATAATTTTCTTACAGTTTTAGGTCAAAGTCTTTTAAATGATCTCGTCACTAAACCTTCATTTCATCCAAATGGTTGAATGAAATGAAGCTAGGGGGGCATGCACTCTAGCAGTTATGATTAGGGGGCATCAAGCACAGTTTTATCTCTGTTTCAAGCTTGTGTAAAAATGAAACTACTCTGAAGCATAGTTTTTCTCTGTTTCAAGCTTTTGTAAAAATGAAACCTATCTCGAGTCAATTTCAGTTATTTTCAAGACTCGTTAAACTCATGAAAATACCGAGATTATTTTGCTATTTTTCATTCTCGTAAAACAAATGAAAATGCCAAGTTCTTTCCGTCTTTTCCTGCTCGTAAATTAAATTGAAAGTCGGCCATATGAGTACATTTTTATCCCTTTTTCGAACTCATTAAAACTTACGAAAAAGTGAAAACCATGAGTACATTTTTATCCCTTTTTCGAACTTGTTAAAACTTACGAAAAAGTGAAACCTCAGAGTCATCTTTTAAGCCCTTTTCTGACTCCTAAAATATGAAAAGATCGCCGAGCGTTTCTTTTACACTCGTTAAAACGGAATTAAAAGACGGTCCCCTTATAGCTCTTTTCTGACCGTAAAATCAAGAAAAGATTGCCGGGTTTTTGTCGTTTCAAACTCGATAAGGAAATAAAACGACGTGTCCTTGATCGCTTTTTACTTTTCAGGTCAACGACACTATTATGAAAGTACTCCTTGGTCGCAAGATCAAGCGGTTCCCCCAGGTATTATTTTATACTTTTTCGGGCTTGAGGGACACAAATTTACGAAAAAGTTCAACGTGGAGTTTCCTTAAGTTTTTTCAGACTCTCTAAAATTGAAAAACGCCGAGTTGTTCCTATACTGGGCTCGTTAAACTTTTACAGTAAAGGATCTGTTCAATTACAAACAGGAACGAACCACTCCTTCCTAGGGTTCGAATTTAAACTAGGTTGGACTCGTCCGAAGGATGAGCTTATAATCAAGCATATGTTATCCTCCTCAAGCTTGTTAAAAATAAAGAGGTACTTGCCAGAAATGGTGGGGGAAAAGAGAGAAAAATGAGCCTATTTGTTACCTTTATCTCAAAAGAACTTTATTACCACTCTTGAACACGACACTCTTTCATTCACCTGGGTTGGGAAATCTTTTACCTCACAGTTGACCAAATCACTTTGAAAGTCTTTAACCGGGTTCCGGGAATTAACTTTGAGTTATTTGTTACCAAGCCATCTGTCGTGTCGTTATGTGTTCAAGAGGTCTGCAAGCAAAACTTTCATCTGCAAAATACTTGTCATCCATTTGACCATCCCTGAGTCAGTCCTTACAGCAACATTTCTTCAACTTGAACAATGATTTCGTGTTGCAGGCTTGCCTGCAACGAGTCGCTTTCTATCGACATCGACACATTATCTAGAAAGATGACTTAGGAATCGACAGTACCTTGAAGTCTGCATGCATCAATGGCAGGTTTCTCGCCTTTGACGACAGTTTACATCATTGACTTTCGATCAAAGGATTCCGTGAAGTGTTCGACATCAAAACATCTATTCACATTTCACGGGTTGTGCTTGGTACTTTGAGAACCATTGACATTACTGGTGGTTTCTCTCACGCTTTTTAACAGTTCACATCATCGACTGGTAATCAAGTGTTTCTAACATGTTCGACATCAAATCATTTAATCACATGGTTAGAATCGTACCAAGTCGGGAAGTAGAAGTGAAGACCCTGGATCTAGTTTCTACCATCCAGGCTGCGAGGAGTTTTGTATTCATTGTCTATGTAGGCTAATCATAAACAGATGGCTGCGTCCATACTGTGTCTACAAAAGTCTATAAAAATGATGTACTGCAAGATCATTCCTGTATCAGAATAGTTAGTCCATTAGTTAAAGTTTTGAATCTGAGTATGGAAATGCCTACCTCAGTGATGATATAATCTTATACATGTATTTTGTGTTGAAAATTGCAGGTTCCAACCAGGTCATCCACAAGACAATCCTTGAAATGATAAAGCGCTTCACCCTTCCTAGAATTATAAAACCCTAATCTATTCCAGGCTTCGCACTTTAGGGGGCAATCTGTTACACTAAAAAATGTCACCTTGACTACTTACAGTTAGTATGGCTCAAATCAACAGTCATGCTAACCCTTTTAGGCAAGTCTCATGCCTCTGTTATCCATCTCAAACTAAAAGAAGAGAGAAAGTCTTGTAAAAACTATGTTTATCTCTGGGGTCGCAGGTTCTCTCTAGCCTTACCTGCGGGGACGCTGACCATGTTCACAAAAGCTGCGTCCATGGACGCTCTGTATGTTAAGGGACAGGTGCGTCCTTCTGTAAAAGGCAAAATGCGCGAGTTTCATCTTAAAAAAGTTACTTGTGGTTACTTCTAGAACATTCTAGAGGTCGGTTTGATGAAATGGATGCGCCTCCAGTTGGTTCATGTATCTCTATTAAGAGGGAACTTATCCCATCAATAAGGGAGCTATCCCACCCATAGAGGGGGATGATCCCATTGATAGTGGACCTGAATAACCTCTTTACAGCACTATAAATAAAGACATTGAGCCAGAGGGAGGAGAGGTTGGAGCTATACATTTTCTTTGGGTAAATGCTGCAGGATTTAGGTCTTCCATTAGAACCTTTGTGAGGAGAGATTGTCTTTACTTGATTCTACTTGGAAGTGGGTGAGCTTTGTCAAAGTAGAGGAAAACCCTTGATGGACCCTGGGAGGAACTTGCACAACACCAAGGCCAGGTTGTAAGAGTTTCTTTGTTTCGTTATTAATACAAACTGGTTTATTTTTCTCAATAGCTTGTGTTAATGAGTTATTTCATGTGTTCCTTGGTCTGCATGTTGAATATATGTTTTATTATATGAAATGCAAGTGCTTGGTAATTGTTTGATTGTTTGTGGTTGCAGGAATTGACTTGAAGGAGGAGCTCATCCGGATTGGCAAGGACAAACTGCAACAATAGCGTTTTGGAATAAGGTAAGCCTAAACACTTGTAGTTTTCATGTTGTAAAAGGTGTATTTAGAGAAAGATCACTCCATTTTGTCTTGTTTTTCATTAGAATGTCTTAGACTTCTAGGAAGGTCAGTCGTGTCCGCACCCTTGACAAATTCCTTGTGACACTCCCGCAGTTGACAGAGCTGGAAGAGGATAGATTTTTTGCTGTATTCCACTAGCAAGTTCAAAAGGAGCACGAAAAGGCATGGCACGATCAGCACATCAAACTATGCACCTTCAAGATAAACGATTTAGTGTTATTATATGATAGCAAGTTTGATAAATTTCTAGGAAAATTTCAGATGCATTGGCTGGGGCCATATGTCATCAAGGAGATTACCAATGGTGGAGTAGTTCAGCTGGTGAATTTGAATGGAGATCCATTTCTAGGGAAGGTAAATGGCAGTCGATTGATTCCATACACCGGGGATCCGACCAAATGACTATATGGTGGAAACACAGTCTTAACGCTCCAAGTAGCTAAAAGGATGCACAGGACTATAAACTACATTGCCCGGGTTGTAGAGCTCTGCGACTAGGGGACTGCACGGAAAGGAGGAAGTCACAGTATCAGCAAAAGCACGAGGGGAGTTTTGCTATAGGAGGAGGAATTGCACAGGGCAACCGAAAGGTGACTGTAATAGTCACTGTTCATGATTTGACAGTGAGAAAACAACTAAGAGGAGTCAGGGGGGGGGGGGGCAACATTTAAGGCATAATTAAAATGCAAGATATTTGATAATCTGCCACCAATCTAACATTTATGAATGTCACCGGTTCAATTCCCCGTGGGTACTTAGTTTAGTCTTAATATAGAAGAAAAAAAAAGAAAAAAAAAACATTTATGAATGGATTTTGGGGGAACGGTTGAATTTGAATTTGAATTTTCCTATAAATTATAGATGGCTGCCCAACGAAAAACACTTTGCATTTTGAGAATTGAGGTGTCAAGCTATCAGTTATGCATGAACCCTGAGAGTTTTGAGGCTTTGGTGGCTAGCTCAGTGTTTGACAGTTTGCCTAAGGAAACCCAGGAGTTCCTTACTAGCCTCATGTCGGTGCCCATGGAAACCACAAGTGGTGGAGGATCGATGGCCTCAGAGGGAGTTTTCCCCTGAGGTCGTAAGCGTAGAAGTGTTCGTAGAAGTGCCAAAGTTGCTAAGGTTACCCAGGCCGAGGCCTACGCTAACAAAAGAGGGGCCTAAGACAAAGAAAGACAAGTAGAAAGTAACACAATCGGTGCGTGAGTCACCAAGGAAGCACTAGAAGAAGGAGAAGCCTACCACGCAGGAGAAAGGCAAGGTGGTATACCTAGAATCTGATGAGGGTGTAGAAGAAACTATCATGGGCATGGATGATATCGATATTGAGGGGGTAGACCCTATTTCCAAGTTACCAGAATACATCCCTCTACGCCAAGGCAAGGTGAAGGTCCCAAAGGACCTAGATGAGGGAAAATTTTTACTTAACACACCATTGCTGCCAGACCAGATCACATTCAAAGGTCCACGCTTGGTGCACATCCCACATCTGAAGTTAGAGGATTGGGACTTGGTGGATACTGAGTGGTTCCCCCACTTGGCGACTGATACATTTATGACCCACATCTTCTATAAAGATTCTAGTGTCATTGCGCTAGAGCCGAGGAAGTGGATTAGAGGGGTGGACAGGGCAGGACGGTTGAACCAGCTATGGGTGCTGCATTACAACCACACGCCCATAACTTTGATGGTGATCAAACAATTGTTATGCTTGGTGCACAACAGGTGCCTATGGTTAGGAGAAACAATACCAATCACCGATATGTTGATCCATAGGATCACATTTCTACTGCACTCAGGGTTGAATCTAGCTAAGACATTTGGTGGAAAGGTGGGCAAACGCGACCTCGATGAGAGAATGAAGGATAAGTTTAAGCTTGTGAAGAAACCACCTGGCTACTCAATTTCTAGCATAACCAACCCTACGATTAAGGAAGCCACCCAATTCTTGCTGGGAAAGTAATGAGGAAGTGTTGCGCAGATGAAGTGCCGACACCAGTTGTGTCATTAGCGGCCCAGTGTGAAGAGGGCATACAATTCAATTGGGTGCACCACCTTTGCAGCAAGTTCGTCGCAAACTACAGAGAAGCACAAGACTAGAGTAAGACCTTCCATTACACATGGATTTTGCTATCAATTGTACTGGTCGCGTGGGAATTACCAGAGGACAGTCAGTTTCCTCCGATCGCATCAGATCTACCAGAAGCAGCGAAGTTCGCTTTGCTCTGGGCTACAAAGGATGCTGAAAGGGTCAAGGACAGTAACATATTTTGGGTGCTTGTGGAGGCAAGCATCTGCGCTGCGATAAACCGCAAGCCGCCACTATCACCAACTGTCTTTGAGAAGTTGTCAAGATATGTGGAGTTCAAAGCGAACTTCCACTGTATCTCCATCCAGGCATGGAAGCACCCTGAGCAGAAGTGGTATGATATCCCATACCTTGCGATAGATGATGCAATTGCAGTGGTCTTTCAGTGTTGGCCAACAGTGTGGCGCATGGTCTCAGATTTTTTAGCTAGGTCTTGTAAGTCCACAAGAAAGCATAAGAAGGAAGAGGCCTGGTTGAATATGTAGCACTTGGCTAAAAGGAGGAAAAAGGAGGCTGAGGAAAAATCCAGAGCAAAGCACGTTGCAAAGGAGCGGGTTGAAGAGAAGGAAGGGGAGGAAGAGCACGACTGTGACAAAAGTCAGAGGTCTCCTTTGCCGCAGTTATAGGATGAAGTGCAACACTCAAAATTGGGTGGTGGAGACCAAGAGAGTACTCAATTATGGATAAAGCACACTTGAGAGAAGGAGAAAGAAGGGCTACAGAAGAAGTCCAAGGCCAGTAAATCATCGCTCGACTTGATCACCTTGACAGAAGGTGACTTTGACGACATTGGAGATAAAGTAAGGGATGTGACCACGGAACTGCTCCAGCAGTTTGAGGAGCAACAGAAGCAAGCCTTGGTTGCCATTCAGATGGGTTTTCATGAGCTGTATACCCAAACTACTCAATTGTAGACCCATGAAGGGCAGGGCAGCATGGCATCAACTAGTTTGGCACCAGGAACCTCTGAAGCAGTGGAGATGGTTCACTCCTTGGATCCTTGGGTTGTCGCGTTGCCAAATGGAGCTTTGATTGTGAAAGCTGACAGGGCTACTGTCAGCACTCTCAAGAAGTTTAGGTTGAAGTTGGCCACGCTCCCCAGTGAAGCCCTTCACACCTTGCAAGCAAGTGTGATAGCAGAACTTTAGGCTCAAGAGTAGCGCATGCTGAGTGTGATCAGTGAACAAAAGGTAAACAATATGTAGATGTTCATTGAAAAGACTTCAGAAATTGATGCATGGAAGAAGCTGTAGCAGAATAATGAGCACACTGTAGCAATAGTTGCTGAAGCATGCAGAACCATTCCGAAGTTGCATATCCCAGAAGAAGCACCAGTGAAGGCCAAAATTCAGAAGCTCATTGCAGGTATGCGCGTTGCAAAGACAAAGTTGGCCAAGGTTCAGTTTGAGTTGAACCTTAAGATCACAGAGCTTTAGTTGAAGGCCCAGCCTTCAACTCCACCAGAGGTCAAAGAGTAGTGTGAGGCAACTGTCAAGGATTCAGTTGTTACAATGGATGTCACGGTAACAGATTGCACCATGCTCTTTGAGCAGTTGCTGGAGGTACTTACCATTCTGCAGGAATATCCAAACCTACAGAGGTTAGAGACTGAGGCGAGGGAATTACAATAGAGGTACGATGAGGTCTGAGAGATGGCACTCACCATTGCCATCACACAAAGGTTGTTCAAGTTGCAGGAAACAAAGGGACTGAAGGAACAGGTGGATGCAACACAATGAAGAGAGGCAGTACTGAAGGCCAGATTAGGGCATTGGATGGATGAATCCTATGTGCTCACTGCCACCATTGAGGGAAAATTGGCTAGCCTGCAGGAAACACAACATAAAATCAAGGCAGATATCGTAGGATCAACAATGAAGCAAGTGGTGGACCAGGTTAAGCAGGTGATGACAAAAGTGTACCGTTAAAGTTGCAGTGGTGCAAGTGGAGCTGGGAGGTATTCACAACAAGATCTCTGTGCCAGTAGAGTGACTCGGGGGCAAGTCACCATATTTGCGTTGGGGGCTTGTCGGGAACGGGTCCCTTAGAGTCAACTTTGGGGTTAAAAACCCAAGTTTTGGGGTAGAAAGCCCAAGTTTTTGTATAAGAAGTGTAAGGTCTCTACATTTTATGGTCACGAAGCACGAAGATGTAAAAGTGTAAAAAATTGTTTCCGCCCTTCTTTTATGTAACTTGTGTCGGCTTTAGGAGATGGGAGTGTATAAAAAGGATAGTCTTAGAAGAGTCTAAGGCAGTTCTTGGTATGTTTTGAGTTGTTGATGAATGTAATGGGTCTGTGATAGCTAAGAGCAAAGAGTCCTAGTGTAGGAAAGAGGCTCTGGAGTTGTGTGCATAGAGGCCTAGGGTAGAAGTCCGTAGCTAGGTGCGCAGACCCTTGCAGATGTCTGCGCAGAGCAGTTAGAGTTTGTAAAGAAGATCTGAAGCATTAATAAAGAGAATTACTCTAGTTTATCTATGTGTGATCTATTTTACTTCTGTTATAAATGCATATGATTATATTATGATTAATATTGGGTTTACGTTTTAATGTTGTATTGATGTGCGAATCCATATATTTTTCTTTGTTTTATGAACGCATGTAAGAATATCTATTTATGCGAAGATCATCTTAATTCATGTTAAAGTTATCAAATACTTAAGCTAATCTGGGTAAATACAGAAGTAAGAGTAATGATATAGGCACGTAAGTGTCTGATTTGCCTATTTAGGGTATGCAAAGGACAGTTGTAGACCTTCGTGGCAGTCTAGAGGACGTCTAAGAGAAGTATATAGATAAGCCCTAAAAGGCTTATTGACCTGTGCGAAGGAAGGTTTAGGGTATAAATTGACATCACTACCATCTCTGCATGTGGAAACTTGGTTCCTGAACCCCCCCATACTACTTCGAGTGAGACTTTAGTCCATGCTCTGCGGATTGATGCCGAAAGGGCCAGTAGTGTAGGGATTTTCTTGGCTAATTAACGCTGAACCTCGGTCAGGGCCCATAAAGCCAACACACATCCACCGCATTGAAGTGTGCTCCTATTGGGTTTTATTCAAACATAAACATGGTATTCGACTTGGTATTCCTTATAAGTGTTTTTCTTGTTTGTGTATTTGTATCTCTCGGGAAGCTTTCAAATTCGATCAATGAATTTTTAAAATTTGGGCCATTTTTTCTAGCATATTAGGTCCTACAAGTAGTTTATCTTTAGGGTTATTCCAATTAAGCTGTTTCCTACACCTTCTCCCATATAAAAATTCAAAAGGGCTCATCTTTAATGATTCATGATAACTGTTATTCTAAGTGAATTCCACTAGGTGAAGGTACTCCTCCCACTTACTCAATTGCTACATTACATACATTCTTAACATATTTTCTAGCACTTGGTTTACTCGCTCGGTTTGCCCATTTGTTTATGGGTGGTATGCTGTGTTCAATTGAACCCGTGTACCTAAACTATTGAAAAGAGTTTTCTAAAATGTTGATGTGAACTTTACATCCCTATCAGAAATCATAACCTTATGCATCCTGTGAAGTCGAAAGATTTCCCGCATAAATATGTTTGCTATTTGTACAGTTTTGTATGTGGATTAAATAGGGATAAATTGAGTTTCCTTTCTAAGTTTATCCACCACTACCATGATTGAGTCATTTTTTCTCTTGCGTTTGGGAAAACTAGTAATAAAGTTTAACTTAATAACATCCCATTTCCACTTTGGAATGGGTAGTGGGTGGAGAAAACCAATTGGGTGCTAGTGCTCAAACTTAGCTTCTTGTCACTTAAAGTATTTGGCTAAATATTCAGTGATGTCCTTCTCATCCCTGGCCAAAAATAATATCTTTTTATAGCAAGAAATATTTTTCGATATGTAGGGTGAGCTGCATAAGGGCTCTTATGGAATTCATCCAACATTAATTGCTTAACAATCATCTGATTTGGAACATATACTCTTCCCCTAAAAGTTAGTAAATTGTCTTCATTTATGGAAAAATCAATCCAGTTTTTAGAATCATTTGCTTGTTTGTTTTGCTGGCATAAAAACATGTAATATGGGTCTTTAACTGTAACTTCTTTAAATTGATTTGAGAAATTGAATTCTATGTAGCTGTAGGAGATTCCGTGCACGTAATGTGACTTTCTACTTAGTGCATCTGCTACATGGTTCTCTCTTTCTTTTAGATGTCTAATATCAAAATAGAATTCACTTAAAAAGGCTCTCCATTTAGCTTGTCGCGCATTAAGGTTGGGTTTCTTAATGAAACTAGTTAAACTGCTATGGTCAATCATTAATACAAACTTTTTACTCAACAAATAATGTTTCCATACCTTCAAAACATGTAATACTATAGTTAACTCCAAATTGTATGCAAAGTATCTTTGTTCATGCTTTTTTAACTTCCAGGATTTATAGGAAATTACCTTTCCTTCTTGCATTAGTACTCCTCCCACTCCTTGACATGCATCAGTGTAGACAACACACTCTTTTTATGGGTCTGCAATATTTAGTACCGGGGTTGAGGTCAACAAATGTTTCAATTTTCAAAGCTACAATGACATTTAGTGGTCCATTTAAAGGCTTTTCCTTTATTTTGTAGAGAAGGTATAATATATGCTATTATGGAGAATCCCCTAATAAAGTGATGATAGTATCTTGCCAATCCCATAAAAGTTTGAAAGTTAGTTACATTACTGGGAACAAGACACTCCATAATAGTTTTTATTTTCTCCAGATCAACAATTATCCCCTCTACAGAAATTATGTGTCCTAGATACTGTATTTGATCTTTATGAAAGTCACACTTGTTGTATTGGGCATATAATTGGTGTTCCCACAACATTTGTAAAACTATGTGTAGATGTTTCTTATGTTATGCTATATTCTTGGAATATATTAAAATATCGTCAATAAAAATTAGAACAAATTTATCAAGGTAAGGGTGGAAAATACCATTCATAAGACTCATGAATGTTTTTGGGGCATTAGTAATCCCAAACGGTAAAACCACAAACTTGTAATGACCATATCGAGTTCTAAAGGTTTTTTTAGGAGTGTCTTCTTCGTTAATCCTTATCTGATGATAACTTGATTGTAGGTCAATTTTAGAGAATATTGTGGCAACTTTGACTTGGTAAAACAAGTCATCAATCCTTGGCATTTGATATTTATTTTTAATGGTCCATTTGTTGAGTTTCCTATAATCAATGCAGAGTCTCATAACACCATCCTTTTTCTTTACAAACAACATGGGGGCTCCCCAAGGTGATACACTTGGGCGAATATAGCCTTTGTCAAGCAATTGTTGTAGATACATCTTTAATTCGGTTACCTTAGGTATGCTCATTCAATAAGGGGTCTTGGACACAAGTGCAACCCCTGGAATCAACTCTATGGTAAAGCCTATATCTTGGTTGGGACGTAGCCCTAGAATTTCCTCTTGAAACACATCGGTAATAATATCTTGCATAACTGGAAAATTCTCCAAGGTGGTTGCGTTATCTTTTGAATTGGTATATCCTGCCTGAACAACATAGATTTGAAACCCCTTCCTAATACATTTTCCTAACTGAGCGGTAATAATTGGTTGTAATTTAATATGTCTTATTACTCCTTTAATCTCTTGTCTAACACCCTCTTCTGTGAGATAACTAAATAATTCTATATTTTCAGTTTATGAGGGACCAATGTACTAGTCTATCCATACCAATTAAGACATCATAGGACCCTAGGGGTAGTATATTAAAATTTATACTAATTTTCTGGCCTACTATCTCAATAGGACAATTATCTACCTTAATTTACACTCTTCTTTCCCCCATTAGCTAACTGCACCAACCAAGGATTTTTAAATTTTTGAGTCTGCAAATGACAATTTTCAACTATATTAGGACTTATGTAACTTAATCTTTCTCCTCGATCGATCATAATAAACACAACATGATTATATATATTACCTTCAAATTCAACCATGGTAGGTTGATATTATGCTTGATGATCCTCCAAAGAAACATTAATTTTAGCCATACTTCTAGCTATCACACCAACTATGGAACCCTCCTAAATATTGGAAGTATACTCTACTGTAGCGGAATGGGGGAAATTTTTATAATAATGAGGTTACCTATAGCCCCAACCCTGTAATGGAGGTCTTTATGCTTGGCTAACTTCTAGCTTACTAGATAATTCCACTTGTTTTGGTTCATTTTGAGATCGAAACTTTTGTTGATTCTTCCCAGTAGCTATGTCCTACTGATTCTTATGCAAGTTTATGACATTTCCATGTTTTCATTTTTAATACTTTGGGAGATCTTTTTCCCCTTCTTATTAAGACATTTTTTTCTTCCTTCCCCTTTTTGTTTCATCTGTTGATAGCAAATCCGTACTTTCTGAATGGCCTCGTCCATAGTTTTAGGATTATCAAACACCAAGTTCTCTTTCATAAATGTTGGTAGGCTACTCATAAAACACTACACTTTGTCATTTTCATCACGCATGTAAGGTACATATCTCAATAGGGATGCCAAAGTTCATCACAAATTCATTCATAGAAAGTTGTCCCAATCAGAGATCGTGGAACTCATTTTCTTTGTCATAGTAAAATCACTCAGTCAAGTACTTTTCTTTGAAGTACTTCTGAAATTATCCCCAAGTCACCCTATGCTCATCAATTGCATGGACAACTTTGAACTCTTCCCACCATATCATGGCTTTCCCTTGAAGTTGGTACACTGCTAATTTGGCCTTCAAGTTATCATCATATTTATAAATCTAAAAATATTTGTTCATATTAATCAAGAAGGCTTCAACAACTTCTTGTATTTCCCTGTCAAACGTATGGGGCTTAATTTGTTGGGTGTGGAGCATGATTATTTAGAGGTCTTTGTTTCAGCCGGATGTATAACCCAGGAAGTTTGTACACCCCTCCATGCAGGGGGGTGTGGGGGGGACTTGTACCCACTCCGTAGGAGTCCGAGGGGGCAAATCCCCCCTAGCTGGGGGGTCTAGGGGCCAACGGTCCCCCGAAGCTACAAATAGATGTAAAATTGCCTTGTAAAAGTATAGTAATTTCTAGTCAATCTGGGTCGTTCATTAGGCAGATGATCTGACGGTAGAACTTATGTTTAGTTTAGGTTTTTTTTCCCTAGAAGGCAACCCCTCTCTTTGTATGAGGGTATTGTATTGAGGCTGTGTAATAGATGTGTATTCTCTGAGCGAGAAACAGAGAGGTGAGACTGTGAGAGAAAACATAGGATATTACAGCAGATTTGCTGTAGGTTGTGTCTCTTCATTTTGCTGGATAATAGAAAGGAAGGATTGGTTGTTTGGGGTGGACGTAGCCCAAATTGTGTGAGCTGCGTATATCTTTGTTTCTCTAGTTTTATGCATTTTCTATGTTTATATTTATGCAATATTCTACGTGTTCCATTGCTCTGTAATATATAATTTTCTAACAACTAGTATTAGAGTTGAAGGTCTATTTGGCTGATAAACTCGCAGGAAAGAAGGGTTCCTCGTTCGAGTGGGAGAAATGGCAGAAGATGGTAAGTTTAGGGTTAGGAAATTTAACGGCCAAAACTTCTCGCTATGGAAGATGCAGATGGAAGATTATCTGTATCAGAAAGATCTGTACCTACCATTGGGTGGAAAAACAAAGATGTCGACGGGTATGATAGATGAAGAATGAAACCTTCTCGATAGAAAGGCACTCGAAATAGTATGATTGTGCCTCACAGCGTCAGTCGCCTTCAACTTTTCGAAGGAAACAATGACAGAGGGTTTGATTAAGGCATTGGTGAAACTATATGAAAAACCCTCGGCCTCAAACAAGGCATTTCTTATGAAACAATTATTTAATGTGAAGATTTCGGAAGGTGGATCTGTTGTAGACCATTTAAATGATTTTAATACTGTTACAAGTCAATTAAGCTCTGTAGGGGTAAACTTTGATGATGAAGTTAGAGCTCTGTTATTCTCGTGCTCATTGCCAGAAAGTTGGAATGGTTTAGTAATGGCCATTAGTAACTCTGTTTCTAGATCTAGTACTTTAAAGTTTGATGATGTTGTCGATGCTATCCTTAGCGAGGAAATGCGACGGAAAGCTCCGGTGAGACATCGGGTAATTCTTTAAGTGCAGAGTCTAGGGGAAGAAAAATGGAAAGAGGAAAGAGCTCATAATATCGCAGTAAATCAAGGAAAGGTAGATACAACTCCAGATCGGGGATAGTGTGCTGGAAATGCGGAATGAAAGGACACCTAAAGAAAGACTGTAGATCTCAGAAGGGAAAAGAAGAAGATGCACAGCAAGAAAACAATCATGAAGCAAATGTGATAGGTGAGGTGTTACAAGATGCTTTGATTCTTTCTTTCGAAAATATTACTGATTCTTGGGTGGTAGATTCAGGGGCCTCATTCCATGCCACCCCTGATAAGAAATATTTTCATGACTATGTTCAAGGAGATTTTGGACAAGTCTGTTTCGGTGATGATAAACTCTGTAAAATTGTTGGAATGGGTAAGGTTCTTGTAAAACAATAGAATGGAAACCAATGGCTACTAAAGGAGGTAAGGCATGTTCCAGATCTGAAGAAAAATTTGATTTCAATAGGGCAGATAGGCGGTGAAGGTTGTGTGACAACTTTCATAGATAAAGCTTGGAAGGTCACCAAAGGAGCCCTGGTAATAGCAAAAGGTGAAAAGGTTGGTACATTGTATTTATGCAATGGTATTTCAAACTTTGATAATGCTTTAACTTCCAAAGGAGTAGATGCAACATTATGGCATCATAGGCTTGGACACATGAATGAGAAGGGGATGAAGATTCTTCACTCAAGGAATTTGTTGCCGGGTTTGAAGAATGTTGATTTGGACTTCTGTGAGAATTGCATTTATGGAAAACAGAAGAGAGTCAGATTTCTCAGAGTTGGGATCACAAGATGTATGGGGACCTGCTCAAGTATCATCTCTCGGTGGATCTCATTATTATGTTACTTTTATTGATGATGCAACTAGAAAAACTTGGATTTATTGTATTAAGAATAAATTTGATGTATTTGATACTTTCAAGAAATGGAAAACTTTGGTTGAGATTGAGACAGGAAAGAAATTGAAGTGTCTCAGATCAGACAATGGAGGTGAATATTGCAGCAAAGTGTTTGATAGGTACTTTTCAGAGCATGGAATTCGCAGAGAGAAGATAGTTCCAAGAACACCACAAGAAAATGGTGTGTTAGAAAGGATGAACAGAACAATCATGGAGCGTGCAAGGTGCATGAGATTGCATGCAGGATTGCCTTTACAGTTTTGGGCAGATGCTGTAGATACTGTTGTTTATCTAATAAATAGAGGGCCTTCAAGTTCCTTGGATGGTGGTGTTCCAGAGGAAGCATGGATAGGTAAAAAGGTAAACTACTCTTTTTTAAATCCTTTTGGTTGTGAGGCCTTTGCCCATATTAATAAAGAAAATAGAACAAAGCTTGAGGAAAAATCAAAGAAATGTGCCTTTATTGGATATGGTGTTAATGATTTTGGTTACCGCTTATATGATTATGAAAATCACAAAATCATTAAGAGCAGAGATGTAATATTCAATGAAAAGGTCTTGTATAAGAATCAGTTGCAGGAAAGGAAACAGGAAAAGGAAAACAAGGAATACATAGTTCTTGATGGGATCACTGAAAAAGTAAAGGTGCTTGAAAATAACAATAATCAACAATAATAACAACAACAACAACCACCACAATAGCAACAGGCACCCCAAACAACTGAAAGTAGTGTTAGAAGATCTACCAGGATAAGTATACCCCCTGAATGATACTCTCCTTCATTATATTATTTATTGTTGACTGATTCTAGTGAGCCCGAATGTTATGAAGAAGCAATGCAGGTTGAAAGTAGGAAGAAGTGGGAGCTAGCCATGGAAGAAGAGATGGAGTCTTTAATGCATAACCAGACTTCGGACTTAGTCAGGTTGCCTGTAGGTAAAACTACATTGCAGAATAAATGGGTTTACAGGCTGAAGGAAAAAGATGGAGGAAAACAGAGGTACAAAGCTAGAATTGTGGTGAATGGGTTTGCACGGAAGAAAGGTATTGATTTTGATGAAATATTTTCTCCTTTTGTTAAAATGACTTCAATCAGAACTATTTTAAGTCTATGACCAGTTGAAGATTTGCATCTTGAGCAGTTAGATGTAAAGACAACCTTTCTCCATGGGGATTTGGAGGAAGAGATATATATGAAACATCCACAAGGATATGAGGTAAAAGGGAAGGAGAAACTAGTGTGCAGGTTGAAGAAGAGCTTGTATGGCTTAAAACAGGCTCCAAGGTAGTGGTATCTAAAATTTGACAAGTTTATGTCTGAACAAGGTTATATTATATGTCACTCTGATCATTGTGTTTATCTGAAAAAGCAAAATGATGGCAACTATATTATATTGTTATTGTATGTGGATGACATGCTTGTTGCAGGGTCTAACATGCAAGAAATAAATGTGCTCAAAAGAAAATTGGCAAATTCATTTGCAATGAAGGATTTGGGAGCTGCAAAACAAATCCTTGGTATGAGAATAACTAGAGACAAGAAAAATCACAAATTAACATTGTCTCAGAATGAGTACATACAAAAGGTGTTGAAAAGATTTAATATGCACAATGCAAAACCAGTTAGTACACCTTTTGCTAGCCATTTCAAACTTAGTAAGGAAATGTGCCCAAAGACCCAAAAAGACATGGATTATATGTCTAAAGTTCCATATGCATCACCAGTTGGAAGCTTAATGTATGCAATGGTTTGCACAAGGCCTGATATTGCACATGCAGTGGGAGTTGTAAGTAGGTAAATGAAAAATCCAGGAAAGGAACATTGGATGGAAGTGAAATGGATTTTCAAATATTTGAAAGGTACCACAAATCAAGCATTATGCTTTGGTGTTCAAACATTCCTCTACGGGAATATGTTGATGCAAATATGGTAGGTGACATAGATAACAAGAGGAGCACTATAGGATATGTATTTACGGTAGGTGGAACAGCTGTTAGTTGGGTTTCAAAAATCCAAAGTGTTGTTGCACTTTCAACAACAGAAGCATAGTATGTTGCTACTACAGAGGCTAGTAAAGAAATGATTTGGTTACAAAGCTTTATGGGTGAATTGCGTAAGAAGCATGATATGGGCATGTTATATAGTGATAGCCAAAGTCCCATTCATCTTGCAAAGAACTCAACATTTCATTCTAGGACTAAACACATATAGCTCAAGTACCATTTCATACGATCAGTGTTGGAAGATGGAGAGTTGAAGCTGCAAAAGATACACACTCGCCAGAATCCTACAGATATGCTAACAAAAGTTGTAACCAGGGAGAAACTGAGAATATGCTCAGTTTCAATGCTAACAAAAGTTGTAACCAGGGAGAAACTGAGAATATGCTTAGTTTCAATTCGTTTTCAAGGATGATGATGAAGATGAGAAATAACCAGGTCCAAAGAGGAGTCATTGTCTAACAAATGAAGCAGCGGTGGAGTTGATACAATCATTCTCCAAGTGGGAGATTGTTGGGTGTGGAACATGATTATTTAGAGGTCTTTGTTTTAGCCGGATGTATACCCCAGGACGTTTGTACACCCATCCACGCAGGGGGTGTGGGGGGGACTTGTCCCCCCAGTGGGGGTCTAGGGGCCAGTGGTCCCCCGGCGGGGGTTTCGGGGGCAGCACCCCCGAAGCTAAAAATAGATGTAAAATTGCCTTGTAAAAGTATAGTAATGTCTAGTCAATTTGGGCCGTTCATTAAGCGGATGATCTGACGGTAGAACTTATGTTTAGTTTAGGGATTTTTTCCCTAGAAGGCAACCCCTCTCTTTGTATGAGGGAATTGTATTGAGGTTGTGTAATAGATGTGTATTCTCCGAGCTAGAAACAGAGAGGTGAGACTGTGAGAGAAAACAGAGGATATTACAGCAAATTTGCTGTAAGTTTTGTCTCTTCATTTTGCTGGCTAATAGAAAGGAAGGACTGGCTGTTTGGGGTGGACATAGCCCAAACTGGGTGAACCACATATATCTATGTCTCTCTGGTTTTATGTGTTTTCTGTGTTTATATTTATGCAATATTCTATGTGTTCCATTGCTCTACAATATATAATTTTCTAACATAATTTTCTTAAATCCCCCTTTTAACTCTGTTTTATGCTTCTTATTTCTTTTAGGGGCTAATGCATTATCAAAATTTTCCTCATTTTCACCTTTATCCCCTTCTAATCATTGATTTTGACTCCCCACTAGCATATTTTCACTTCCTTGCCTTTGCTCCTCATTTTTGTCTTTGTTACTAGGGCTTCATATAGAGTTCCTATGGTTTTTCCGATCAGATAGGCTTTTCAAAACCGTTCTTGGTCCTGCACCAGTCATTCATGATCAACCCGTAGGTGAGCCATCTCAGGTCTTAGTTGTTGAGTTGTTTCCATCAACATAGTAGTGGGATTTTTATTTTCTCCTCCCATTTGAACCCACATTTCTAGATTAACTCCTGCCATTGGTGTAGGGCCAGATTCTACTATTGGTCTTACTAGTTGTATACTCCCTGCTCCTCCTCTCATCGTTCTTTCTCTATGAACAGTATCAATATATATCTATATATATATGTATATATGTATATATGTATATATGTATGTTACTCGATTACCCATATAAGCCACAAATTTGAAACGTGGCTATGATAAGACTTGTAACATCCATCAACCTCAAAACATTTTTTTGATCGTTAACCCTTCACACTTATTAATATATTTTACCAACAAAATTTTAATGTGTATCACATAATTTATTGTTAATAAAAAATTATATTTATACAAATTAAGGTTAGCGATGTTAGTTTTTAATATAACGCATATAATAAACCCCTCTAAATGAATAATATATATCCCTCTATCTGTATAGTTGGAACTTTGGTTTGAGGTATATATAGAGGGTTCGGTTGTATGGTGCACTAGGTAACTAGCGTAAGGTTTTATGCATGACTACCGACTTTGGATAATTATAGAGCCTGCCACCTATGCACTTGTCACTTCTTTTGAGTAATTATAGCGCAACACACCTGGCTCATCCTTTGTCGTTCATATCCTAGGGTTTTGATCAAATGGTCCACATTTTGATGGGTTAGTTAAGGGTAACCACCCTCACTTTTGATCTCCCATTGACCATCTCACTTTGACTACTCACTGTAGTGACTTTGCAACATCACCACCATGCCAAGGTCTCCTGTTTGCGGTAATCTATTGAGATTTTGCTGGTAAGGCTAAAATTTTCTCTGTCATTTCCACGGTCTAAATAGTTATACAGTTTTCGTGGGTATTTACAGATGCCGCAGGTATCACATTGGGAAAGAGGTTGTATAGGCCACTACTTCCCAGAATGGTGGGTTTTATTCTGTTAGGTAAGGCTAGAGTCTAAAAATCCTTTCCTCTAATGTTCGATGAGAAAATCCTTTGATTCATAACTTCCATCTCTTCCTGATACAAGGGTTCATTAACTCATGGTTTCATTATAGTGATGCTACCTTCCAGGTACTTAATTTTTTTTTCAATTATATATTTCCTGTGCTTCTTAAGATTTTATGTCCTCAGTTGGAGGGTTTTAGGATTCCAAGAAATATTTAACCTTTACGTATTATCTTAGACATGGTTTATTCCTACTCTAGGTGCACAATTTTTCTACTCTTATTTATAAGAGGGTTTCAGATAATTAAGTCTGCAAGCCTTACTCTTAGCTTCATTTTATTTACCTATTCATGGTTGTAATGCTAGGCCAGACCACATTTTTACTTTTTACATAAAAACCCTTGGAGAGTTAGTGCTTTTCTGAGGTCTTGAAAAATGTTCCTATGTATGGACTGTGGTTCCAAGGATTCTTGTGAACATTGATATATACCATTTTTTTCTTTATACACAAAGTTGCATAGTGGTAACCCCGAAATTGGGGTTTGATATCATAATTGCAGTAGTGTTGATAAATATTTTCTGAAACTTTAAATATCAATAATGATTTTTTCTTTTCTTCGTTTTACTTGTTATCAGCTTGAAATGTTTCCTTTTTTAGTGATTTTGGGGTTCCACAATGTTCTTTATGCATGTACATATAAATTATCTCTATTTATTTGTCTTAAATTAAGCTTAGTTTTTTGGTTGACATGAACTGCTCTTAATTACTGTAATTCTGTAATTGGTGTTGTGTTAGGGTTTGTGCTAAACTTTTCTAGTGAAATTTCTCTTACTATTATATGTATGTATTTATGGTCATTCTTAAGCTATTTCTTTTTGGTTATTTAACAATGAATGTTATGTTTATTCCAATTATACTTACTTTCATAATACTTTTAGCCATACCACAGAGTGGACGAAACCTAAACTTCGTTAGGATTTGTCCCACCTGACCCTTGGTACTTTCACTAATTATTAAGATTAGGGAGAGGGGCTGCTCTCTGTTTGGGACCCTTAGTTCCAGAAGGAGATAAAACCTGCTTCCACCAAGGAATATTTCACCAACACTAACTTCTCTATCCTAGATGTTCTTGATCCTGACATTGTTCGAATGCTCACTTCGCTTGTTTCCAACTCCACATCCTCTATTTCTTGAAATAAATATGACAATTAAATTATTGTCCAGAGTCATTTCCTTGATTTTGTTGATTTTTTTTTCTACAAAAATGCATAAACACTCGTATCAATTCTTTGATTATTTTCCTCTTTCCTTAGCATAAGGGAGTTATCTACATATGTTCGATAACCTATCATACCATTTTATTTAACAAAAGAAGAATATATATACTAGTCAACATTCATCCTATAACAATAGAATTTTTGTTTCCTCTTAACATAGAAAGATTATACTCTAGCATTCTTTCTTCAGAATAGAATGACAATAAGTTAATAAGCACCAACATTCTTACAAACTAATAATAAGTCACTATGCACCAACATTATTTCTTTTAAACAATATGACAACATATTTAAAATCACAAGATACTTATCTGCATAATTTAGCCTGTCAGGGACTTAGTCTTGAAGGAAGACTCCTCCACCCAACCGTGACATTGCATATTACGTCCAATTTCCCCCCGTGACTCTTTAATTTCCAGAGTTTCTTGCAGACAATATTTTTTTCCTTAGACATCGAGATTCCCAGTCTAGTTAAGAACATTAAGCTTCATGGATTCCATTGGCTCCTTGTCCCGCTTAAGAACACCCTTAGCAGTTTTAAACTCTGCCTTGGTAGCATCTTGCTCAAGGTTTCCCTCTCTACTCTTTCTTGCCTCGGGTCTCTCTCTCTTCTTCCACTGCTTGGATTTCTCCCCAACTGAGATGTTTTAATTTCTAAGGGAAGAGGGAATAATTGTCTCAACTTCTTGGAAATTTAAATAATTTCTTTTTAGGATCTTCTCTTGTAATTCCCTTACTTAGCATAATAATTATATATTTATATTTCTTTAAAATAAAACAATCAAAATAATTTTAACATTTAAGGTTCCCTTTTCCTAAACTTTAACCTGTCTAGAGTTTACCAAATTTTTCATAGGAAAAATAAATGACAATTATTTACATAGTCCAAGTGGGTGCTACAACCAATTATATAAGATATAAATTTGAATCATCTCAAGTCCAACTAACATCACTATTCAGCCTCTTTTATCATTGTTCACCAAGACTGTAATTTTCTAAACATCTTACAAAATATGAAAAGTTAGTTTAACAAGTTGGCTACATAGCCTTTTTAAATGATTGTCACGAGGATATGGCAAATGATTGGTTATAAATTTGTGGTGTCGTGTTTATAAATAAATGTTTTTTTGTTTTTGTTTTTTTTATAAATATTGTATATATAATAATTATAAAAACAAAGGAAATATGTGTGTGTGTGTGTGTGTGTTTGTTTCAATAATAATTTAATTTTAATAGTTTAACGTCTTTAATCAATAATGTTTTTTTGTCTCATCAAGTTATAAATGAAAAATTTGCCAATGACCAAATTGTAAATAACCCTATAAAATGCCATTGAATAGAGATTCAACCAAAACCTAACAAAATTTTGCAAACGAAGATTCCTATATAATATGTTTCATTGTTTCTAATCCCATAAATTGCATAGTCAATTAATAAAAGCTCTTTTCATCCATTAGATTTTGAAGTATAGAGCATGATAATTTATGTTTTTATTTTCTCTTTATTTTTATCTTTTAAATAATTTTTAAATCTTTCCAAATATTGGTGATTAATATTAACCATTTTCATTTTAGATGAGTGATTAGAATGCCTTTATTATTTTAATAAACCTTATATAAACGGCTAAAATGAATCTATGATAATTATACAATATAGAAAATTGAATTGTCTCAACTCCAACTAACATCACTACTTAGCCACAATTTGTTCCACCATATTATTTCCAAATAAAGTGAGATTCTTATCTTATTTTCAAGAATAACTATTTATTTAAATGATTCGAAAACACCTAAATATTAAATAAAGGTATTTCATTGGAGAGGACTTATGGACAACTTCTTAGTAATATTAGTTTAGATTTCAATGTTTGCATTATGCGCATTAATTTAAGTGTAGATGTTAATCTTTGGTGATGTGTAACGTTTTTTGTGTCACATTAATAACCAAATGGGTTATTTGGAAGTTGGGGAGTGTAGAGAAACAAAAAATGAATAAGAATGAACAACAAAGATAAAGTCAACAAAGAAACATAGAAAAAATGACAGCTAAGGAATATCAACAAAAATAATCACAACAAATAGCAACAGAGTAACATCAAGAAAAGATGAAAGAACAAATTGAGAAATAAAGAGCACATCAAAGAGAAATTAGAAGAACATATTGAGAAAGAAAAACACAACAAATGACAACAAAATAATAAATAGAAGAGATAAAAAAAAAATTTGAACGCCAAAATTTACAATGAAGATAATGTCAAAGAACATATCGAGAAAGAAAAACACAACAAATTACAACAAAAAAAAACACCAAGAGATGAAAGAACAAATTGAACAATAAAGAGAACATCAAAGAGAATATTAAAGAGCATATCAAGAAAGAAATATACTACAAATGAAAATAGAACAACAACAAGAAGAGATGAAAGAACAATTTTGGACAACAAAGATTACATCAAAGAGAATATCAAAGAGCATATCAATAGAGGACGACACAGCAAGTGACATATAAAGAGTGTGAAGAGAAAAAAATACAAGAAAACGTAGAAGAAAATCCTATGGAAAAGAGGTCTTTAAAGGATGAAGAAGAAAATCCTATGATAAAAAAGGTGTTTAAAGGATGTAGAAGAAAATACTACGATAGAAGGGTGTTTAACAAATATCTATGTCCAATTATAGTAAACAATTCTCAGTGATGTGGATATTACACATTGAAAATTTCACAATATATTTGATTGATAGCTTAAGTTCAAATGTGTTATGTTTTCAAGGATTCATATGATAGAATTAATATATTTAAACAAATACAAGTCCGATATGCATGAGATGTAAAATAGAAGGAACTCATCACAAATTTCCATCTAATAATCATATGAATCTTCAAAAACAACCTAAAGTTCTTAAAGATCTTAGATAAGTTCAGGAGATATGGATAGCACGTTCAAGTCCAATTTTGTAGGCTATGCATCCAATAGGTGGAAAATACAAATATAGAGGACACACCATTAGTTTTTCACAAAAGGTTACAATTTTTCCATGAGTTACCTCGACATATTCAAGACTTAGATTTGATGATTGCTGTTAGAAAATATAAAGTATTGTCTTCATTTAATTATAATATTTAGAATGATCCATATTATCATGGAGCTTAATTTGATGAGAACGCACTTAAAAAATTAACCGAATGTATGGTGCGTTTTGTAGCATATGAGTCCCAAATACACATTCCTTGTTGTTGGTTGCTTCATACAAGTAAATATACAAAACAATGAATGATGATAGTGATTAAACATGGACTAAAAAATTACTAAATTAAGTGGAAACAATGCATAAACTAAAACTAAAACAACTTGAAATAAGCTAATGAAGCAAAACAAATCAACAAAAGAGTAAGAAAAGGGTCTTCTTTATTGATTGATGGTAGTGGAAGAGTTACAAATGAATTTCTAACACACTTGAAAAGAGTTAATTTAGAAACAATTCTCAATACTTTTTCAAGCTCTTGCATTCTGAAAGAAGCAAATAAAACTCTCTAAAATGGTGGAATTCTCTTAGAATTTTTATGCTTGATTTCTTTCGAGAAATTTTGGTAGCATAATATTGCACAACTTCTTCTTGTTTTTGGCTCTCCATGCTCTTGCATTTATAGAATTTTTGAATACTATTTCCCTATTTTGGCCCATCAATGAGGTTGGTTGGCTCATAAATGAGATGAGAGCTACCATCCTCTTGCCATTAAGGCTTCTTGGAGCTCAAGGCTTGAATGGTTAGCCCACCATGTCAAGAGTTTGAGTGTTTTTCAAGAAAGTGCACCTCCTGAGATGTTGACTAACTTCTTGCGACCCTCACAGCTATAGAATAAAATGTTGCAAGGGTGAAATTATATGTCTTTAGAGCACCTACGACGAATGATTTTTAAAGTCAATCTCAGAAAATCCTTTTGATTTTTATTTCCATAATGTTTTCAGCTCGAAATGTGTCCTTTTTACATGCTACTTACTGACTCTAGGTGCCATATGTTGTGTACAAATGAGTTTATCATTTTTTTTCATAATAACAGTTTCCCCCTAATGTGTGAGGTTAAGAGCAAGCATATAGTTGAAATAAATCACATTTTGTTGTTGCTGATGATGAGTCCTGCTTACTTATTTAGAGAGCGAAGCTTGTTGTGGAGATGAGTAGGGTAAATGACCTTGACTAAGAATTGAAGGAAAACCATGGTCTAAATAAATACTGATACAAAGGTGTCTATACAAAGTGTGCATGTCCCATGCTCATTAATATGGCTAAAATATTACAAATACACAGGAAAATCCTGTCAAAACAACATTGAAGTGGTTGATGTGTTGTTAGTTGAAGAAGATATTTTATTTTGCCCTCAGGGGCATAAATGACAAATAGAAAGAACTAGGTGACACCATGCATCAGATATAAAGAACAGTGAAAGGAGGTGGGATCTAGACCGATGGGTCTTTGACTAAATGGGATAATTGCAATGGTCACAAATTATGATACACTGGTCACAAATTACGATACACCTCTGACGTGAAAAATTATGTTGGTGTCAAACATCAGGGGGACCAGTGAAATTAATGGGTAATGAGGGTTCTCATTATTCCACATAATATTTTCCCAACAAAAGGTGAGGAACAACCAAGGTACTACTTTTGATTTTGGAAGATGTGTGTTGATGTCAATAGAAAGGAAGAACTAATTGCTCATAAAAATGATTCCAGGAATTCCCTATGACGATGAGGTAGGTATTGTAACTTGATGGGTCGAAGGCATGATAATAGAGATTTCCAGTATAAGAGGGATATAGGAAACTACCCAAGGTTGGAACTATAATGCTAGTGGTGGCAGTCAAAATGATAACTCTAAGGGATAAGCCCCTAGGGTTGGGAGGACATCTAAGGGAGGTTAATGCATGTTCTGATTATCACAATGGATGGGTAAAAAAATGATGATAAATTATGTGGGAATGAGATGACTAAATATTGAACTCCAACCAAGGGAGGCTAGGTACTACTACCAGGTAATTGACACAAAAATATGGGTGAGGATCAGTTTCCAAAAGATATATGTACACTTGCCAAAAGAATTTAAAAGTGGTTTTGGATGTACAAACATGGAGACAGGAAACCCAAGAATACGGTCACCTACTTAATAATGTAGGTGGGAATCTATAGAGGTTGGGGGGCCCATTCACTAGTCGCAGTGTGAGGTGGTTGAAATGGAGGTGAGAATACAGATGATATAATGTAATGTGGATGGATAGTAGGCCAATTATTTAATGTAGTGGTACATTCCTCATAATCCAAAACTAAAGGTGGCTGAGGAGGGGGGTGGTAAGCAGGAAAGTGAACAAGAGAGATGAGGCTTGTCTTCAAGTCATGCTAATGAAATGTCTCCCAAGCCTAAGAAAATGATCATGGATACCAATTATATTGGGCAAGATGTGAGATGGGGTAATCCATGTTTATCGAGGCTCTATCGAATAACATGGAGGTTTATCGAGTGCAAGTGTAAGGTGATAGCAAACATGGTTGAGATGATGGAACTTATGGTTAATTTCAGAGAAATGATGCCAAGACATGAAAAATTTCTAAGGAAGCCTATCATGCTAGTGAGGAATCATATCTTGGTTGTTGAGTGGTGCACTAAAGGACTGAGATCACTGTGAAAGCTGCCAATGACTTGCAATTTAAAAGCCAATACTCCAAGTGAAAGTATCTTCATAAAATAAACATATAAATGAAATATTGTAGAAGATGTAACCAATTAGGCAGGAAGGTGCACCTGGTGGGTACTCTGAATGTAAAATGGGCCCAAAAATGAAAACAAAATGATGAATTGAAATGAGGGTACCATGGTGTAGATGAGAATGTCCTAATCCCAACGCCACTACATTTTGGTGAAAGGAGCTTGTGGGATATCATACGATCATCTAGAAGAATGGTCGAAACAAGCGTATATATGAGCGGTGTGGCTCACATTGCCACCTCATTTATACCTACTAATGTGGTGCTTGGTGTGGATCCCACATACTACTTATGCATTTGCGACTAATCAGAGTGTCCATTCATCTTGCGAGGAGAGCCATGTTAGTCATCATTAAGCCCTGTTTGTTAATTCATCAGCTCTAGGGTAGATAATTGGTAGTTATTGTTGGTGCCTTCTTGGACTAACACACCTGCGATGGCTACCTCCAATGATGAGAGGTAGAGGATGTAGTCCTTGTTATGGTTAAGCATGCTTATTAATGGCACTTACGAAAACATGTATTTTAAAGCCTTAAACGATTATTGAGATTGCTCATCCCATTGTAATGGGACATCCTGATGGAGGAGGTAGAGAAAACCGTGAGCACATGTGGCATAATAAGGAACAAAGCGACATAATAAATTGAGCTTACATTGCAATCTTTGTAACTTCTTTAAAGCTTTGGGTGGTGGAATTTTCCAGATGGTCTGCACTTTTAGAGGGTTAACCTTGATACGTTATTGGGAAACAATAAATCCCAATAGTCTCCTAACATTGACGTAGAAGACACACTTGAGAGGGTTAAAGAGTAAGTTTTATTATCGACAACATTAAAATGCAAGGAAAATATATTCCAGATGGTCAGAGTGTTCTTTTAATCATACGAGGAGGTCATCCAGATAGGCAAGTGTCATATGAGCTTAATCATGGAAAATTTAGTTCATATCCCATTGAAAAGTGGCTCCAACATTTTTAAGGCCAAAGGGAATGACGTGATATGTGAAGTACCCTAGGGAGTGGTAAAATCAATCGTGTACTAATTTGTGTGGCAATTTCTAATATGATTGTATCCTGAGAAGTTTTCCATGAAGGAGAAGGCTCAGTGCCTAGCACAATCATGGATGACTTAATTAATAAAGGGTGTGGGATGTTTATCCTTAGGGTAGACTTTATTCAAATAATGTAAATCACTACAAACACATATGGCACCATGTTTTCTCATGACGATAAAAGGGTTGAAAACCCATGATGTGTAAGCTATAAGGTAAATGAAACTAGCTTTGTGTAGCTACCGATTTCAAGTTTGATTACGTCAACTTTAAATGGATGTAGTAGGCACTAATTTTTCCTAAAGGGTTGGCTTTAGGCCATGAGTCAGTGTGATGCTCTACAATTGTAGGACTTAGACTAGGCATTTCAGACTAATACCATGCGAAGATGTCCCTGAATTCTTGGAAGAGGGTTTTGTATGAGGTAACTTCTTTAGGTGAACAAGCTGCCCCATGTGAGATCTCCTTGACGACATCAATTTTGGTTGAGATATATACCTGGATGGTGGGCAACATATTGGACATGTTACCTTCTTAAAATGTATTTGGTGATGGAATTGGATTCTTGTACGAATCTACATGGCCCACGGGCAAAAAATATTTGGTTTCTACTACGCAAATGCTATTCAATGGTGCGTCATTAGGTATCATTCATTTTTCTAGCAGGAATAAAGCACTGTGATTCATGGCATCCCATGGAAATTCGAGTTTCATCATGGAGTTAAGGATATCCCAATCAAAATGAAAGAGACTCGAAAAAGGTGACAAAGGTGATGATAAGTCATGAGGCATTGGTTAGTGCATGGAAGTGCTAGTTGATAATTAGGGGAATGATTCTGTACTCATTGTTGTAGAGCTAAGAGATGTTGATAGTGCATAGATGCATTGATTCCATGTTGTTATAGGTGGTGAAAAATTTGCAATGAGGAAAATAATCTTGACATTGTATAATGGTAAGTAGATGACTTTAATCATGGTTTAAATGGAAGAAGAAATGAACTAAATATGGTGTTGTGTGTCATCAACACTAGGGGTGGGAGTATCTCCCTGATGGTTTCCTTAGGGTGAATGGGAGAAGATTCCCAAGAAGTTGTTGGAATCTTGGGAGCCAAAGAGTCATCCTCTCTAGGGTTAAGCTCTTTATGATTTTCATGCAGAGTGTCACGCTATACTAAGCTACCGAAATATTTGAAGAAGGAGACATGTGGATGTGTCATAGAAAGTGCTAGTGAAAATACCACATGGGTGTAAGGCACATAATGAAACTTCTGAGGCTATGTAGTAGATAGTCTACAATGCAGCTTCACTCATAACTCTCAATGGTGATTTGGGGGGAAGATCCATGGATGGCATGCCTAAGGGGGGGGGGGTACCACCTATTAATCATGGATTTGTCAGATGCAGGGAGAAGAACATATGACTCCATGTTAGTTTGTGTCAAAGAAACACACTCCTCTTTGAACCTAGGGAGGTGTGGCCAATGGCATGTGTGGTGCATATAGTGCACACAAATATGACATCTATGACGATTGTGTCTTGACTAGTTGTTAGGCATTAGCCAATGGGTAGGAAAAGAGGCATGGATAATATACAACATTTATTTCAAGGCCGTGCATTGGCTGACTAGGTGTCCCATCTCATTGTGGACGTCACATGAGGGGATTGGTTTAGAAGCATTATGTTTTGTCTTCTTCTTTATCCTAGTGGGGGCTGATGTAGAATGGGTGTAATGATGGAAAAAAGCACATGGGGGTTTTCTCTATGGAGTTTGTTCTTCAAATACATAGTAAATGTTATGAGGTGCATCCTCACCAACTAGAGTGGTGGGAATGGATGGTGACCATACTGACTTGATGAATGGTCACCAATGCATCTCAATATATAGGGAAATTGGGGAAATGATGAGTGTAATGTTTTTGATATGCACAAATGGTGCACGAATGATTGGTGTGTAATATCTTATTATGATAGGTGGTGGATTTCTCTCCTATAGGGGAAGAAGAAAGTAAGGGTGCCTTTAGGGTGTGAATAAGGGATTTCAACTCTTCCAATGATGGGAATTAGTTGGTAGGGTGCCCCATTACATCACATAATGCACATTCGGGAGGTAGCATAGGAGAAGAGGTACTTGTGGTGTCATTCTTCCTGACGTGTCATTTACCTTTCCTCGTGGCACCCTCTAGTGTCGATGCAAGTGATACTACAAGCGGTAAGTGGTGGGTGACAAGATTATCCTCAAAACTTACTTGTCAAAACAGGGGGTCGTATACTTCGAGGTGTGGCACAATCAATGCCAAGAAGGTCTAGAAAGATATACAAGATAAAACTCTATCTCCAACCATATATTAAATCTTCTAAGTTCTGAAAAGAAAAGAAACAAAACCCTAGTTTCATGTTCATGCACAAGTTGTTACGAAAACTCATAGATCACTTTGTTTAATATCCACTCCAATCATAAACTCTTCAAACTGACTGAGATTATATACAAAATAAAAATAATTCATTTCAACACAAGCTTCAAATGATAAATCCCAAAAACATGCAGTAAAATCACACAGGATATCAAACCATTCATGCATTGTAAAGAATCATCAATTAATTATGTTCTTATACTATGTACAAATTCTTGATAAAGAAATATTCACCACTCTCTTTCAAACTATGCACTTGGATTGAACTTCCTTGGTATATTGAATCAATCATGAGACATGTATGGTCAAGGAATCTCACTCTGTTCAAACCACTTAGAAAAGATTCCAAATCCTAGAATTAATCTATGCTTCAAATGAAAATCAAAATAAGAGTTTACCACTTGTATGCATTAAAAGAAACCAAGTTCAAAAGAGAAAGATAAAATAAAGTAACAATCCCACCCTTTCAATTAGCCTCTTCTCCACTAAAGCATTGAAGAAATCTATCTTACTCATGCAACAACTTGAGTACTCTTTTTTCTCTCTTTACTGTTATAGTGAGAAGATAGGATAATCACATTCAATTTTACTGTGAATTAAATCTCTAAACTTATTCTCCCTTGGTTTGATTTTACCCTGGATCCAATAAAAAGGATTAAATCAATGGACCTATGCTCTTTCCAATCAAGAGATATACTGAGACTTATTTCGTTTAGTAAGCACTAATCCATCAAATTGAATCCTTTCAAGACCATTGCATCTCACAACATAATCATTGATTTTACTCCCAACAATACAGGAACCTCAAAAAGGCGACTTCTAGTACTCAGTTTGTAATAGAAAGCTATTATAAAAACCTTCAAAGTTGATAGACCATTGTATAAAATAGTTCATTAAGGATCATAAGGCTTCGAAAGACTATTCTCGGGTTTATTTCTTTAATAAGGTATACAATTGTTGGATGATGTTTCTAAAAGAGTTTTGATATCAAACTTGGTTCTCACAACCTTCCGAATGTAAACAATATCATAACAAAGAAGAGGCCTAAATCTGGCACCAAACCAACTATTTTTAAAGTATATAATCATAAACTCTTCAAACTCAAAGTAAAATAAATGATACCATATAAGCCTTCAAGAATGCACACAAATATTCCTGGGTCTAGTTTATCACACCATAACAAAGCTTTTAAATCACTTTAACAATCTTATGTAAATAACAAAAACCAAAATAATATAAAATTTCCAGCACAGAGTGATATTAAATCCAATAATAATGAGCTGGGTTGGCTAGGTCCTAACCAACTAGCTCATTTTGTTGTAAGAAAAATAGAAGACTACATGATATTAAAATACATGAACAAAATAAAATACACATGCGATTTGAACCTGGCAATGTAACTTTGTATTAATGGAAAGAAATATCAGTTTAGTACATCTGATACTTGGTGGTCCAATTCCAAAGAGATCTTGTGATACTTGGCTTAGATTTAACAATATAAGACTGAAAACAGTATGGCTAACTTGACGCTTCCTATCACTTGAATTATATAGAATTATTATAGAGAATCCATGACCATAGCAAGCCATTATTAAAAAAATAAAATAGAAACAGTTGAAAACAAACTTCTATCAATAGGTATTTAGGTCAACTACATCTGAATGTTAAGATTTGCTTCTCAAGGAGAGACCTTGAACTGGCTTCATTTGGAGAGAAGTTATGATCTGAGCGTTTTTTGCTGAAGACTAGGAGTAAGGAGTGCTCTATATTCTCCTCAAAATTGATGAAGAACTTTAACAACTCATCTGATAACAAATGGTCCTAATGCTAGTGCAAGAATCCCTTTGACCTAGTGCAAGAATCCCAAGGTTGAATAATTTTCTCCTATTGTACCATATTCACTTCATAATGATATTAATGACAGATAAAATAATAAAATACTTATGATAACATTAATATAATCAGTAGCCATCAAAATTTTAATTTATTTAACCTTTTTAAAGATAAGAAAACTTCTTACCTAAATTCACATAAATTCAATAGTGAGAAGTAGAAAATGTATGCATGAAGGTTTTTTAGGTTGTAAAACAAAGCATAAGGTGGGGTTTTGTGGGTGAAATCTAAGAAAATTTTAGAGCTTGACATCCCCCCAACCTAATGATGTTGTGTGTCCTCACACAACTGAATATTCTTAACTCTGCAAAAAATAAAATTTTGAAGACTCCCCTCCATCACTACTGAATTTGAATATTAATTCTAGTGTTTGTAATTTGTATCTTATTCAATTATATTTTAAACCTTATGGCTCAAGTTTCCATGTAAGCAACATGAATTCTCCATTTCTTTACATGTTCCTTCAACCCTGCTACTTTTGCAAGTAGTTGCTCATTTCTAGCTATCGATGTTGTATTCTAGGACTTTATAATTCGATCTAAAACTTCCAAGTATTTGTTCTTTCATTTCAATATTTTCATTTCTTTTTATTTCTTAGTCTTTTTTAAGAGGAATGAGAGAGGAACAACGTCCTCTTGTTCCTATGGATTTTGTTCCTTACTGGTGGCAGTAGCTTCCACGTCTACTAAGAGAGAAAAACTCTTCTTACCACCTGCATGCTTTTTATCATGAATTGATGCTTTGTGACTAATATCTCTTCTGTCTCCTTTACTTATGGGAACTTCTTGTGAATGTGTTTTTTCTTCTGGTGGAATACAATCTTCCTTTGGTAAAGTTGACTCCATAACAATCTCTACATCATACGAGTTTTCTCCCTCTAGTAACTCTTGGTGAGAAGAGGAATGCAAAATCTTTAGTAACCCTCTTGTTATCCTCTAGGGTGTTCCAAGCACCACATCCTTAGATAACAGACTCGCCTTTTTTTTTTTCCTTAAGTCTTGCTGTTGCTTTTCCTTCTGAGACTAGAAAAATCTGGAGCTAGATCCAGATCCTTTAACTTTATCTATATTCTCTTTCTTAGGTTTTTCTAGAATAATAACTCATCTCATATCTCCAAACTGCTGCAGTGTAAGGAACTCCTCCCAAGTAGAACCCCTATTTTTCAATTCTTCATTGATTAATATATTAATTAATACATAGTGACAAAGTTTATATTCTACCTATTTTTCAAGACACTTTTGAACACTCTGAGCCATTTTAGCTAAATTATTTAACACAAAATATGGTAAATTGATAGACTGTTCGGATTCAAAATGCATCAAAAGGTGTATGTGATACAAATTTTTTGTTGAGTACCTGCCTTCACATGTAAGAAAATTTTGTAGTATATACAACAAATTCCTCCATTTTTCAATAATCTGGTTTTCGGGAACACCTTTCTTCCAATCAACCTAAAACTCTACATCCATCAAGAACCTTTGCCAAGATCTTTTTACTACTTCTTCCATTTTAAGCCAATATTTACTAATGTAGGGCAACTCTATTGCCTGTGCAATGAATTTTTCCGACAATTCAAATGTCATTGTCCCAATAATAATAGTCTTGCCATCAAACCCTTTTGTAAAATCTTTTGTCACTGCAGAATCAAACTCATTGAATTTGTATAAAAATGGAAGCCACTCCATTGCTACAAAATAGGAAAACGCGATTCATACTCAATGGTTCCTTCAACTTCTTTCACTGAGAAGGGCTCCATTCTTATTGGTGCCATAATGTATGTGTACAATTTGAAATGCAAAGGCACAATTCTATAATCAAAATTCTAAATTCTCAATCTTTTGGTGTCTAGAGGTTGAAGGGCGCAGGAAGGGTCCTTCTTACTATAATATGTAATGCATGCATCCAATTGAAACATATAATTATTCTGATTTGATACCTACATCACCACCTTGAACTTTGAATCTTCATTACCATTTATGGTAATCATGATCCACTAGATATGAAATTTGGTTAGGAGTAATGAAGCCAGGTAAGGTTTCTGATTCAGAGGAAGGAGTAACGGCTAACACATCATGCATAAATATCAAGAAATAACGATCATGTCATGTTATCATATTGAGACTTTGGGGTTATGTTATAGATATTTTTGGTTCCTGCGACTCCAAGCTACAAATATCCATAATTCAAGGGATTCTTAGTCCCTAAAGTGGTTGCTTCAGCCCCTAAAGGAGAAAGGTCAAAGGATTACAGCTCCTCCAAGAAAGTCCCTCTCAAAAACCACTCAGAACAGGTCAATTTTGAGCCAGAGCACTTGCTCCATGGTCTGCCTGCACTTAAGAGCAGGCAGAACACTAGGCACCTACGTTTAAGAGCAGGTAGCCCTTCTACAGGGTGCGCTGGGCAGGAAGTGACAAATGGCAGTGAAGGTTTTGCAAGGTGGAAAGTCATGGAATCTTCCATTTCTCTCTCCTGTGACACTTGCTATTCAGAATTCGACCTTGGATGAGTCATAGATGCTCATTCACCAAGTGGAAGCATGGACTGTCAGTTGGAGGACACTAATCACAATCATGGAAGCTGACTCATGACCTTGTCAAATGCCTATAAATGGATCCCTTTCCATGAGATCCAGAGGTTGGAATTTTGGCTTACTGCAAGGAAGTGCTGATAGTTTCTAGAGGATACTTTTGAGCTTATTGTTGGGTGATTTGCTTTCATATGAGGTTCTAGGAGAACTCTTTCAAGTCAAGAGGTTGATGCTGGGTTGGAGCAGCTGCTTGTAACTCCCTTGACTTCTATTGATCAATAAAGCTATTCTTGTTCCTTCCATTTGCTTGTGCATTATGTGTTTATGCTTATACATGTGAATGGTCAATTTATCCTAACCCTAGATTGTTTACATAATAGATCTTTGTTCTTGCAAGTATCTGGTGTCCTTGATTTCGCAGATATTCTCAATAGATGGCTGTAGAAGCGGACAGGAACCGAACGACTTCAAGAAGGAGAAGGATTCAAACGAGGAAACCAAACGGAAGACATAGGTTGGCCCCCCTTCTATCTCTCTCTATCTATTTATGTAAAAGGAACCAAGTTAGACTCTATTGTGATTTGTTTCTAAGGCACTACCATTCCTTAGGTGGGATAGAGTAGATTCGCATGAACGCTAATCCCCATAACAAGAATGGCGACTCCGCTGGGGAGAACTAGCTTATAGTTTGTTTGTTTATTTGCTATTGTCCTTCTTATAAACTCAATAGACGGAGCCTGAAGACTAGCCAGATAGCCTTCGAACTGCACTTGTTTTACGAGTGCATAGTAGATCAAAGCTACTTCAGTCTATCTCCGGGAAGTTTATAAGTTGAACAATCGATCAACAAACTTTCTATTTGGTTCTCTTAATGGTAGCTTAGAACCTTCATTTCAGATCTCCTTCATTTATAAAGCTTGTTGGTCTTTTACTTGGCTTAAAACACTGAACTTGACTGAAATTTGTGACCCGGAGCGAATCAAAAGTCTCGTCACAGGACCAGCGCAGGTACTGAACTGTCTGCCTGCTCTTAAGCGCAGTTCCCGAAAGGACTGCCTGCTCTTAAGCGCAGGTAGCCTGTGTATCAGGTGCGCTGGGCCCTCTGAGCCTTTTGTCACTGTTTTGCTCCTAGCTTCACTTCATTCAGTCTTATTCCCTGTTTTTCACAGCCTTGGATCAGTATCCCTCAGCTCAGAAATATCTATTCCTTGCATAAATTCCAACCCCAAATGTGCAAAAGAACTGTTAGTGTTTTTCATTGTATTTTTCTCACTTTCAGTCTCTCTTTACAAAAGTAGTTTAATCAAGCTGTCGTTTTATGTTTGAAAAGTGTCGCTTTCAGCCATAGAAAGCCATAGCACCCTTAAAAGTGTTGATTACTTGCTCTACTTTTGCTTATTGTTTCGAATTGGTGCATTTCAAAAGAGTCGCAAAGTTTTTCTCCTTTCGAAAAGAAAATTGTTGAGTGTTTTCTACCCTCTCTCTTCTTTGAAAAGGAAATTGTAAAATTGCTTTCGCTTTTGAAATTGATTCGAAGTTGCACATTTAGCTTTCTTTTTGCATAAACATTAAGAAGGTTTGAAAAGAAATACATGCATTGTGCATTAACATCTTAGACAGCTTGTGTGTGGCTTGGTTTAGGAAAGTGCATTGTAGAGTGTGTTTTGTGCTCTTTGAGAAAAGAATTTTGATTCTCTTTCCCTTAGTAGCTAGGATTTTCATGACGTAAAAAGAAGATAATGTTTTCTTATCATCTTTAGATTGCATTTAGGAACTTACATACATCATCACGCGGTGAACCTTGAAAGGCAAACTTCAATAAGAAAGATCAACCTTAAAATAAATTCAATGAATCTAACAACGCATTGGAACTTAACGCAACATCTAGAGGTCTAGGATAGAGACGTGTTCCGGCGTCTTTAAACCTGGTAATTGTCGAGGAGTGGTTGGGTGATTCCTCCACGTTGAATCGATAGTTACCAATACGGACTTGAGCTCCCACGTACCGTCGCGTATATATTGGGAGACCACCTTAGGATTAATATTTTATCCATAGGAAGCCGTGTCTGCCGCCTTATCGATCGCAATGCACTGAACGCAGCATTCGGGAAGACTGACTGCCGTACCGTAAAATGTATTCTGCAGTTTTGCGATTGATCTGGTACACCTCTATTCCTAGATCTCCAGAGCAGTTCCTTTTGGCCTTTTTCAGACTCTATAACGGAAAAAGTCCATCCGAGCATTTGCCACTTTGGGCTCGTTAAAACATCGAAGGCGACTAGAGTCATCTTTTGTTTTTTCTCGACTCTTTAAAACTGAAAAAACAAGTTGCGTCCAAGTGTCATAAAATTTATTTTAAAGCGAAAATTGCCACCTCTTTTCCTAACGTTGATCTTGAAGTTGAGAAAATGGAGTCCACCGACCAAGGGATGCCCCTTGGTGGAAATCCTAGTCCTTTCTCCTCATGGGGAGAAATCGGTGCACCTCATATGGCCACATTGTCGCTTCCAGGGTTGACAATAGGCCTGCCAGTCTGGCTCTTCTCAACTTCGGTTGTTATGCCCACCGCTGTTCCTGAGCAATCTAGTCATCAGCTAAACGATCCACATGTTGTCCCCAAGGCCTCCACTTCATCCAAATCTTCCTCAAATCCTTCCTCTTCGCTTGGTAAAGCTGGAAAAGCGAAAAACCAAGTACCTAAGGAGAAGAAGGATAAGAAGAGGAAGGAGAAGAAGCAAAAGGAGCCTAAAAGGAGTGGGGGCAACAGGATGTTACATAGCGAAAATCCACACACTGCACCGACCAGGCCTAAAACGCCATGTGTCATTTGCGAGGGGGACCATTTTCATAGAGATTGCCCCTCTATCCCTCAGATCCTGAAGGATTGGTCCCCTCGGTTGCACAATCCGGTTGCATCAACCTCTGAGTCTCATGTTGACTGCACACCGTCGACTAGTGGAAGTGAAGCCCACGGACAGAAAGGAAAGATGAAATTTCCTTGCAGACTGTGCGAAGGCGATCACGCCGTCCACCGTTGTCCCTTCTTAGACGAGGCAAAAAGAGTTTTGGAAGATCGTCCGGTTTCACCTATACGACTTCCGCCTGGATATAAAAAACTCTCGCCAAGTCCATCACTAGTCGAAAATCCGGCTGTCCCTCTGAAGTGGTCAGCCGAAGTGTCCATCGTCGACAATGAACTATCTGAATCCATACCTGACGAAAGTCAAAAGGTCGATACGGCAGTTGACCCGGTTATGCCTTCGGAAGTTCCATCCTCAGACGATACTTTCACCGAAGAGAATGAGGATAGCACCGTCCAAATTCTGTTCGTGAATGCAGACTCTAATGATCAGGGGAATAGCCTTCCCATTCCTTTACCGCAGGAAGGAAGTTCATCAGAGTCCTATCCGGCCGTCTATTCGGTCCCACCTCCAAGCAACCTAGTTGTTTCATTTGATTGGAATCAACTAGGCAGACCCCGCTTACCGGCTAGTATACCATTTCGAATTATAGTTCAAATCTATCGAATGGTTATGGCCGGTACCATCATAGATGAAGGGGCGTCTGTGAGTATCCTTTCCTCAACTGCTTGGAAAGCGCTTGGTTCGCCAGCGCTTCTGCCTGAGATGAGAAATCTAACAGGCTTTGATAAAGGAACCAGTCGACCATTGGGTATTCTTCCCAATGTACCTGTTACATTAAAAGGGAAAACCGTTCAAATGAACGTGATGGTAGTCCAAGGTCCGTTAGATTATAATCTACTCCTTGGTCGAGACTATATTTATTGCATGGGTGCAATTGTTTCCTCACTCTTTAGAGTGATGTGTTTTCCGCACGAAGGAAGAGTGGTCAAGCTCGTAGACCAACTTTCATTCCCCGGTTTACACGCAACATATAGTCATCTACCATTCCTAAATGGTCTTTTACCTCAAGAAGTGTCTCAACACACAGTCCGTCTGCCTGATGAAGGCGAGTGATTCGGGGACGTGACTGGAACCCAGGGGGCATGCATCCTGGCCTGCTTCGGCAGGAAAACTCTGCAGGTATAGAATAGGTTTCCGCGAGAGTATATGACCTTTCCGTAATTCCCGTCCGGAATCTGGATATAAGGTAGGACTAACCTCCGTAATTCCCATCCGGAATCTGGATTAGAGGTAGGATTGGAATAAGATACTCTTGTCAAAGTTATGTGAGCACCGAGAATGGCGCCACACGTTGTTTATTTCGGTAGACATCGCCAAAGGATGCGTCACTTTGCTTTGCAAATTGAACCATCTTTGGTAACCTGTAAGAGGTAGGCCTCTCCTGCTAAAATGTATGTTTTATCGGACAAAGTAGGGGTAACCTTGAAACCATATTCTATACCTGGGGGCATGCAAAACTTTTGGCATGCAAGCGAAAAGTGACCAGCGTAACGATAACATCATTTCGTTTTCTAACATAGCTACTCGAGTCGGTTGAATAGTCGTATGGACCGTTCGTTTCGCGCAGAGCCTGGTTTACCAGGAAAAACTCGGCGATTGTAAAGGAAATTAATTTCCTACCCATACTTTGGTAGCTAGCTAACTCCAACCTGTAGTTGGTCACTTCTAACTTGCATAAAGAAAGGACAATGGGCTAAGATTAAAAACCTTGCCGTTTATTGTATGAGACATTTCTGTTATATGACTGGAATCATCGAGCAGTTTTTTCGCATGACTTCATGCTCGTTAAAAAATAAACCTAGCCGAATGAGCAGATGAGTTCGAGCTCACTAAAAAACGAACCACCCTCCTGTAAATGACCATTGTGAGTTTGAAATTTCAGCCTCAAAAAGCCTTGGATGTGTTTTGCACCACCACCTCCATCTTACATTGGCCGATCATACACCTCCATTTGATTGTTTACCCATTTTGAGGAACAGCTGCGAAGAGTGATTATTCTTAGCCATCCTTGTAACACTGCCGTGATTGGAAAATTCCAAACCTTACCTGGAATTTGCTGCTACCCATTACATCACTCGTTCCTCAAAAGACGAGTCCCCTTTAAGCTCTTTTCAATGGACTCGCTAAACATGAAAAGATCGCCGAGCTATTAGCCTCTCCAGCTCGTTAAAGGACCGGAAGTGCTGTCTCTCCTCTAAATTTTAATCTTTTTGGATTTGAGAGACTATTACACAAAAAGATCGAGCGCTTGTTTTGTTCGGCTCGTTAAAAGGATCGAAACCTCATCCCTTCTGTATAGTTTTATACTTTTTCGGACTTAAGGGGTTATATGACGAAAAAGGAACACTGGAGTTTACTTTACGTACCTTTTCAGACTCTCTAAAATTGAAAAGGACCGAGTTATCTTTGTCGTTAAACTCGTTAAAATCTAATAGCGACAAACTTGTCCGTGGCAGGCAAGAACGAGTTTCACCATCACTAAGCTCGTTAAAACGAAGCGATGGGTTCGCCCGAAGGGCGGATTATAGAACAATCATATGTTATCCTCCTCAAGCTTGACAAAAATAAAGAGGTACTGGCCAGCAATGACTGGGGAAAAATTGGGAAGGCAACTTGAAGAAACTTTGTCGGTAGCAAGTCACTCTTGAACATGACACTTTCGTTCCGCATCCATGTTGGGTTGGGTTGTTTCATTCACCGGTCACTTCACCATGGTCTCCCTACACAATCCATATCTGGGGTAATGCTACCAATCCATCATGTCAGTGTCGTTACATGTTCAAGAGATTCAGAGAGTTCAACCTGTTCCGCCCACCACAATACACTTATCCTTCATCCATTCATGACCGCCATCCTGAACCCTCATATCGTCAGTCAGTTTTCACCTCCATAAAATCATTAGCTCCTTTCCGTGTCACTGATGTGGGATTCATTAAGGCCCTCCTGTGATGGATCGCTTCTTGTCGACATCAGCTCATTATCCAAGAAGTCGATCTAGGAATACCCCCTTCAGTACTTTGAAGCTTGCATGCCTCAATGGCAAGTTTCTCACTTTCGGCGACAGGTTTTCATCATTGGCCTTCGACCGAAAGATTCCGCGTGGTGTTCGACGCCAAGTCATTTATTCACACCACGTAGATTGTACTGCAGTACCTTAAGGGTCATCATTGACCGGTAATCAAGCGATGTCTTTCCATGTTCGACGCCAGTTCACTTTTCACATGGATCGACTTGTACTTCGAGTAAAGATCGGAAGAGATTGAAGACCCCGGATCTAGTTTCAGCCATCCGGGCTGCGATATATTCAGGATGATAAAAACATCAGATGTACAGCATTATGGCACAGATATCATCCCATCAGGGTGATGGCTCTTTCAGAATCATCAGTCTATTCTCAGACAGTTATCTGTCCTATGTACATGAGTATGGTTTTATAACGCTGAGCATGGGAATGCCCGCCTCAGCTAGATCATGAAAAATGTATGAAGATAATGTATTGTGTTGTATCTTATTACAGGTCTCCTCTTGGCTAGCAAAGAACTCTGAATCCTCATTATAAAGCATTTCACCCGACAGTTTTTTGAAAAATGAAAAATATCGACCTCATGCTTTAGGGGGCAATCTGTTATAGATATTTTTGGGTCCTGCGACTCCAAGCTACAAATATCCATAATTCAAGGGATTCTTAGTCCCTAAAGTGGTTGCTTCAGCCCCTAAAGGAGAAAGGTCAAAGGATTACAGCTCCTCCAAGAAAGTCCCTCTCAAAAACCACTCAGAACAGGTCAATTTTGAGCCAGAGCACTTGCTCCATGGTCTGCCTGCGCTTAAGAGCAGGCAGAACACTAGGCACCTGCGTTTAAGAGCAGGTAGCCCTTCTACAGGGTGCGCTGGGCGGGAAGTGACAAATGGCAGTGAAGGTTTTGCAAGGTGGAAAGTCATGGAATCTTCCATTTCTCTCTCATGTGACACTTGCTATTCAAAATTCGACCTTGGATGAGTCATAGATGCTCATTCACCAAGTGGAAGCATGGAATGTCAGTTGGAGGACACTAATCACAATCATGGAAGCTGACTCATGACCTTGTCAAATGCCTATAAATGGATCCCTTTCCATGAGATCCAGAGGTTGGAATTTTGGCTTACTGCAAGGAAGTGCTGATAGTTTCTAGAGGATACTTTTGAGCTTATTGTTGGGTGATTTGCTTTCATATGAGGTTCTAGGAGAACTCTTTCAAGTCAAGAGGTTGATGCTGGGTTGGAGCAGCTGCTTGTAACTCCCTTGACTTCTATTGATCAATAAAGCTATTCTTGTTCCTTCCATTTGCTTGTGCATTATGCGTTTATGCTTATACATGTGAATGGTCAATTTATCCTAACCCTAGATTGTTTACATAATAGATCTTTGTTCTTGCAAGTATCTGGTGTCCTTGATTTCACAGATATTCTCAATAGCTGGGTGTAGAAGCGGACAGGAACCGAACGGCTTCAAGAAGGAGAAGGATTCAAACGTGGAAACCAAACGGAAGACACAGGTTGGCCCCCCCTCTATCTCTCTCTATCTATTTATGTAAAAGGAACCAAGTTAGACTCTATTGTGATTTGTTTCTAAGGCACTACCATTCCTTAGGTGGGATAGAGTAGATTCGCATGAGCGCTAATCCCCATAACAGGTTACAAATGATAATTGAAACATTTGTCACAATAACGATGAGGAATGGGTAGTGATTGTACCTTCATGATCATAATCTAGCCTTACTAATTACATAACAAGAACTAGGAGTAATGCTTTTTATGATAAAGGTTATATAGATTATAAAATATGACATGTTGAACATTAAAGTACCGCTAACTCATTTTTCTCCTTTTATTGGTAGTGAATCAAATAATTCATATATGTAACCACCCAAGTGTCACAAAATTTATCGGTTCAACTATACAGAGTAAATATTTGGACATGTAGAAACCAAATACCATTCTTGTACTAAAAAATGGTTCATATACTTAGGAACATTCCTGCACTTCAAATACTATTCCTGCATCAAACCAAAATAATATTTTATGCGTAGATAGGCTGACTGATCACTTCAAGGAGAAACAATTTTCTTAGGTTGGACCAACATTATTACAAAACATATTTCTTTGATGCTCTAAAATACTCAATTCCAGGAATCCATATTTCCATAATTCAACTATCTGCTCTGAATCACATAGAGTTCCTAATTTTTTTTACCAGAGCTCAGAAACAAGAAGCGGGGAAAAAGAGGTGGGATAGGAGTATTATAAAAAGAATGGGAGGGGATATTACTAGGGATATTTAAAAATAAAATAGAGTAGTCAATATATAGGCGAAATAAGAAAAGGGACGGGGAAAAAAATCCAAGCGAATAAGAGGGAAAACATAAGTGGCAAGTAAGGAATTGTTTGGAAGAAAGGGGTATATATACTTATAGGATTAGTGAAGAATGGAGAGGTTGTATAGGAGAGGGAAAATAAGAATGACTGAGTACTCTATTATAATGTTATAATGCCTCTGTCAACAATAAATGGTGTAACCTATGCAATAAAATTAAGCTGCAACAAGATTTTTATGTCATCTACTTATAATTTAACATGCCACCTGCCCTGAATTTTGATAAAGGCTATGTCTCTACTAGTCCTTTTCTGCTGCCACTAGAAGTCACTACAGAAACTTTCTTCTTCTTAGAGGTAGGTTAGGAATGTATACAAATTCAAGTACATCTCATTTATTAAAAGGAAATAATTTTCCTCCCAGTGACCTAGTTTTCAAGCAGATCCTTACACAACTACGTCAGTAAGATGATTTTCACAGTTATGCATTTTTTATTATTTAATTTAATTCTCTGTTTTTTTTTAATTTTATTTCATTATTCCAGAAAAAGAGAAACTCAAAAAGTACTCATAGTAGGCTAGAGATTTCCTCTACGTACCAGTCTCGAGTCTGACTATTGTTGAACTTGTTGCATGAAGTCTTCCTTGGTGCTAGATTAAAGATATAACTTGAGTCTATGTCTATTCACCAAGAAGATAGTACCTTGTTCATCAATGGTTTTTTAATCTCAGCTTCCCCATTCTCAAAAACTCTAATCACCTCGTAAGGTCCCAGCCAGCGCATGTGAAGCTTCCCTTCAAAATTATTGAACTTTAACTCATAGAGGAGCACCCAGTTGCCCAATTGGAACTGCCTTTTCCTAATTAACTTATCATTCCATTTACTACGTTGTTATTGAATCAAAATAGTTTCCTATACAACATCCCTTCTCATCTCATCCAATTCACTTAACTACAAAAGGCGTTGTTTTTCTACATCCAAGAGATCTAATCCCAACTGGACTGAAGTCCTAAAATTTTTAATCATGAATTCAATTGGTAGTAATACCTATTTCCTGTACACCATCTCATAAGGTGTGTGACCCGTAATAGCTATCCAAGTAGTTCTGTTTGCCCACATTGCTTTCGGTAACGTGCTTGCCCAATCCTTTTTTTGGATATTTACTATTTTTGTGAGGATGGACTCAATCACTTTATTTGTGGACTCTACCTGTCCATTTTCTTGTAGGTGGTATGGTGTATATTTCTAGCATTGAATCTTGTGTTGATCTCCAATTCCTTTCACTAGATTAGAAACAAACTATGGTCCATTGTTAGTAACAATTTCTCGTGGTACACCAAATCTAGTAAAAAATTCAGTAAATAGGAAATCAACTACAACTTTTTCAATGGCATAAGGAACAACCTTATCTTCTACCCATTTTGTCACAAAATATGTAAAATCTAATATATGTATTTTGTTTAAAGATGTTGGGGCTATAGGTCCCACAAAGTCAGTGGACCATTTTTCAAAGGGCTCTAACATGACTTTGTTATAGACATTTTTGTGCCTTACAGCATTGAGCATGAAATGTCCATAATCTAAGGGATCCAAAGTCCCTAAACATGTTGTTCCTACCCCTAGAGGAACAAGGCTAACAAACCACAACAATTCACAGAAGTTCTCCACCTGAAACTGCTCAAAAACAAGTCAATTCAGGATCATGTCAACTGCTCCACTGACCACCTGCGCTGAATGTCAATGGCTCCACTGGCTACCTGCGCTGAGCGAGTTTGGACATGTGGCAGACTCATTCCTCAAGGTGTCAATGCCCAGGAAGCTTCCAAATTGACACTTGCCTCAGGGAATTCGACTGGTGATGAGTAAGAGGTTCCAAATCTCCAAGTGGAAGCAAGAACCTCCAAGTGGAATCAAGAACTCACAGTGAGAGAGGACACTAGTCAGATCTCAAGCTGACTCATCTTCTCTCCAAAAATCTATATATGGATCTCTCCTCCATGAGATCCAGAGGCTGGAATTTGGTATTTGCAAAGAATTGCTGTTGGTTTGAGGTTAGAACTATTGGGTGATTTGCTTTGAAGGAGGTGAAGAAAGAGATTCCTTTCTGTTGGGGAGGTGATGCTGGATTGGGCCTCTTATGGTTGTATCACTCCCTGAACTTTACTTACTTCATCAATAAAGCCATTTGAGTTTCTTCTATATGCATGTATCTCAATGATGTTTTGTTGTATTTGCATATTTAGTTTACACTAATCCTTAAACTAGTTATGAATGTATGCTTCTTGTAGTTTCCCTCTCTTGCCATTTGCAGGAACTTGGTGTAGCTGGGCCAGTGAAAGAGCAAGCAACTGGAAGCAAGCAGCAAGGAGTGAGATTGGATCAACAAACTAGCGGAAGACATCGGTTAGTTACATCCTTCTCCTCTATTTACATTTCATAAAGAAAACACTTAGATAGTTTTGTCTTGTTTGTTGCTGAGGTACTGTCACTCCTTAGAGTGGGATAGGGGCATTCCGTATTGGATACTTTTCCCAACAACAAATTGGCGACTCCGCTGGGGATCGTATCTTGTTGGTTTATTTGTGTTTTTTGCTATTCATTTCATAGACTCAAATAGTACCGAATCGAACTGCATTTGTCTCAGTCAAATGCAAAGTAGAGGGCAGCTACTCTAGTCCACTCACTGGGCCTGTTTATGATCTAATTAGCTGATCCACAAGTGCTCTAACAGCTCTTAGTGATAGATCTTCATCCTCCTTTGAATCATCCCTTAGATTACATCTGATTGATAGCTTTGATTTGGCCAAAAACTGTTGATTTTTTAGCAATCTGTGACCCGGAACCCAGGAGAAACGAGAGTTTCTCCTTCAGCGCAACTGCTGTGAAGGAAGTCTGCATTTCAACGCAGGTCCCGTGAAGGCTACCTGCGCTGAATGTCAAACTCACAGTGTTGAGGTTGCGCTGAACCAGTTTGGCCTTGTGCAGCTGGGGTTCTCTGCTCTCTGTTGCCCTGTTTTGATCCTTGTTTTTGCAGCCTGTTATCAGTCAGTATACCTACCTGAAACTACCTTTCTTTGCCTCCATTTCTGCCTCAGTTGTATAAAGAAACTGTATTTGTTCTTTGTGTATTTGTTACATCATTTGCAGTTTCCCATTACGAAAGTAATCTAGTCTTACTGTGACCCTTAGATCTTGGCCTGTCATAAGTGTCGTTTTGATCTTAGGAGTGAGTTTGCTTGCTGTTCACAGTTGATTTAGCTTTTACTTTCGTCATTTGGTTTGAATTTATGCATTTCTAGTGTCGAAACAAGTAAATCTTAAGGTGTCTTTTGATTTTGAAAAAGAACTTGTTTATGTTTTCACTTGAAATCGAATTCAAATTTATGCAACAACTTTCTTTTTAGAACATCACTATTAAGAAAGAGAAAAGAAATACATGCATTTGTGCATCTGCATTTTGACAGCTTGCATGTTGATTTAGGAAAAAGTGCATTACTGTGTGCTCTATGCTCTATGTGAAAAGATGATGTCTTTCTTTTCCCTTAGTAGTTAGGATTTTCATATGTTGAAAAGATATAAAAGCTTGCTTATCATCTTTAGATTGCATTTAGGAGTTGTACCATACATCTCGTGGTGATCCAAAAAGGAAAACTTCTAAACAAGATCAACCTAAAATAATTTGAATGAACTTAACAACGCTTTGCAACATAACACACAACATAGAGGTCTAGGCTAGAGACGTGTTCCGGCGTCGTTAAGCCTAGTGACTGTCGATCTCGTGGAAGGTGGGTGATTCCTCCTGAGGGACGATAGCGCTAGTACGGATTGTGCTCCCACGTACCGTCGCGTATATATTGGGAGACCCCTATAGGCATATATCCTTTATCCTTAGGAAACCGTGTCGGCCGCCCTACTGATCGCAATGCAGTTAACACAACATTCACGAAGATTGACCACCCGTACCTTAAAACGTATTCTGCGGTTTTGCGAAAAGTTTGGCATACCCTCTGCCTAGAACTCCAGAGCAGTTCCTTTTGGCCTTTTTCAGACTCTATAACAGAAAAAGTCCATCCGAGCATTTGTCACTTCGGGCTCGTTAAAACATCGAAGGAGACTAGAGTCATCTTTAGCTTTTTCTCGACTCTCAAAAAGTGAAAAAGCAAGTTGTGTCTAAAAGCGTCATTAAAATTTATTTTAAACGGAACAAAATCACCTCCTATTCCTGTGTTGATCTTTAGGTTGAGAAAATGGAACACACCAACCAAGGAATTCCCCTTGGTGGAAATCCTAGTCCCTTCTCCTCTTGGGGAGATGTTGGTGCGCCCCATATGGCCACATTGTCGCTTCCAGGATTGACAATTGGCCTGCCGGTCTGGCTCTTCTCAACCAATGTAGTTCAGAACACCACGGTTCCTGAACAGTCGAGTCAATAGTTAGATCAGTCTAGAGCTGCCCACCAACCTTCTACTTCCGATAACTCTTCCTCTCCTCCTTCCTCCTCGCAAGGTAGAGCCGGCAAAAGCCAAGCTCCCAAAGAGAAGAAGGAGAAGAAGAAGAGAGAGAAGAAGAAGAAGGAGCCAAAGGCGACTGGGGGCAAGCAAAAGACATCTGACAAAAATCCACACACAGCACTGACCGGGCCTAAATCGCCATGTGGCATATGTAGAGGAGACCACTTCCATAGAGATTGTCCCTGTATTCCCCGGATACTGAGGGACTGGTCTCCTCGTTTGCACAATCCGGTAGCATCAACCTCTGATAGCCATGTTGAAAACTTACCGTCAACCAGCGAAAGTGAAGGTCCAAGACAAAGAGGGAGAGCTAGATCTCCCTGCAGACTGTGTGAAGGCGATCACGCCATCCACCGTTGTCCCTTCTTAGACGAGGCGAAGAGAGTTTTGGAAGATCGTCCGGTTTCACCGTCACGACTTCCTCCTGGATATAAAAAACTCGTGCCAAGTCCTTCGTTAGTTGAGAACCCAGCTGGCCCGCTCAAGTGGTCAGCTGAAGCGTCAGTCATTGAAAATGAACCTACTGAATCCAGACCTGACGAAAGTCAAAAGGTCGAAACGGCAGTTGACCGGTTTTTCCTTCAGAGGATTCATCTTCGAATGACACTGTCACTGAAGAGAATAAGGATGACACCATCCAGATTCTTTTCATCAACACAGACTCCGACGAGCATGGGGGCAATGTGCCCATTCCTTTATCGCAGGAAGGAACTTCGTCAGGGTCATATCCGGCCGTGTATTCGGTCCCACCACCAAGCAACCTGGTTGTGTCCTTTGACTGGAACCAACTAGGCAGACCCCGGTTGCCAGCCAGTATACCATTCAGAATTATCGTCCAAATATACAGAATGGTAATGGCTGGCACAATCATTGATGAGGGGGCATCTGTGAGTATCCTTTCCTCTATTGCTTGGAAAGCACTAGGTTCCCAGCGCTTTTGCCTGAGATGAGAAATCTATTAGGCCTTGATAAAGGAACCAGTCGACCTTTAGGGATCCTCCCCATTGTGCCCATAACATTGAAAGGGAAGACGTTCAAATGAACGTGATGGTCGTTCAAGGACCCTTGGATTATAACCTACTCCTTGGACGAGACTATATATATTGCATGGGAGCCATTGTCTCCTCACTCTTTAGAGTAATGTGTTTTCCACACGAAGGAAGAATGGTCAAGCTCGTAGACCAACTTTCATTTCCGGGATCACGCATCGCAAATAGTCATATACCAACCCTGAATGGTCTATTCACTCAAGAAATGTCTCCACCCCCAGTCCTTCTTCCCGATGAGTGCGAGTGATTCGGAAAGATGGGACTGGAACCCAGGGGCATGCATCCTGGTCTGCTTCGGGCAGAAAAAAACCTCAGGTATAGGGTAGGTTTCCGCAGGAGAATATGACTAGTCCGTACCCCGTCCGTCTAGGAAGAGGGGTTGTTCTAGAACAAGATTCTTTTGTCAAAGTTATGTGTTTGACGAAATGGCGTCGCTCACCTTTGTCTATTTCGGTAGACATCGCCAAAGAAATGTTTAGTTTGAAAGATTAACAAAACAATCTTTGGATAACCTGAAAGAGGTAAACCTCCCTCGATAAAAACCAATGTTTTGTCTTTGAGTAGTGTTCTTCTCTTGTCGTAAGTAGCTGTTCTCTTGCGATCTTGCAAAAATCTATTTAAAGTCGGACTAGCGAGAAGGCAAGTAGCTGTTTTTTGTGATCTCATATAGATCCGCTAAAGCTGAACTGGCAAGACGACAAGTAGCTGTGAACATCCAAAGAAAAGCAGAGGTGGAATCGTAAGGCTAACCTTGAAATCTTATTTTATACTGGGGGCATGCAACCCTTTTGGAGTGCAAGCAAAGAGCGGTTATTTATCTGTTTTTTGGATTAGCCGTTTCCGAACTGGCATAAAGAAAGGAGCGAGCAAAGCTTAGTGAGATGAAGCTCCATAAAAATAGAATCTTGAGGAGACATTTCTTATCTTATGACTGGTATTACGAGAAGTTTTAGCACACAGTTCATGCTCGTTAAAAAAATAAACGCAAGATCCGAGCAGTTTTAGCACATAGTTCATGCTCGTTAAAAATTAAACATAAGATTGTGAGCAAGCTTTCCCCTAGAGTTCAGGCTCATCCAGAAAAAATGAACCGGTAAATAACCACTGTGATCGTAAATTCATCAGCCATAAAAGCCTTGGTCATGTTTGCGCCGTCACCTCCACTTTTCATTTGGCCGATCATTCACCTCCATTTGATTGTTTACCTCTTTTGAGGAGCAAGTGCAAAGAGTGATTTCACCTAGACATCCTTGTGACACTGCCATGATTGGAAAATTCCAACCTGTACCTGGAATTGCTGCTATCCCTGTTTATCACTCGTTCCTCAAAAGACGAGTCTTCTTTGAGCTCTTTTCAACTGACTCGTAAAATATGAAAAGATTGCCGAGTTTGGCCTTCCAGCTCGTTAAAGCGACCGGAAGAGCTATCCCTCCTCTAGATTTTAATCTTTTTGGACCTGAGGGATTATTGCACAAAAAGATCGAGCGCTTGTTTTATTCGGCTCGTTAAAACTATCGAAAACTCATCCCTTCTGTATTGTTTTATAATTTTCGGACTTAAGGGATTAGATGACGAAAAAGGACTTTTGGAGTTAACTTTACGTACCTTTTCAGACTCTCTAAAAATGAAAAGGACGAGTTGTCTTTGTCGCTAGACTCGTTAAATCCATTAAATAGCGACAAACTTGTCTTTAGACGAGAACAAGTTTCCCTATCGCTAGGCTCGTTTAAAACATAGCGATGGGCTTGCCCGAAGGGCAGGTTATAGAACAAGCATATGTTATCTCCTCAAGATTGACAAAAATAAAGAGGTATTGGTCAGCAATGACTGGGGAAAAATTGGGAGAAACTCAAAGCTTTGATGGTAGAAAGTCGCTCTTGAACATGACACTTTTCCTCCGTACACTTTCGGGTTGGGTTGTTTCATTCACGGTCACATCACCATGGTCTCGCCATACCATCCATGTTTGGGGTAATGCTACCGATCCATCGTATCAGTGTCGCCACATGTTCAAGAGAAGTCGTTCAGAAAGAGTCAACCGTGTCCCATCCACTGCCATACATTATCCTTCATCCTTTCATGACCGCCACCCTGAATCATATTTCACAGATCGTTTTCACCTCCATTAAAATCATTAGCTCCGTTCCGTGTCACTGATGTGGGATTCATTAAGGCCCTCCTTTGACAGATCGCTTCTTGT